>OZ021721.1:124519664-125119664 GCA_963978545.1 Linyphia triangularis
GGGAATAGTTGCCTAATGTGTCAGTTAGAACACACACAAAATTTGGTCCATTTTGATCAATATTTAGCCACGCCCCTCTTGCTATAAACAAAAAAGTACCTAAATGTCACAAAATCATAAGATTGGACATTACGGTAGACTAAATTTTTTTTTAATTGGTCTTGACATAGTAAGGAAAAGTTGCCTAATGGGTCGGTTAAAACACACACAAAATTTCGTCAATTTTGTGTGTGATATCTAGTCGCGTCCCTCTGGCATAAAAAATATCGATAACATAAAAAAAATGCACTTTTAAGCCGATTTTTGAGCGATTACTTAAATTTTTTTAAAAACCAGCATTTGCATAACACGGAATGGTTACATAATGGGTCAGTTAGAATACACAAAAAGTTTCATCCATTTTGATCGGAATCTAATGGAGCCCCTTTGAGTAAAAGTTTAAAAATAAGGATAAAAAGCAGCGTACTTTGAATGGGTCACTTAGAAACCACATTAAAGTGTCGTCAATGTTGCTCAATATCTAGCTACTCCTGGTATTTCAAAAATCACAAAAATAAATAATATGCATACTAAAAATCAGAAGTATATTTACTAGTATAATACTTATTTATATTTAGAAATTCAAATATTATATGGTAAAAAAGAGTAGGCCTAAAAAGCTTATAAAGTGTAGTCCTCAGAATAGTACTGTCCCTAATTATCAAATGTTGAAAGTTCTCTTCTTGCTTGAATCTTAGCCCGTATATAACCGTCTTTTGCAGCATCACCACAAACTTTCGTTAAAGCTTCAGATATGAGTTTAACACATCTCTCGACTGCTTGCGTGACATGGAAACTTCTCAAATGGTTTATAGGAACCTAATCTTCCCACATATCTTCCAATTCTTTATCTTCTCTATACATTGTAAGCTGTGGTTCTGTTATGTACCACAGTTGTACCACAGTCTGTTGTGTACTTTGACCAATTGTTGAGATCAATGTAATCAACGGCATTAAAGTTGAGTTCGGTAGGTTATGAAAAAGAGTACCTATGTACAATACCGAAAATCCACCTGATGAGCATGGTATATAATCGTCAAGTGTGTGATTCTGGTTTATGCATCAAAATTGGTTCGAGATAAAAATAAAACCACATTTCACGGTGTGGCTAGACATGTCTGGAAGGTAATTTCTCTTTCAAGGAAGTTGCCTAACCATGTCAAGAAAATTACAGACAAAGATAATTTCAAAATAAAATAATTTCAAACAATGCATATTTTGCCCATCCGGAAAATATGCTAGTTGCAATGCTAATTCTCAATATCATATCAGGGAATTAGCAGTGAAGTGAATCCTAAACATCAGGAATGGGAAATCCAAAGACATACGCTTTTTCAAACCTCTTGAACTCAAATTTAATGCTGTTGATTACATTGATCTCATCGACTGGTAAAAAAACACCATAACACAACCACCACTTACAATATGTACAAAAGATGAAGAATTGGAATCTAGCGGCGCCATTAGATTCCTATCAAAATTGATTAAACTTTTTGTGTGTTCTAACTGACTCATTAGGCAACTATTCTGTGCTATACAAATGCTGGTTTTTAAAAAAATTTAAGTAATCTCTCAAAAAATGGCTTAGAAGGGCATTTTTTTAATGTTATTGACATTAAAAAAGCATTTTTGATGCCAGAGAGACCTGGCTAGATATTCAACAAAATTGAAGAAATTTTGGGTGAGCTTTAACCGACCCATTAGGCATCTTTTCCATGCTATGTCAAAAACAATTTAAAAAAAAAAAAATTTGGTCCACCCTATCGTCCAATCTTACGATTTTGCGACATTTAGACACTTTTTGGTTTAGAGCAAGAGTGGCACGGCTAAATATTGATCAAAATGGACCAAATTTTGTGTATGTTCTAACTGACACATTAGGCAACTGTTTCATGCTATGCCAATGCCATTTTTAAAAAATGATTAAAAAAAAAATTGCTTAAAAATGCATTTTTTGTGTGTTTTTGGACATTTTCAATGCCAGAGGGGCGCTGCTAGAAATTGAACAGAATTGACGAAATTTTGTGTGCCTTTTAACTGACACATTAGGTAACTTTATCATGCTATTCCAAGACCGATTTCGAATTTTTTTTTTTATCCCCCCTAACGTCGAATCTGTTACGATTTTGCAACAGTTAGGTACATTTTTGTTCAAAGCAAGAGAGGCGCGGCTAAATTTTGATAAAAATGGACGAAATTTTGATAAAAATGGACGAAATTTTGTGTGTGTTCCAACTGATACATTAGGCAACTATTACATGCTATACCAATGCCGGTTTTTAAAATAATTTCTAAAATTTTTCAAAAAATATCTGGAAAGTGCAATTTTTTGTCACTTTTAACATTTTCAATGCCAGAGGGGCGCGGCTAGATATTGAGCGAAATTGATGAAATTTTGTGTGTGTTCTAATTGACTCATTAAGCAACTTTTCTGCACTATTCCCAAAACGATTTCGAAAAAAAGTTTTTTCGGCCCACCCTAATGTGCAGTTTAGCAATCAATGGCTGTGTATGTTAGTAATTGCAATAGTTTGGTTTACGATGTTTTTGGAAACATGTTTACAAAATTTCAGCATCCAGACTCAATTGACAACAGGACATAAGTAAATACATTTCGTAAGTGCATGAGGTGGTTTCAGGTGAGAATATATAGCTTTTGAATATAACCTACATTTTTTATACACATTATCAAATAAAAAAAAATCCAACAAATGGACACAATATGTAGATTTTGCTAGGATTTAAAATGAAAAGTTACTATATTTAAAGCCAATCCTACCATTTTTGGTTTTTTCTGCAAGTTTGCGTGCAAGCAATTGAAATTCATCTTCATGTTCTTTCTTTGTATTTTCAAATTCAGAAACCTAAATTACACAATGCAGAGAATGAAACAACAACCAACAGAATAAACAAATTAATAAACAATTAAAAAATGGTAACATTTAAGACATCATTATTTCTCACATTTTAAGCTAGTACAAAGTTTCACAAGACAGAATGGTATGATAATGAAAATACTTAACACCAAGTACAGAAGGGTGTCGAATAATTTAATTTAAAGTCAGCAAAATGTTGATTTTTAGTAAAATTATAATTTATATTATGCTAACTGACCAGTTTCAAGTGCTTTTGTTGAATATCAGTAAGATTTTTCTTTGTCTCTGCTAAATCATCTTCTAGAGACTGAGCCTGCAATATATTTAGAAAATTTTACAAAATACTATAAAGGTTTATAAAAGAAAGCTGAAATAGTAGTAATAAAATATTTTAAAGCTAATTAGTTGGTATGAAATAACATGCCAACAGAATAAACAAATTAATGAACAATTTAAAAATGCTAACGTTTAAGACAATTATTTTTCACATTTTCAGCTATAAATGTTAAAAAAAATATTTTAAAGTAAATTAGCCAAGAATTTTCACATGCCAGTAATTTCTTTAAAGGAAGAAAGTTTAAAAGTTGACATGGGAGATTTTTTTCTTGTAAATATTGTTTCAGACTGTAGAAACTGTTTCATACTTGCAATTCAAATATCTAATCCATTACAACATTAATAAAGTTACTTAGAACAATTACACATTAACTTGTAGAGGAAATTTAGGTTTTATTTTCAGGTATCAAAGAAAATTAGACTAAATATAAATTTAAAGCTATTCTTAAACTTAGTTTAACACATTATCTTTTAATTAATGCATCCACACCCAAATATAATTTTAGAATATATTGTTACACATTAATTTTGAAAATGTCTAAAGTAATTCTGAAATAATAAGAATACAATGTTTATTTTTTAGTGAGAGTGAATACAACTTGCCTTAATCTCTAGCAAAGAGTAAGCAGATTGCAGTTTCACATTTGTATCTGTCACACCTTCAGTAAATTTTAAAAGTTCACCCTCTTTAACATGACACGCATTCATGTCGGCTTGAAGTTCAGCATTAGTTGAACGAAGTCTCTCTACTTCCCGCAAACTAGCTGCTGACTTTTCCTTCTCTCTACAAGTAACAGTTTTTGTTTATCTTAACATAGATATATCAAGTTAAAAAAAATAATAACTTAGTATAATACGAATTATTTCAATTTTTAAAAAAATTTAACTTAATAAATTTTTATAAAAGAATTGGCATCTGATATCATTGCAATTTTTTTTAAAACATGGAGATTAATATGGATTCTAAAACATTTGGTGTATTTGATTAAAGACATTCAATATTGATGCATGCATCAGTAAACAAATTATATTCTAGTGATTTTGTATGATAACCAAGAACTGAAACACCAATTTTAAGATATCTTAATTTTAGACAAAAAGACCATTTTTTTTAATTTCTGTTAATAAAAAAATATATATAAATGAATCTAAAGCAATTGCATAGAACATATAAATCAGCAGACAAAAAAGAAATCTGAGCCCGAGCAATTTTTTTATTCTAAAATTCGTAGTATAAAGTTAGTACACACGTAGTTTGCTTACAATTTTCTATACTTCTGTTATAAAATAATACTTTTTGGTAAGGGGGTGGGGTTTAATCTTCCAAGCTAATTTTTACATCAACTTTTGTACTTTAATAGAAATAGCTATTTTTGTAAGGTTTCCATTCTATTTCTCAAACTTCACTTACTGTAAATTAAAAATTTCATAATTAGGAACCATACAAGGACGCTACAACCACAGGAATACAGCGTCTTCATGATGTCCTTTGCAAATTTGCCTGTTCAGCATGACAGCATCCCCTCAATACCCCTATCCCAGAGAAAAGGCATCCCGAAATTTCCTCGCTCCATTCCCAAAACAATCCTCCAATGCACTTTTCCTGATGCCATCTGCAATTTTGCATGTTTGCCTACAGGAAAAGCAACTTCTAGGATTTCCTCATCTCTTCCACATGTCATCCTCAAAATTCTCCTGACGCACCTTTCAGATGTCATTTTCTAACATGTCGTCTGTGTGCCATTGGAATTTTAAACACATTGCCTTGATCAACCACCACTGTCACCTTCTATCCCTACCATAGATGATGGATCGCTTCGCCAGCTTTTGAAGACATGGAAGTCTACTTCCAGGTTTTCCTTCCATTTTAATTCAGGGCAGTGTAGTAGCATTCTGCACTGTTTTGTTTTCCTTCATTAAATTGGCCAGGAGTTCACAATCTCTTAGTTAATTTCTCTTTTTTTTTTACTGCTTGGCAGTATATTTAAATTAGATTTTGATTACTAACAGAAAAATAAGATGGACTAATTAGATATTTTATTCTAACAGTGGAATTGAACGTAAGTGGGTTTTATTGAAATAAAATGTTTGGTTATACTTTCAAATTCTGCCTCTGTGTCAATTCTTAATCACTTTAATCTGAAATTGATGGAATATTCTTTTCATACAGTTATTTATTTTTGATGCTCACTAAATTCTAACAAAGCTATATAATCAATTTACTGTTGGCTCTTTAAATTCAATTTGTTCCTCTATAGGCTGATGATTCACAATACAGTCATTCTCTAGGAACCTTCCAGTTTAATTTAATCCTTTTCTTAGAAGGTAAAAAAAAACAACTATATTTTCTATGCAATAATTGATTTAGATTCATAATTTTCCCTTTCACCACTAGCAGATCAAAAAATTCTCTATATGCATAAAATTAATGATTAAAATTTTTATTAGTGGAAAAAACGCACTCTTGTTTCGATTAATAGCAAAAAGCAAAAAAGCAAGCACAACTCATCCTAGATATTCAAATAGTAATACCTTTCTAACTGCAAACTCAGAGTTTCCATCTCAGCAAGACGAGCTGTAAGATCAACAATCTCTTGCTTCAGCATGTTTTGGGTGTCTTTTAATTTGCTTAGATTTTGCTCATATTCTAATCGTTCCTTTTCTAAGCTGTGAATCTATGAGATAAAATTATAATAAAATCAAATAACACTTCATTTGAAAGGCAGTTACAAAATAAGACTTATTGAAAAAAAAATAACATTTAATTGAAAAAAATAACACAAATAAAGAAGAAATATGTGAAATAAAAATTCTTTTGGTTTATATTAACAAGATATTTTCTGAAATATTCCCAAAAAGATTAACCATATTCATATTCAATGTATATTTTTGCACATCAGACTAAAAAGGATTGAAATCTAGTGCCTGAAATTTTGATGAGGAAAATTATGAAAACTTGAAAAGAATATGCATTCGGTTAAATTTTTAACCAAATGCCCTACAACAAATAACCATTTATACAATTTTGAAATTAAAATTTCGTTAATTTTTTATAACATTTTATGAACAAATTTCTCAAAAAATTTAACCAAATTAATTCTCAATTGGGTCACTGGGAATTTTTTTCCAAATTTGCACATGGGCTTCTGAAGACTTAACACCTGATTTATTCATTCAAACTTCATAAGGATTATTTCAACTAAAGAACTTGACTAAAATTTGCAGAAAATGGAACAAGCAGGGTTTAATTACAATATGCAAGAAATAAGCAAAAATACTTTCTTCATTTATACAGTGCATCGAATGCATTTCGTAAATATCTTAGAAACAAGATTTGGTCAAAAGCGAATAATCACATACTGAGTGTTTCTTACCATAAAGCTGTGTCTGTGAGCCCTTGCACATAAGGTTTTTTTTTCATGTAACGTGGATATTTAGCTGCAGGTCCATTTATAAGTAATTATTTTACAAAGTACTCATCGAATACGTTCTCCAGTGACAAGAACCAACAATTAACTTGTTTCTGCATAAAGTTTTAATTAACAAATTTCAAGTTTAAAAAGACTAGGTGGGAAAAATTAATGAAAAGTGGAAATTTGAATGGTGCCATTGAACATGAACGAGTTAAATGGATAAAGTGGGATTCAAACTCGGCTTGCTTGAGCAGTAGTCTAATATGCTACTAATTAAACCAGTATAATCTTCAGACAAAATATTAATAAAAATTTATGTCTAAGATTTCTGGAAATCTTGCATAGTTGTCATTGAGGTCTGGTTGGCGTGTCAATATTAAATGTTATTTGATTTGAGCACTTGAGTGTATTAACATGAGAATTATTCCTAAATTAGCAAGTGTTTTGCCAATGATAGGCGTTGGCAGTAACTTGTCTTTCACATAAATGGCATGGAGTTGGGGCATATCTGACCTAAGTTCATTAAAGTGCACACTCAGTTGGGGCCCAGAAGAATTTATATGTGGTATAATTGTGCTGCGGTCTCCACTGATCTGCAAGATCTAAATCAAGATTTATTTTCAAAATAATGAATCCAGGAAACTACATTAATTCCAGTTTCAGGTATAAATGGTATTACTTTGGGAACTTACAATCATTCATTTCATTTACTGAAGGATTTATTGAAAGATCTGGACAAGAAAAGTTTAAATACCAGAAAAACAGCTTTAGGATACTAAAATAATCTTCTTTTTTATAAAAGAATGTTGAAGTTGTTTGCAAAATTAAAACATTCAGAATCATAAGGTACACAAGCAAATCTATTTGGTTTGATACCAACTTCTTGGTTGGTTGGTATGTTCAACAACCCATTTTTATGTACAATGACAGCTAATCAGGCTTCTTCAAGCAACTTCTTGAGACAATTACGTATGCAAATGATATTTTGTTAGACCACCTATACTTTTTTCATACAACTATGCTTTATTCAAAGAATTTTCTATGTACTAAAGAACATGTCTGCTAATGTTTAGAAAATGATGGCACATGATTGTTTTATTGAAAACTAGAATGTAAAAACAAGCAACTGCAAATGGTGCAAAATTATTTTTTGAAGGAGAATAAAGATTGAACTTTGATGACGAAGAGATTGTAATAATGCTTGGTTAGAACTTTGCTCCCGGAAATAATAATTTCCTCAAACAATTGAACAAAATTCAACACTTAATATTGAATCAATTTCATACTATGTTTAAATATTACCTTTAATGTAAGGAAATTATTTTCCTCTATAGTTACTCTCTGCTTTTTCTTTAAAGCATCCAACTCCTGTCGTAGAAGATGGTATACCTAAAAAAGAGCATTGAATAATGCATTTCTAATTAAAATAAAGTTGTAGGTATTTTAAGAAATACTTTGCACATGCTTCGTACACCTGAAGGTTTTGAAGTATTTTTTATCAATCGAAACAGTTCAAACAATTATCATCGAACTTTTTGTTATACAAACAAAATCCACATGCTTTTTGCACTGCACATGGCTCTAAAAGCACTTTCTCCCATCGATGCTACACTGAAATTTGGTACTCACATATCTTTGATAAATCGGACAAAATGCAGATCCAACCGTAAATTATATTCTGGCTTTTCTGATTGAAAATGCATTTTTTGCATTCTAATTGAAAATGCATTTGTTTGAATTATAAATGCATTTCTTATGGTCACATGATTTGATCAGAGTAAATCAGTTTCATCTTGTGTCGGCGCCACAATGTACTAATTGCAAAGGGAGAGGGTGAGCGAAGTGGTGGGAGGAACGACACAATCTTGTATGTTTAACCGTACTGTTTTCCTGGTTTCTGACTGAAACAAGGATTTATTTCATCTTGTTGACCAACATTTTTCAAGAGGCTATATTATTAGAAAATAAAATTCAAGCACTTGAAACATATTTTTAAGAAATTCAAGGTTTTCAAGCACTTGAATAATGAAAGGGGTCTTTACTACAAAGACTATTCAAGGTTTTTTTTTTAAACATATGAAACATGTTTATAACACCAGAAATGAGTTGGTAAAGCAAGGAAGTGACTTTGCTTTACATATTCATTTTTAAACACACAAATATGAAGAAAAAAATATATGCACAAATTAGCAGAAAATTATTATTTTAGTCAAACATGGATCCACTATGTTAAACTTTGAGTATTGTACATCAGATTTTTTGCTAATTTGATGAGATAGTAGACAATTTGTTAAAAAAACTGCAGAAAATATTTTTTTTCTCTATTCTCAGATTAATTTCAATAGCTAATAAATAAAAATTCTTGCATAAGTGTTTCTTTAGTTGAATTTAGAAATTATAAGTTATTTGAATTTTGCATAATCAAACTTATGTGGGAAAAAATAGATTAAACAATACAGTTTTATTTATACAATATCGATTTTCCATTTTGACTGTTAAGTAGAAAAAATATACAGGGCAAATAGCTAACCTTAATTATTCAATATTTATTTCACAGAGGCAACTAAGCAGGATAATGTATAATTGGCAAGAAAATTTGGGTTAGGTTTGATCATACTAACATGTGAAAAATTTGCATAAATTGAATACAAGGTAAAATGGTGTTAAAAACAGAGTTGTTAACTAATTAGGTTAAAATCAAATAAATTTGTGAATTAAAATTTTTACCTGTTCTTGATCAGACTTTTCTTGTTTTTGCACTTCAAGTTCGGTAAGTTTTTGTTTTAATTGACTGTCAAGTTTTACAGATTTTATTTCTTCCGCTTCCTGATAACATTTAATCATTTCCTGGCAGTCTCTACGAACTTGTTCAGCTTCTTCTTTCATTTCATTCAGTCTATGTATAGTGTGATCTAATTTAGATTGAGTTTCCTTAATAGAAGAAACATGTAGTATAAAAATACAAGATATTTTAAAATAGAAGAAGTTAAATACATCTAAATAATGAATTATTTGTTTCTGGTGTATTTTGTTTTAATTTTTTTAAATAACTAATCTATCAAATATTGAATTGCTAAAAGAAAAACATAAAATAATGGACAGGTTCCTTCATTAATTGGAGCTTAATTTTAAATAAACTAATATTTTAAAAATTTGATGATTACATTGAACAAAAAATTAAGTTTTACCTGGTGAGCGGTAGTTTCGTTTTTTAACTTATTTTGCAACCATTTAATTCGAATTTCTCTCGAGTTGAAATCTCCATTCAACCTATCAAAATTCTTTTGTAACTTGGCTATATCAACCATCTGCAATAAAATATAAACACGATAAGGTTTTGGGCAAACATATTTTAAAACATTATAGTAAACATTGTATCTCAATAACTCTTGCCAGAAAATGTAGATAGGGGCGATCCCAATAGAAACAACACAAGTTTATTTAATATAGGAGTGCCAAATGGAGAATATTGGGAATATCCTTCTGCAATAAAAACACACACAATACAGGAAATTGGAAGAATGAAAAACTTATAATCCAGAAATCGCTTTACAAAAATTGCACAATATAAGAAATTGGATGAATGAAAAACATATTGGGAAATCCTTCTTAAAAACACACAATATGGGAAATTAATTGAATGAAAAATGTGTCATTCAGAAATCTTTCTTTAAAAAACAAATGCACAATACGAGAAATTGGATAATTGAAAAAGTATCATAGAGTTGGTTGGTTGGTTGGTTGTATTCAGATTATCTGGCGCCGTCAGCAACACGAGGGCTATAATGCGCCGAAACATTTCGTCATTTAACAAACCAACATACATTTACAAACACCCATGCCTACACGGGACTCGAACCCGCAACCTCGCGGTCTAGAAGCCAGCACGCTAACCACTATACCGTTTGGTCGGCTGAAAAAGTATCATAGAGAAATTCTGGGGATGTAAAATAGGGTTTTACTGTAATTTTCAGACACACTTTGATGAATCATTGTCTATAAGATTTAGTCACGTATGCCAATAGTTCTATATAATTAACATATTTATGTCATTTTAAAGTTATAATAAATAATTAACAGTCAAACATATTAATATTAATAAACGTTAAAAAAATTGAGCATTGCTACAGGTAATGTACAGTACGGCAAAAAAATTGAATACTAATCATACATTTTATTCCAATTTATGCAAGAAAAAAAAGCACTGTTGATTTCCAAAAGGTTTTATATAAATGAATACTAGTTTTTTTAGTCAAACAGTGTCATATACATTTTAAAGCTAAAACAAACTTTTAAAAGTTAAATGACAACACTACAGTACCATACTTAAGTTTAGAATCCAAACAAATTGTAGTAGTACCAAGTTCCATATATTATCAATACAAGGTGAGTTAATTATGTATTACTAGAAAATGAACTATATAAAGTTAACATGAATTGTCTAATTTTTAAAAGAAATTAGTATTGGATTGTCCGAAGCCCACACTCCCTAGAATTTTTTTTTATTCTTGTGTTTGTCAGTAGTAACAAGAGAGGAATGTGTAAAATTACTGCATAATAAAGGCCATATAAGCTAAATGCACACACAGAAAGTAAAAAGGAATTAAGTGTAATATGTTTTGTCTCAACAAAAATGAATGAAAAGCCCTTTTTAGTACTAACACATACCACAAAAACACATTTTCACTCTTATGTAACATGATTTTTAACATATAATAGTAACATTTTGGATTTAAAGTAAATTTAATGAAGTAATAAAAAATAGAAGTTTTTGTTAAAGCTTCCAAAGTTAAAAAAAAAACAAAAAAAAAAATAAAAAATAATAATTGACGAACCCTAAAGAAATATTTTTTATCCAGAGATACATAGGAGTAAATAGCTTTTTTGTAACACTTTTAGAAATGAAACAAAACATAGCAATTGGATATTTTGCTCTATTGTACATAAGTTTCTAATATCAAAGTTTTGAGGGTTTCATTGATAAAGTGTTTTCAAGTTCATTATTTTTTTTCTCAATTTAAAGCAAATAAAAACACTTAAAATTCAAATAGAATATCAAAGCTGCAACAAAATATAAATTTTCAGTGTGATGATATACTAAGTTATACCCCTACACCAAACATTTTTTAGATTAGAAAGAGGGCAGTTTCCGTCTACCTAGAACAACAGGATGGGTTAAAACGATCCTGAGTACAAAAAACTATATTTTAATTTAAAAATAAAATCTTATTTTGTCAGTAATGAAAATTATTTCATTTACAGTAGTAATAAGAATATAGAACAGAATATTTAAATTCTAAACACTAAAAATAAGCAAATATTATATTTAAAAGCAGTTAACAAAGTATTCAAATTGAACTTTTTTTAGGCATTTTGTCAATGATAAGTGAATTTTTTTTATCTCTCTCCCTCCTCAATTTGTAATGATTATGATGAATTAGGTGTTGATACATTGTATATATATTACATGCAATTGCAGTTATCAGTGGTGACATTTCTTCCTTTATTTTCAATAGGTTTCATTAAATGCAAAACGTGTTTAGTGAGTTCTAGATTTACAAGAAGTTTTACTCATCTTTCCCTAAATAAGGGATGTCGTTTATTATGTACTTAGCATCAACATCAGCTGCAAGCCTGAACTTGATTCCAAATTTATCTGATTTATTATTTAGCATGTACTATGAAAATTGACATCTAGATTTTGCAGGAAATGGTTACTCATCAACAGGGCCCTGACTTATAGTCCACAAACGAATTTTTAATTAACATATCCCAAACTTGTTTAAATCATGTTTTTTGGTCAAATAATAGAAACCTCATAATTTGTTTGAATCTATCTATTGCCATAGTGTTACACAAGAAAAGACGACCTCAAAAACTCCAGACCACAGACTACTTAGTTCGACACAATTTACACAGTATAAAATAAAAACATATGAAATCGCTATAAAAGCATCAAGTTATAAAATTGTTGACCATTCATATTTTCCAATTACCTATGAGCTTCTTCATTTAAGCATTTCTTAATGGGACAAAACATAAGTTCATCTATAAATACCCTTTACGAACTTGATGTATGCTCATCTTCAATACTTTATTTTTCTTAAGAAGTTGGACCAGTAGCTTTTTTTTTCTTTTTCGTTCATTGCCAAAACCTCATTTCCTTGGTTTTTTGCTTACAGAGTATCAGAAGAAATATGTTCATTACTGCCACATGCAACATTTAATTTGCAAGAATCAGATAAAATGTCAACATTTTATCGGAAGATGTATTTTCAGTATTAAAAAGCACAAATCAGTATTATAAAAGCACCTTCATCACCAGAAACAAGCTATTTATTACTAGTGTTTTCATATTCATTTTCCCAACAACTGATAAAAGTATTCTAATGTTTTGCTAACAATAAGTTTCAGAGACATTTTATCCAATCTGTACTTACTCAGTTGCAATCATGTCTCCACACACACAAAAATGCCATCTGTCTTTTTTCTAATCAGAGACCAGTTTGAACGAATTAAAATCCAGTATAGTTTGACCAGTGGCATTAGCTATCTAGGTCAAGATCACTCACAGCCAAGCCGAATTCGTATAAAATTGATGCAACGTGTGTCATAGTTCCATAAATCATTGTGATCAGCTATCTGTATTCAAGGAGTGACTTTGGGTCAGAATGACACATTTAGTTGTTCTAGGTATAGTTTAAAAAATACCAATTATAATAACTGCCTGATGAATTATATTTTTGTAGGCTGTTGGATGCACAATTTTGAGAAAAGTCAAGGAATTTCCTTTGATTCTACTTATTAGTCTTTGAGGAAAAAGGACACAAAATTAGTTTTGGGTCTAATTGGCCCACTTCATTATTCTTAAGGTCATAATTAGGTCACCATATACTACTATTCTAGCCCCACTTTACTATGATTATGTTGATCAGACGAAACGGCCGTTTCGCCGCCAACCTTAAAAAAGGCAGAAACGACAGTAAGTATCTATTCTCTGCACAACTTCCAGCGAGAAAGCCGAAATTGACTATTTTCTAGCGCGCTTACGAAACTTCACATAATTATACAAAAAATACCATAGATTCGTCTCAGTGATATCTTTCAAAGAAAAAAAATTGAGTACCTAGGACAAAAGACAACGAAGAAAAAAAATATTGAAAATTCCAAAACGAAATAAAAAAACGAGTTCTAGCCCGATTTTGATGTAAAAATTTAGACAAACGTACAGCCCTAACTAATCTATAGATCTTCAAACGGATTGAATTATAGGATGCGGAATGTTTCAACTTAAAATCCTACGCTGGTTTGAACTTCATTAAATAATTCTTTCTATTTTTAATTAATTTAAAACCACTTTTTTTCATTTCATAATTTGGCGACAGATAAAGGCGATCAGCTTGTAATTGAGGTTCAGATATATATGCCAAAAGTTGCCAAACAGGTTTGCTATCATTTGGAAGTTAGATTTTCCGACATGTTAGGCTTAAGTGAGTTTTAACGTAATGTTAAAGTATAGGAGAACGAATTGGACTATAATTATATGGCTTATAACATCTTTAAAATTTAAATAATTTAATTTTTGAAGAGACAGAATTAAAGAGAAATATTTGTTCTTTAAGTTGCATGTGTTATTTGAACTGTATGACAATTTAGAGAGAGTTAACTTTCAAAGACATTTTAATTTCGGGAAATCTCCATTGAAAAATGAAAACAATCACATTTTGTTGCAAGATACTATGGGCTAAATACAAAGTATAAATGTGGAGGTTATGCGAGCTGACGTCACAGTCAACTCATTACAGAGGACTAAATGAAACCACGCATTGCGATTGGCTAATGGAATTTGCAAAAATGTCATTCGTTTTTAAAGATGTGTTGATTTTTACTTTCCGTTGTTAAATGAAATTGTAGAATCATATATCATCAAAATTGTAATTTCATAGTGAATTTTAAAATTGTTGTTAAGAAAATATTTTAAATTTTGTCAAATATCAATGGGTTATTATGTGAACCAAAATAATGCTTGGTATAATAAAAATAATTTATACTGCAATATTTATTAGACTGTAAAAAACTTGTAATATTTATTTGTAACAATTTATTAGTATAAACTTTCAATGGGATGCACGCTCTGGCCTTGTAAGTTAAAGGTGCCGGATTTGATTCCTGTGTTAGGTGTGGATGTTCGTTGTGATTCGGAATCCACGTTAAGCTGTGGCTCCTGGACTGATTAGTCGTTATTATGCACTAAAATAGGTCGTTGTGCGTACAAACTAACCAATCGAGCTGAAACTTGGCAGACAGGATCTTTGTCAATGGCAACGTATTTCTTTAAGTTTTGGGAGTTGAGTTGCCATACACAAGTTTCTAGTACTCGTTCGTTGTAGATTTTGATGGTTACTGCCGTCCGCATTCAACCAATTTGTCAATTTTCAAGTAGAGTTTGGCATGCAAGATATCACTGAACTCAACTTGAAGAATTATGAATATTCATGGTACCAGGTGTACCATAGGTGGTACTACTTCTGGTTTATAAATTTTGAAGATAAATATGGCATGTTGGGTGTCGTTAGGCTTGTCTTGAAAAATTATGAATGTTTAAGGTACCAGGTATAGCATAGGTAGTACCACTTTCAGTTTATCAATTTCCAAGATAAATATGGCATGTTGGACTTTTATTTTGATGAATTATGAATGTTTAAAATACCAGGTATGCTATTGGTACGACTTTCGGTTTATCAATTTTAAAGATAATTATTGCATGTAAGGTATTGTCGAACTCAGTTTGAAGAATTATGAATATCCCTGGTACCAGGTTTACCATAGGGGATAAATAGAAAAACGATGAAACGGACAAATTCAAAAAAGAGAAGTCGTCAGTGTTTAAAAAAAAGTTATGATATCCCCCAAAAAACACTTTTGAAAAGTAGAAGAACCACCAACCTCAAAAAACTTTCTTACAATAAAAAAATTGTAAACATGATGAAATTTTCAGCCACAAACACAGTGATATAAAAAAATGGCCAACCTCTGATTAGAACTCTCGGTTGTGACTCGCTTACGAATGTATGCTTACTTAATTTATTTTTAACATTTAAGTTCCGCTCCCATAAAAATTTACGCTGCTTCGTCTTAATTACTAACCTTTAAAACCCCCCTACACATAAAAACTTTCCAAAATGTATGTATCAACCAAACAAAAGCTTACCAGAAACACTTTAGTTTCCTACTTAAAAAATTCTTAATAACGATTCAAATGCAAGCGTTTGAGCACAGTTTCTCTATACTATTTTGAAAATTACACGAGCATGAATATTTACACCACTTTGTATTTCCTACCCATCCAAATGAAATCATAAACTCGAATATTCGTGCAAACATCCATAAATTAGTTTAAACGCAAGCATTGTTAATATTCCTATGACGGGCGCCAACCACAAGCAGCGTAAATTTTTATGGGAGCGGAACTTAAATTTTAAAAATAAATTTAGTAAGCATACATTCGTAAGCGAGTCACAACCGAGAGTTCTAATCAGAGTTGGCCATTTTTTTATATCACTGTGTTTGTGGCTTAAAATTTTCATCATGTTTATGATTTTTTTATTGTAAGAAAGTTTTTTGTGTTTTTGAGGTTGGTGGTTCTTCTACTTTTCAAAACTGTTTTTTTGGGGGATAGAATATTCTAAGAAGGGTTGAATCGAATCTGAAATTTTGAGAAAATTGCATCTTAGTAATTCCCATTTAAAATTATTAAAAAAGTACAGTACAAAACAATTATGACTTTTATTACTTTGTTCAATTAGAAAAATTCAATGTCTGACAAGAAATTGGGGTTGGTGGATAGAAAAATAAAAGTCTAAAAGCTTTTCCTGGAAAATTAAGAATTGGCATTCTCTTTGAACAAATTAAGGTAGTAGTCTGGTAACTTATGCCTATTTTCATGACTTCTTTGGAGAGTGGTTTTTTATAGGAAAATGAATTATCTTGAATATTTAGAGTGTTTTTATTTACATATTGAAAATAAAAAAAAATAAAAAAATATTTGAAAAAATTTAATAGTTTATTACTATTATTATTGTCACTCGAAGTTGGAATCTCAAAAAAAATGCACGTGGGTGGCCCGGGTGATTTTGGCTCTTGATGTTATTTGAAATCAAATATTCTTGAATATTCTTAATCTATAGACATGTCATTCTGGTCGGAACTACTGAAGTTAAATTTCAAGGGTAAATAACAAAATTGGCGGACTTTGAAAAAAAAAAGTCCTTTTATTTTAGCAAAGAAAGGGTTGTAAAATAAAAAGTTAGGGGTGAAAAAAATTCTCGTTAGTACATACGAGAACTATAAGTGTGTAGAACAGCCTGTTAAAATTTGAAAGCAATCGGTTCAGTAGAAAAAAAGTTAGGACCCGGGCCGACCAGAAAAACAATGTTTTGAGAAAAACGCGTTAAAGCATCTTAGATGCTTACGTGTCAACGTACGATCAAATACTAACAGAGTACTGTGAATTTTAACTTAAATATACTTTAAAATAAATATATATTATATATACATAAATATATATATAAATATATATAATAGAATAACAGAGTCAACCCAAGTATAAAAAATGCGCGCAAACAATAGAAGGGTCCAAGCGGTTGCAGCTGCCGGTCGACCTTAAAGGTTGGACTCCGAGGAGCTCTAGGAAACTCGTTATAACTCCCGAAATATTTCGAATTTCTGTCTGAAATTTTCACAGTATATTCTCAAGACATTGTACTTTCAAATTAAGCAACAAAAAAAAGTTCGATTTTTTTAACCCAAGTTACTTTACCTTAAATAAGGTTCAATTAACGATATGACTCCTTCTGAGGAAGTCTAACCTTTCAGCAAGTGAAACAAACAAAAAAGGATTGTTCTGCAGGGCTGCCACAGCTTAATAGCATTGAAAATAGTTGCTTTAGTAGCCTCAGATGTAAAAAATAGTAGACAAAATAGTATCCTCAAATACTAAAATCAATAACGTGACAATTCTGAAAAACTGTATTTTGAAGTAGCTGCATGGCCCTGCATTGAAGAAACCCATCATTGTGTAAGCCCAAGCTTTTGACACTTTGTGAAAATTTCCGAGCTGTACGTCAATTAGAAGTCGCTGTGTAAAAAATTAATTGACAAAAGTAAAAAAAAAAAACTACATAAAATTTTTACATCTGTTTATCAAAAGTCTAATTAGTAGACTAAACCTACTTATGTTGAAAATATCAGAGCTCTAGGCCAGTTAGAAGTCGCTTTGTAAAGAATTAATCAAATGAAATTCAATAACATGCTCACTATGCTCGCTGAAAGGTTCATTGCTGCATAAGCATAAGATCGTTTCACTTGCTAAAAGATTAATTGGCATATAAACCCTTAACATTCAAACCCTTCCCCTGTCGAGAAACAAAAATAACGTTAATATAATAACACAATCCCCCCCCCCCCCCAAGAATATTTTAACAGTGTTTTTGTCTAAAGTCCAATCAGAAGGTCAAAACTATTTCTGTTGAAAATTTCAGAGCTCCATTCCTATTAGAAGTCGCTTCGTAAAAAAATTTCAAATTAATTAAAAAAAGTAATCAAGATTTTAACATCATGTTTTTTAAAAATTCAACTAGAAGGCCAAAACTACTAATATTGAATATTCCAGAGCTGTACCCCATTTGAAATCGCTTTGTAAAAATTTTTTAAATTAATAAACTTAACATAATAAATTTAACAAAGTATTTTGTTCTGAAAAAAGAAAAAAAAAACTGGCGTTTGACAATTGCCGTACATACTGTATAACATCAGAATAAAAGAAGTCACGTGACCCACAGTTCTGGTTTCTAGTTCAAAGTTACATAAAAACGCCACTTCAGTTGCAACGCCAGAGCAGTGTGCTGCCGTTAAAGTGTTCCGTGATTGTTAGGTTTTGGTTTGATCCGAACACCGTTAATTAACTTCCGAAATATGCATCGCAAAAGTTACAGTGATTCACTACATAACCAATTAAAACAGAAAACAAAAGAAGTTCTCCTTGAAGAAAAGCGTTCAATTCTCTTCAATTCAGATTCAATCAACCTCTACAAGAGCTACATCATTGATGGAAGTCACAGACCTAAAGAACAGAAACCGCCTACTTTTGACGACATGACCAAACTTACGTTTCTCCTGCGTTTAATAAAAATAAAAATTCGATTTTTTTTTCCAAAAATAGACACTGAATATTTAAAAAAATAACAATATTGGCTGAAAAGGTAGCTTTTAGGCCAATTTTGGAGAAAAAAGTCACCATAGTAGCCTTGCCTCGAAAATAGTCGCTTTAGTCGCCTGTGCTGGAATATTGGAGATTAGCAAACAAGCAGCATAAAAAATACAAAATTTCTTTTGTTATTTCAATTTAGGAGAAATTTATAGCATAAAATGTAACATTCAACTGTGTCAAGAAGATTCATTTGAAAATTAAAAAAAAAATTAGAATATAGTAGTGTTATTTAATTTTAATGATTGAAGTACTTATGACTATGATTACCACATAATGAGCTTTTATTCCTTTAATTACATTCAATTTCTTTTTTATTTACTGTTACATATTAAAAGGAAATTAGCCATTGGAAAGAAAGGGAATTTGCCTCATCCCCTTCCCACCATCAGATCCAAATCTGGTTGTGTAGGGGGCCCAATTACTTCACTGGAAAGCAAAAAGGAGGGCAAGCCTTTTGGGAGAGGTTTTAAATGAATAATATTACGAAAAACCTAATGGTAGAAAAAATTATCAAATGAACTTTCATAAAAAGTTTCTCATTAAACCATTAACAATGAAAAATATATATTAAAATAAGTATTTAACAACCATACCTTACTCTCATAACAAGAAGAAAGTCTATTATTTTCAGAGCACAATCCTTTGTTTTTTAACACAAGGTTATCTCTTTCTTTAACTAGATCTTTTATTTTCTTTTCTAATTCTTGTTGAACTTTTTTTTCCATAATGACATCTTTTTCACTGTTTGCATAGCGAATAACAATCGATTCTTTTTCTTTACGAAGAGTGTTGCATTCTTTTGAAAGCTGTAACACATGCTTTTGTTTAGTATTTACACAAGTATTTCTAACATTACATTATAAATATGATACTTTTTATTACAACTATGATATTGATTGCAAATTTTTATTTCAACATAAAAAAACCTACCTTTTCAATGTTGTTTAAGAAATCAGCTCGAATTTGTAATTCAATCTTTTTAAAGGCAAGTTCTTGACTCTTTAATTGCATTTTTAAGTCTGTTATTTCTTTTTCTAAATTGGCATTCTTTGCTTCTAAATCTTTGATATGATACCCAATTGTTTTATTTAATCTAAAATAAAAAAATATTTTCTTAAATAAATCTTTGCTGAATTTAGTATGAAAAGTACTGCAAGACCTCTCAAGTTTTAGTGAAATAAAGTAATTTTATATCATGACCTTTCTCTTACCTCAGTTTAATAAGTCAGAGCATTTTTGAACTTGGTTTTAATTTATTTAATTTTCAGTTTTTTTTAAGTATTTTTAAAAGTTTAATATTACATATTCCATAATTTAAGAGGCAGAAGTGTTAACTTTATGAATGAAAGTTAGGGACCTATGGGTGGGGGGGGGATTCTTGGTCACTCTTTTTATGGGGTAATTAATGGTCACAAACTTTTGAGTATAAAAAAATGCTATTTAAAAACAACTAATATGAGGTAAAAACTCCTTATATATTCTATTTTCTTATACAGGATTTAAAAAATATATAAATTTTTAGCAAGTGATAGAAAAAAATATTTTATTTACTACTATCAAAACATCTTGTCTCAAGATTGTCTTAAAAAATCTACTTTGTTTCAAGATCCATATCAGAGCCACATTTTTGTAATTTTTTTCTTGTTGATGCTTTTTCAACTACAGATAGGCTAAGCTTTCAAATTCCATGTAACATTTTTTAAAAATTTGGTTACATAACTATATCCATTTATACTTCAGTTTGCTGGGGGTAATTCTTGTTCAATTATATTCTTTAGAATTTCAGAAATTTTTCGTATATATTTCTATCTCTAAACACTACTAGATACTAGTTGTTACTATATCTACTTATTAAACGAAATTTGTTTTAGATACTTTAATAGCATTATTTTTTATCTTACAAAATCATATTTTCATGATAAGAGAAGGTAAATAGTTATGCATTAGGTACTATGTTAAAAACAAACATGCAAAATAGCTAGCAATTTATAGTTTAAAAGCATAATTTCTAATCAGCAGTCTGGTTTACAAGTTCTAGGTGCAAGTTTGGGATTGGTATCCCCATCCTCTATTCTAGACGCTGTGTCTGGATCAAACACTTCCTGTTCAAGAATAGTGTTCAACTAGTTTTGCAGATATCTTAAGTAAGCATTTAAGACATAGTAGTCCAAGAGTATCGCATTCAGAAATCAGAAGATAAATTAGCACCAACTCAGCTGTTATTACAATCTGGATCTGGTGGCAGAACGAGACAAGAAAATTAAAGATAAGGCTGACCCAAAATAGAAGCAGGAAGTTGCAGCGAAAGAGAAAAAAAGGCAGCCAAGAAAACTCTTATTGGCAAAAAACAAAAACTCGAATTGATAATAATGTGGATACCTTACTATCAGCAAACGAGGTGATTGAGAATATAGATGATTGTTCACACTTTATGGAAACAAATTTGTAATTTATTTTTCACGTTTGCATTTTGAGATAGAAATTTAGCTACTTCAAAAATAATCATCTACTACAATTATCTTTTGATTGAAATGCAAAACAAAGTATTTATTTTAAAACTGGCTCTTAAAATTTATAGATGGCTCAAAGGTTACATAACTGTGCTTTCTGAAGAGAAATGTTTATATCAACAAATTATAAAGTGGTGTAAAAATCATGGTTATTACATTCCAAAAACAGATATTTATAACACATAAAAGTTAAAAATAAAAAAATGTCTCACTGAAAGTAAAAATGAAAACATGAATGTGAAACTTCATCCTAAGACTGTTTGAACGCAGGCAAATATATAATATAAATAAAAAAAAATGATCTCTTTGATCCTAAAAAAAATTCCTGCGACTCAAAGATCCATTACATCGAAACTAGAAATGTCTTCTGGCACTGCAAGTAAAATTATTCATAAGTATTTGGTTAAAAAAAGTTATTAAACTTAATTATTATTTGCTTTTACTGAAAAGCATATTGCTGAAGAAAAAAATTGTAGAAAATTATATAAAAACACCTAGCTTCTGAAAAATGGAAATTTGTGGTAACAGGCGATGAGGCATGGGTATTTTAAAGTGACTGTGAGAAAAAAATCAATTTTCTATAAGTCAACTCATCTGATGAGAATGACCATGCAAAATGGCTTTGTTAGTGTACAGAAAAGTTCTTAAAAGGATTCATCATAAATGCAGGATTTTATTACAACAGCAAATTAAAAATCAAAAAATCTTGAGTAAAGCCATAATTAATTCACTCTACTATCAGTAGAATATTTGAGAACCAATTTTGAAGAAAAAATTCCTCTCTGATATGGGAAGGACATTTTAAAATTGATCTTCACATGATCAAAGCCTCTAGTCACAAGTCTAAATCAAAAGACGCTTGGCAAAGAAAGAATCAAAAACAGGAACAAAGTGTATCCCATTTAATGAAATGTATGTAAAATCACCTGACACTTCTGCAATGGACTTTTGCACTTTCGGTTAATAAAAACAAGCCTTAGGAAAATGGCAACTTTGGGAAACGGTCCAAGAGGAATCATATGAAATTGACATGAGAGTAGTAAGGAAAAGTTTACTTTCGTAGAAAACTCGAGCTAGAGCTGTTGTCAAGAACCATGACAATCAGATAGAATAAAATCGCAAAAAAAATTAAAAAATACAGCCATTTATCCATAACACTTAAGTAACAAAATCGTTTCTGTAAAGTGTGAACGACCTTCTGTAATAATGTAGAAACACTTGAAATTGAGCAGTTAAAACATACTAGACAAGAGTTGAAATTAAATTTATTGAACAAGGCACTGGTAACTTTTGCTGGCCTGACATGATAGAAATTATCAATATGAAATATATATTCTATAGGCCATTAATTTTACAGGGAAACAATCCCTTTGTGGTAGATACCAATGCAATTAATATTACTTACAAAGGTTATAAATAATTCTGTCAAGAATTGTGGATTTAAAGTATGCTTTTTTATAATATTAACATATAAATAAATATCTAAATATGTACTTTTCTTTCTTGATTAACCTATTACAAATGTATAAAAACTTTGTGAGCACTAAATATTGATAATTTATCATTAATTTACTAGTGACATTCAAAAATATAAAAAAGTTATGACCAATATTTAACCATTAAGAGCAATAATTATTCCAAAGCAGGGTTAAATTTTGGAAACTTATTTTTTTTTTTTAAATGTAAAATGATTTTAGGTAAAGTGATTATTTCAATAAATCACATTAAGCTTGCTCTATGCCCAATTTAGTTATTTTGTTTAACATACTTTTGGATATAGATGGTTGGTTTGTACACTCAAAAACCTATTACTTTCAATTACCTTTATGTTAACATAGGTAAAGTTCAGGCTCATTTTCAGAAAAAAAAATTCCCCGAGTTTTCCAGAGTCATGTTTTCTATTGTGGAGTTAATTATTTTTAGCAAGAATTTATAATTTTAATTATTTTAGCAAGCCAGATAAATATAGTCAAATATCAATTACTCAAATTCTTCTGATAACATAATTTTTTTTTTCTTTAAGAATAACTATCTGCAAGTCTATGTTATCAAATAATTTTTGTAACTTTAATTCCTCGAGTTAAGGTTAAACAAATAGCAGCGAAGAGTGGGAATTTTTTTCCAGAGTAACAACGACTTTTTCCTGGTTTTAGGAGGGATTTTTTTTTATTTTCTGGAATTTTAAGGCTGATTTATAGCTCAGTTTTAAAAAGGTTTTTCCTGTTCTCCCTGAGGTGTATGAACCCCGATAGGGTAATGAAGTTTTTTTATTTTTTTTTATTTTACCACATTTTGGAGCATCCCGACTTCAAAAAAGTGATATAGAAAAAATTTCTGAGTGCAAGTGTTTACATAGTCAGCACAACTCCCGAACAAACTGACCTACAAAGTTCAAATTTGACGTACATGTTAGTGGTGGCCATGGGATTTGTCATTAAGGTTTTCGTCAATATTGTACAGGTGCAAAAAAAGAAAAAAATCATCTTTTTTAGCAAAAACCAGTTCAAACAATTTTGATCACTATGGTAATGCCTCTTAAGGTGTTCTAAGCATCCCCAGCTCCGAAATTTCTATTAAAAGTTGAAAAATGAGTGTCATTAACACAGAGCTCTCTTCCCTTGGGCATCGCTTCTCAGCAACCAATTTTCTTCCCTACTCCGTTCCACTTACAAGAAAGGATAATGTAAGAATTATTGAAAAGTATAACGCCAAATTCGTCATTTATGCAATGGTTCTTTTTTTGCCCATGGAAGAATTATTGCCTAAAATATCCTCAACCTGACCATTTTTTCACATGAATGAAAATATGACAATGGTAATAACACTATTCCACATCAAATTCAAATGTTATTGAAAGTTGTAAAGAAAACTGTAATTGTAAGTTGTAAAGAAAAATGTAATTGAAAGTTGCGTGATGTTCCACACCCCTAGCTTTTATGCACAATGACAGCTACTCAGGCCGGGACCTACAGCTGAACGTGGATTCCGAACCTCGATGAACATACATGCTCTACCCGGGAATCGAATTTGCCATCTTTGGCATGCGAGGTCAGAGGGCTAACTACACAGTCATCAGGTGGGCCAACTACACAGCCATCAGGTGGGCCAACTACACAGCCATCAGGTGGGCCGAGGTGTACAGAACTTATTGTTTTTTTTACCAGGAATAACCCAAATATTTTTTCTTTTTACCTCAATGATAATAAATTCAAATCAAGGAAAAGTTTGAAATTTTTTATGCTTAAATAATATGTTTAAAAACTTGGAACTGTTTTCAGTAAAGTCGAAGGTACTAGAAATTAACCGAGAGGAAAAAGTTGACCAATTTGAAATAAGACTTTCATAAAGCTCCAAAAAGCCGAACAATTAAAAAAAGTTAAGAAGCATAACCAAGTCATGTGATGCAAGTTAGGAATCCACAATAAGTGCTGCAAAAGTCGTCTGCATTCCCAGAAGGCATCACACTCGTTTCATTGAAAATATTACTTAGAAATGTTACAAAAATTTCTATTGCTAGTATTGGATTTTTCTTAGAGCAAGGAACACACAAGTGCCATACTGAGCCTAAACATCTCCACAATTCATGATGGGTAGGATGTCTTACAGATCATCTAAAGATGTATCGGGTTGTTTAGGTTATTTTTTGCTTTCTTTACCATTTTAATAATGGGTTACATGGCTGAAATTACATGGAAATGGACATTGCTGTGTGGACAATTTTTACTAACTGCCCAAGTGAATCATCAAATAGCACTTTCAGTTGTTGACCAATTGCAAACCATTACAATGGC
Source organism: Linyphia triangularis (assembly GCA_963978545.1). Classification (NCBI taxonomy): domain Eukaryota; kingdom Metazoa; phylum Arthropoda; class Arachnida; order Araneae; family Linyphiidae; genus Linyphia; species Linyphia triangularis. The sequence continues at coordinate 124,544,898 of OZ021721.1, forward strand.
TAACAAAAATTGTGGTGGTTACTTTAAAACCCCAAAACATCTCTTGGAATTTATAAGAATGACTTTTGTTCCTTGGTTCAAGTTTCAGATCATGCATGGTGAATGCTTTTCCTCGGGATTGCTACCTGTCTTGCTGGGTCATTGTATTAGCTACAGTGGTAAATGAGCACAAAAAATAACTTTTTCCCACCACATAACATTAGATTTTTTTAAAAAACAGTTACTAGTTATTTATCAGTTGCATAAAATTTCAAAATAAATAGCCATATAAAATACTCACGCTAAATTTTCCGTTTGAGAATGATTCTGATCACAGATTAATGTGGCTGCTTGTTCAATATTTTGAGAGTCCACATTATAAGGTGTTTGACATCTAATTGAACTTTCATCTACTTTTATCTCACTAGAATTCTGTGAAGCACATTCAGGAGAAATTTGTGCATTTTCAATTTCCACTGCATTATTCTCGGAAACAGATGCATTTTTATAGGAAATACAATTAGAATTTGTATCATTAACTATCTCAATAGATGCTTGATTGTCTTGCATGACTTGATTTGTACTGTTTTCTTCTGAAGAACACATTTCTTCATCATATTGAATTTTTTTTTCTTCATTTGTGGAAAACATATGTTCTTGAAGCAAGTCCAAATGAGTTAATGAGTCTTGTGCGGAAGAATTTATCGAGGTAGTATTGCTTAGGTTACAATTAATGTCATTCAAGTCTAATTGAAGAGGTTCGTTAACAGTAGAGTCGGTGGTATTTTCAGCCATCTGTAGACACTTGAAGATTACAAGTTATTTCAATTTAATCGATATAAAAATTAAATATCACATTTTTTAAACTTTAATAAGGCATTAAATCCATTTCAGTAGAATGTTTAATCCAACTTCCCCTGAAAAAATAATAATTTTTTTTTCAATTTCTCTAATATTTAAAATTTTCCTCTGAAATATGAAATGTTTAGTAGAGACAAGAGGGGTGAAATGGGTAATGGACTAAAATGTGATGTCAAAATATATTGTTTAAAATTTTAAAAGTTTCTAATACATTCATAGTTTTTAAAATTGTAGTACTATAAGGTAGTTTAATGCCTAAACATTATTTTCTAACTTCATTTTTGTTTCATAAAATTTCATGTTTTATTATGAATGCATTCATTTTTATGTTTTATATGTGCTCGTTGTGAAATAGTGAACGAGTGTGAATGTCTGGTTTTGAAATAGCGACGGACCGTAGATATGTCTTTTCTTGTTGTTTATTAAACTTGAGTAAAGACTATTGAAGTATGAGGGAAAGAGAAGTTGGGGCTGTAAGCCCAATCCCACCCGGCCTTGCACGAAGTGCTAAATCAACACATGAAATACATTTTACATAACACAATTTAGAAAAGTGAATAAATGCACAGAAAAAAACATTGAAATTAACAAGTTACTACACGAAACTAATACACGGAATTTAGGAAGGAACTAAAATGAATACAATATGTAATAATAATAAAATATTACAGTAAGTAATTACAGTTCCAATGGCAATACACACAATCTTGAGATAGCTCTCCTCAATATCCCTGATTTTGTTTTTACATGGCACACACGTACAATATTGTCCTTTCCTGGGTACATTTCAATGATACGACCTAGTAACCATTTGCATGGAGGAAGATTGTCCTCTTTAATTATCACCATGTCATCTACTTTGACACTGTCCTTTTTGAAAAACTATTTGTTTTTTTTGTTGCAAACTATTCAGGTAATTTGTACTTCACTGCTTCTAAATAGTTTGAACCCTTTTCGTAATAAATTACCATTTGCTTAACCTATTATCTACAATATCAGTTACAAAAGGTTCCACAATCGCAGTCATTGGTCTTCCAATGAGAAAGTGGGCAGGGGTTAAAACCTTAAAGTCTTCTACATCAGAAGAGAGTAGAGTAAAGGGGCGTGAATTTAATGTCATCTCAATTTGATTCATGATAGTAAAAAATTCCTCATATGCGAGGTTTGTATTACACACGGTTCTCCGGAAGTAGTACTTGAAGAATTTAACAACTCCCTCCCACAGCCCCCCTTGATTTGCAGCATGGGGAGGAACATGAACCATCCATCCAAGCTGGAATCTCTTGGAATCAGAGACAATCCCAAACTTTTCGAAGAAGACTAGGCCAAGAACATTTTCAATGAAACTGTTAAATTCAATAATGGTCGTTATGTTGCGAGTTTTCCATGGAAGCAAGACTGTAATGAACTTGGCAACAATTTCTCTGTCGCCATGCAACTTTTTCAGAGTACTGTGAAACGGTTTCAACAAAATCTTGAGATGAGGTTTAAGTATCAAGAAATCATTCAGGATTATCTCTCTCAAAGCATTATAGAGAAGATTGAGAATCCTAATTCGGTGTGCAATAATCCTGTTTATTACTTACCTTATCCATGCGGTTATGAAGGACAGGATTACTACCTCTACGAGACTAGTTTTCGAAGTCAGTTCACTGTCAATTCACCGCCAGTTCACATTAAAGTGGACAACTATCCTTGAACAACTGTTTATGAACTGGTCAGAACCTAAACCCCTTTATTTTTGATATTTTGGTAAATTTCAGGTTAAACAAGAAAGCAATTTGTTCTGATATTTCAAAGGCGTTCCTCCAACTGGTTCTAGCAGAGAACCAAACAGTGCGTTTCTTGTTGCCTAACAACCAACTGTCAAAGGGCAATTTTCAAGTCTTCAGATTTCAGAGAGTTCTTTTTGGAGTCAACGCCTTGCCATTTCTCTTGTCTGCTACCATCAAACACCACATCCAGAAATACAGTGAAGAATTCCCTACTACAGTTCAGCTCGTGGATAAGTGTTTTTATGTTGGCGATTTCATCTCGAGTGTTGACAATTTTCAAGAAGCTCTTCAAATTTTCTGCAACGCGAAAACCATTGTACAAGAGGCCAACATGACTCTCCGAAAATGGGTTACTAATGATGTCAACCTGATGGATCAATGGAAGAGAGAAGGCCTTGACTTGTATCCAGTGGACTCTTCGGTCAGTCTGGGTTCAAACCTTACTAAGGTTCTAGGGCTGTCTTGGAGTAGTAAAGAAGACTGCTTCACGATCTAGATCAAGGGTCTACTTCAGTTCCTCTTACCCAACAAAAGCACCAAAAGGTTTCTCCTACAAGCTGTTGGAAAAATCTTCGATCCTCTTGGTCTACTCACTCCATTCACTATACATGAAAAATGTCTTCTGCAAAAGTTATGGCAAAGGCTAAGGCATCAATGGTGTTCCGAGTTACCACATCTAGACGAATTCAGGGCTCCGAGATTGGTTCTGAATTCTACTGCTGAAGAAGACGACATCGTGGAAATTCATTGTTTTTGCGACGCTAGCAAAAAGGCATTCGATGCTTCAGTGTATTTATGAGTGATCAAGAAGGAGTGTGTTACAATGAATCTCGTCGCTTCAAAAAGTCGTGTTACCCCTCTAAAAGCAATAACTTTACCAAGGATCGAACTGCTCGTCTAACCTGCAAGGTTCAGAAAATCATCGATTCCAAGAAACCTATTTCACAAAAATTCTGGACTGATTCTCAAATAGTGCTATACTGGATAAAGGGATCCTCTAAAAGGTGGAAATAGTTTGTTGCCAACCGTGTAAATGAGATAAAATCCCTAACTGATCCCAATAACTGGTTTCATTGTGCAGGCAAGGAAAATCCTGCCGATCTGATGTCCAGAAGAACATCGGTCGAAATACTTATTCAACGAGATTCAATGTGGCTGAATGGCCCTGAATTCCTTCACACACTGGAATCCCTTCCATTTTCAGAATCTATTTGTGTGCCTGAAGAAGAATATGTTATAAAAATAGTGTTCGCACAAACCAGGTTGGTTGCATTATCAGAAAAAATCTTCCTACATTTCCCCCTGTGAGTGATAAAACGTTTTAGTGCAGCAATAAATGATTTCGACATCACATCTGATACAATTTTTAAATGTATTGCCTTAGTGGTCAAGCAAAAAAAATACATAGATATATTTTTAAGAACGGACCTTTTCTCTGCAATTTGTTCGTTATGAAAAATGGATCTCATAGGTCAAACCAACGTTATTGAATACAAAATCAGAATTTACCCTTTCCTTGTACAAATCACCCATTTTTTGAAAGCCTTCTTTAGGATTGACCCTGAAACATTTTATACAGTTATGAGTGACCTTTTGACAGAGGTCTCTACCACTTAATACCCAATATTTTTGTCGGATTTGATACAGCAAGGCTTGAGGGCCTAAATGAAAGTACTTAATATGACAATTTTGAATAATTATTTCAGTAATTTTAGATTTGTTGGGTAGTATGATCGGACATTTCCGACCATAGGAAATGTTTGCATTTGTTAAACGACCACCCACTCTTAAAACACCCTTAGAATCAAGAAATGGTGATAAGGATTTAATTTTACTTGAGGGTGATACCATACCAACCCTTTCAAGATGCTGAATATCAGAAAGAAAATGTTGTTTCTGAATCCCAGTAATTATAAAACTTTCAACGATGGTTCTTTCTAAAGCAGAAGTATAAACCCGTTGAATCAAAACCTCTCTGCATACATTAATAAAGCTGAAAACGTAACTCAATACATTCAAGTTAGTTACAAAATTGTCACTAAAACTCAATAACTATCAATTAAAACATTATCATGAACACTTAATAAAGCAATATCATTAGAAACGCTGGATTTTTTAAGCTCAGTAACATATTCTTCTTCAGGTACACAAATAGATTCTGAAAGTGGAAGGGATTCCAGTGTGCAAAGGAATTCAGGGCCATTCAGCCACATTGAATCTCGTCGAATGAGTGTTTTGACTGATGTTCCTCTGGACAACAGCTCGGTCGGATTTTCCTTGCCTGCACAATGAAACCAGAACCCGCTCACAAGGTATGCAATCCAAGCAGAGAATGGTTTTCAAGAATCGAGTTAGTTAACTCTCTTCTGTTAACGTAGTTGGTCGGTCGCTGATTGGACTTGGCGATATACTGGCATTCGAGCGCTAACAATATGAGTGCATTCATTTTAATGTTTCATGTGAATGCTAAAAGTAAAAACACTTGTGTACAGCTTCATGCCACATGTTGTCATGCTTCATGCCACAAAATGAACAATTCCCAGATTTTTTCATTTCTTATTCAATTCTAAATGTTTCAAAAAGGCCATAAACAAAAAAATTTCTGCTCACTGCGCTTTTTCTTTTTAAAAATTTGCAATCTAAATTTGTTTGTTAGTTTTGGTGATAAAAACGACACATTCGGCTTGAAGCGAATGTGACATAACTTCATCTGAAGCAACTTGTAAGAGGCAGAGCAGCAGAGGAAACCAGTTTTGCAAGTTTCTCGCAAATTGCGCCAAACAGCACAGGATATAGCAATTGTCCCAAACACACACCAAAAATTTGGCAGAAACCTCACCATAACCATAGAAATGGTAGGATGTCATGATGTCACAACTATTGCGGATCGATTTGATCGGGCGGGGTTTCGGCACAATTTCTTTTCTTAATATTTAAATAACTATTTTTTTAAAGAACTTTTGTTTGAATATTTGGAATTAGAAAGAAATTCTTCATAAATATATGCTAATTTCACTAGTTTTTAAAAAATGCGGGAATTGTCCATTTTTGAAAAAATATAAGATTGGCAAGTTTTATATTTTCCCTGATACAGAGCACACAGTACATCATTAAAATGAACCAGCATTCAGTAATAGGAGGCATTATATCTTTGATATACTTTGAACATTAATAATAACAGTATTTTGCAGTCATAAAGTGTGATATGGAGAGAAATGTGGAATAAATGCAAATGTTACCAATAAACTTTGAGTTGAAAGTATTAACTTCAATTTCAGATAAAAACAAGAGTTATAGATGATTTTATGACATACTGCATTGCTTTTCATATTTCATTAGGCATGTGCTTTTATTTATAAGTCTGCGGTATATTATTTATCTGTGGTTTATTATTTGTTCTATGGTTTTTATTGTTAAATTATGGTATACCCAATTTACCCCACATTATACCCATTTTCACCTGCATGGGTACAGTATACCTATAAAATCTTTTCTCCCAAACATATTTTGGCAGCATAATAATTAAAAATAATGTATTCTGATTACCAAGATATACAACGTACAGAAAAAACAAAATAAAATTGAATTTTTGGACATTAACATGGGAATATTTTAGCTGAACATAATAAAACAGTGATTTTTATATGAGTCATTCTACAGGAAATCAGGAATTTGATCAGATTTGAAAAAAAAAAAACATTCTTCAAAAATTTTGATACTTACTATAAAGCAGCATCAGCCACTAAGCGCCCTGCAACAGATTTTTCTGTGGCCCGCCGGCACCACAAAAGATAAAAAAAAATCAAATTTCACGGTATGGACTTTTTTACTTAATCGTAATTTATCCGAAATAATACGTGTTAACTATGTAGAACAAAGTTCTCCACTACGTGCCCTAAGAAACCATAAGAAGAAGCTTTCAACAAGGTGGTTTTCATTAAGAATAAATACAGTAATAACTTAACTGAATCTCTTTCGGCAAATTTACAGCAACAAATACTTTGAAAGATATAGACTCTATCATAAAATAAACGGAACGATTTCGACCACTATCTCACAGTTGATATCGACTAAAATGGAGTTATCTGGAAGAACAGTTTAAATACTTTTATTAAAAGTTAAGTCGCATTGTCACATTGAAACAAAGATTCACTTCTTTTAGACCAAGTTTTACTAATGAAAACTGTTATTTTTCTAATTATGTATTTGATAAAAACAAACAATCAAATATTAATTATAATTTTACTAAGATAATTTTTTTTTCTAGTGTTCAGAAATGAGATGTATTATTAAATTGATAATAATTAAAAATGCATATTTGGTAAATCCGTCCCGCTAAAAGATCCAACATAAGTCCTACGGCCTGCATCTAAAAGTTAGTGGTGAATGCTGCTATAAAGGTAACAATGTTGTAACCAGATTTTTCTGCCAATTGGAAAGGGGTAATTTATTTTCTATTATATTTATGGGGTTTGAAAAACAAAATTCTAAAATCTTCAATGTTTGAGGCTTTTTCTGAAGATATACAATATACATTGTAATTCATACGTTTATTTAACTTTATTATTAACTTTCAGTCATATTTTATAAAGACTTCTTATTTGAAGCTGCTGATTTTAACAAATTTTTATTTGATTTTCAGAAATCCAGAAACTCTTTTCACAAATATAAAAAGTTAATTATAGTTATTAACCCACTGACAGTCATGGGAATGGGCAAAATTCTACAGTTGTTTTCCCTGCAATATTTTTTATATTATATTTCTAATTTAAATACATAAGTTTTTTTAATTATTTTTTATTTATTTTGTCTTAGATAGGTTATAAACTATCATCTAAATCAAAATATTTAAAAATATTTTATTTATAAATTTAAAGATCTTGTGTATTGCTGGAAAAAATGGGGATCAAATAGCATATATATACGTGCATGACTGTCAGTGGGTTAACAAAGATTTCAGAGTATCCACGGAAAGTTTAAGTCTTCTCACTTTTTTGGATTTCCATGGATGTGACCTATTGCCCTGCTTCAGGCATAAAACTTTAATTAAAATTAACATTAAACTTGACTTAAAAGTGTTAGAAATGTATTGTAGAGTATTTTCTTATGCTAAAAATGTAATTTAAGGTTGGTTGGTTGTATTCAGATTATCTGGCACCGTCAGCAACACGAGGGCTATAATGCGCCGAAACATTTCGTCATTTAACAAACCAACATACATTTACAAACACCCATGCCAAACACGGGACTCAAACCCGCAACCTTGCGGTCTAGAAGCCAGCACGCTAACCACTATACCGTTTGGTCGGCTGTAATTTAAGGAATTTCAAGTTTGTTTAATTTATAAAATAGTAAGTGGTGACATCCATGGATGTGACATTTCAATAGGGTTCCCACTCATATCACAGAATGTAAATCAATGACTTTTACGGACTTAAATAATGTTTTTAAGGACCTTTGAAAATTTGTTTTCACGCATCATGTTTTATATATACATTTTTAATAAAGCATATTCTACCAAAAAAATTACAAGTTAGTGCATGCGTAAAACAAATAAGTCAGAGAATTTTGATACGGTGCAGATAAGTGGCGGGGATAGAAAGTCCGAGTTGTATTTTTATAAATTTTACAGTTGGGCACACAGCATCTGCAAAAATTAAGGACTTTTATGGACCTCTAAGCATTTTCAAGGACTTCTAAGCATTTCTAAGTATTTTCAAGGCCTTGAAAACAAGTTAAAAAATTTTAAGCACTTATAATGATAGTGGGAACCATGTTCCCTGTTTGGGAGTAAATTTTAGTGATAATTAAAATATTTTGTAGCAATTTGAATTTGCAATTAATTATATCTGTCACACTTACATTGTTTATACCTAAAAATGTATTCTAATTAGTATACTTTTTGTAATAAATACCAGTTACACAAATTCCTGATATTCCATAAAATGAGCCAAACCCATTATACTCCACCTTATAATTACATATTATCTTTAAGTAAAGAAAGCTTTGAAACTTATCTTTTTTTATTTCACTTATAAAAGTTAAATTAATCGAGTCATTTATATCAATCAATACATGCTTAATTTTTTTATAAACAAGTTATTTTAATTAAAGTCAAAATACAAATACTTAAAATGCACACCATATTGCCATCATATATTTCTATATTAAAGCAGAATATATTAAAACAGAATATGAGAGATCAGTAAAAATAAAAGCAATGTTAGTATTTGCATATTTTCAGCCAACCATGTGTATATTTTAAAAAAAAAGCGAGTAATCTAGCATTGAGTCCCGAGAAGGGCAATCAGACAATAATATCGTTTGGTGTGTTGGGTATTAAAAATGTCCACAGATCAAGGGATAGGATTACTTTACATTGTGTATAGAATTTGCACTTAGATCATTTTTTAAAATTAGTAACTATAATTCATTCATGTTTAAAATTACTATAAAAATATTTAATTTTTCTAATAATGGAACAAATAATGAGAAAAAAGTATAAATAAGTCTCTAGATGTTATTGAACTGTTACCAAGCAATCTAGAACGGAAAATAAGGAAATATTTAATGTATGTTTTAATTAGTGTTAGTTTGAAACATCTCGAGAAAAGAAAGAGCCCTAAGTACATTTTAGCTTGATTCATCACTAATTTTGGGGGAGGATGAGCAGGATCATAACAAAAATATATTCGGGTTTTTTCTAGACATCAGCAAATTTTCGTGTCATGTATAACTTAATTTTACGGCAATACATCCTACAACAATGTATCAAGCCAACAGTATTTTCTAGTTGGGAACTATTTTTGATAAATGCCACAAACAAAACTTATAAGATTAAGTAACTTTTCATAACTGATAAAAGAAAAACATTTATTCATTTTTCGAACATACCAGGAAGAATTCTAAAATTTCAATATTCATAAACCTGTTACATGAACTCCTTTTGTAAAGCACATATATTTCATCATTTTGGAACCAAAACCATGCTTTTCGAAAGAATTTTAGTTGAAAGAAATTCAATGATTTCTAGCTAGTTTTTCACATATGTGCCAAGTGGACAGTCGTCATCCAGCAAAGGTAAATAAATAGGATATTCCCTAATCTTCAAAAATTTCCCTAAACCAATTACATCATTCCTTGTTTTCTCCCTCACTCACCAGAATCATGAAACTTGTATACGAGGTTATTTTGAATGGAATTGTTTTAATCCAGAAGTATTGAAACAATAGATCACTTTTAATCATCATCAACAACAACTCCATAAAAGCCGCTATAAATGCTCAACTTATAATTTTTTCCAATACTTACTATGCAATGGTCTAAAATGAATTTAAATTCTCACAATGTTTAGATATTTGAAAAAGCTGTGACATCATCAAGTATGAGGTTCATAGAATATAAATACGAGTACGATTTGAGTTCGAGATTACAAACCAGAAGTTCTATTGACTATTGATACCAATACAATTTTATTTCCCTTATAAATTATTATTTGATATGTTCAAATCAATTTAAATATGCTTGAATGGGATGGCGGACAACTCGCCAGGTGGGAATTATTATTTATTTTTTTGTAAAAAATTATTGATAAAGACAAAACTTAATTCTATACTTCTTTTTTTTTTGCGAATTTTTTCTTTTAAATGTACTTTTAATTGTATTGTTTATATATAATTTATTTTCTAGCCATCTCAAATAACTAGATAAATGAAACTAAATAAATGCAAAACCAGTCGTACGCTGAATTTTTCTTTATAATTTTTAACTTGTGTTGCAATTTTGAAATTTTTCTAACACCTACGTTATCTTGATACTTAAGATTTTCAAATATAAAATTCTCAATAGAAAAAATGAAAAATTTTCAGAAATTAGAAAAGTTACTTTTATATAGTTTTTGAATATTTAAGCATTGGATGTTTGCCAAATTCCATTCAAACTAAATCAGAAGTAAAGCTACTTAAATTTTATTTTGCATGAGCAAAGACTTAAAAGAATGAGATAGAAGTATTTTATGTTTAAAAGGCTGAGTATGGAAAACTAAACACCAAAAAAAAAAATTGAGCAATTACTTAGAAAACTAAATTTTGTTTATAACAGTTGTTCATTACTGAAGTGGTCTTGCATTTTGACATTACTTGTCTAAACTAGAAGTCTGTGGGAAAATAAATACTATTGTAACTACCTACACTTTGCCCAGGTTACATTAATAGTAGATATCTCATTTTACACAATTTAAATTTTTTATGTTAATTTACCTCTTTAAACTTGATGTATAAATCTGAAATAAGAATATCATGGAATGCTGACCTACAAATACGTATTTAAAGAAATCATGGTATATTTCTGTATAGTTAATTGCACATCACCTGTAAGTAGCATGCCAGCCAGTAAGTTTATTGAAAGGTTACTGGCATGTGTAACTAAAATGCTAGTATTCTGTTTATATATGTCTAGAACAGTGATTCTCAACCTTTTTTTGTCGCGGCACACTTTTAACGATTTCAAAATTTGGCGGCACACAAAGAAAAAGATAAGTTTAAAAGTTGCTTACTTACCTATAATACACTGTGTAAAATAGTTTATGACAATAATTTGGAATGTAAAATAATATAATATAATATGTACTACAAAAACAACAGTACATTTATTAAGGGATTAATTACAAATGAATAATAAGAATACTTTTAATGAGAAATTTGAGCTTGATGTTTTTTGATAATTTCATTTATATTTGGTCGTAAAAATTAAAATTTTTCATTTTTATGTTGGTTAATACTGAAAATCCGAATTCACACAAATAAGATGTAGAAAAATGTAATAATATTTTTAAAGCTTTTTTGGCTATCATGGGATAATCACATCTAATGTTAATCCAAAAGGAATTAATTGATTCTTCTGAATATTTTAAAATTAAATCTGGATTATTAGAAAGCGAAATTAGTTCTTCCTCTTCATTCAAAGTTAATTGAAATACAGAAGTATTCGTTATCACAAATGGGGATTACGAACCCAATCAAATTTTTTTATATCTAAATTTGGAAAATAATGAATAATTCTCTCCTCTAATGTTGTCAAATGGTCAATAACAATTTTGCTTAGAAATCTAATCCGAAAGTGGCCAAGTGATCTTTGAAATCACCCTCGTAATTAGTAGGAAACAAAGTCTCAACGGATGTGCTTTCCAAACATCAGACAACAAGACGCACACTCACACACCTGCAGGGGGTTGTATGTAAAAAACTAGAGTAAAAAATAGGTCAAAAACGAGACACAGAGAAATATGTAACGATGCGATGAAAGTGAAAAATCTTCGTTACAATATTCATATATATATATAAGTACTTTTCTTTCATTTAAACTTTACTCGTAATAAAAAAAAGCATTATAATTTTTACTATATATATTTCTAAAATTTGGCGGCACACAAAAGTGCCGCATCACAGTGGTTGAGAATCGCTGGCCTAGAAATTGGACTAATCCCGGTATTACCACCACTTAGTCGATGGTCACTGGGAGGCCGAGTTGACATGCTTGCAACTAAAAAATATTTTATCAGTTAGAACTGCTGGTTACAAACTGATATGAAGCATTTACATAGTACTAGTCGTTGACATCTAGAGAATAGAAAAATCAATTGGCATGCCTCACAGTAGTACAAAAGCAGGGCTGTAACTAGACTTTCTTTTCAAATGCGGAAAAGGGTCAGGGGTTGAAAAAATATTCTTATCTAACTACAAAGAAACCCAACCAGTCAGTGTCCATTGTTTTTATAAAAAGTTCGAAATTATATGCCCGATTAGTTTAATATGTCACATATAGTATAATGTATAATATTTTGTATAATATAATGTATAGTATAATGTATAATATTTTGAACCCTATAAATCCTTCTCCTGCATGTGTCCCTGTATGAAAGGATTTTTTTGTGGACTTGTACATATATCTTTAGAAAGACATAAAACTTCATACTGGGTACCATGTAACATGTATTTTCAAGATCATGAAATGGGGATATAATTTAAGAATCAGGAAATTTCCTCAAAAAAAAAAAGGAAAATCAAGCACCTTTTGCTTACATCTGAATATTTGAAATTTGACAACAGAATTAATTATGAACTCTAATCTTGAACGTGGATACCTCTTACTATCCATAATTTTAATAGCATATTCTACTCGTACCTTATTTCTTTATTTAAATAGTTTTTTTCACAAGAAAATATAAAAAAGAAATAAAACTAAAGAAAGGTAGTTGCAAAAAGTATATAAAAAATGCTTTATTAGTATGCACTATAAGTTTGATATATGATATTTTACATCAATATAACATAACATTCTTCTATAAACATAATATTAATATAAAAATTATGTAACAAATCACGTTATACACCCAAATATGAGAATTAAAACTTTGGTTCGATTCTTGGTACATTTACCCTATCCTTACTTCCTTCTTCTGTTAGAAGTCCTACAGCAAAACAAAGAACAAACAGAAGATCAAATGAAGCATGAATCATTTGCATTGTTTGTTATTGCACTTAGACTAAATTAGAATATCATTTATTGTTTTGGAATTAGAACCACTTATTCCTTGTAGAACCACTTATACCAATTACTACGGATGTGATTTTTATGAATTTCCTTTAGCAAATAGCGAAGAAAAAAGTAGAGGGTTCTGGGACAACCTGGGACTTTTGTTAATTGCTGCCCTTGTAAATATTACTTAAAAAATGCATTTTTATTTTAATAAAATAGGAAAACACAGCAATGAATGCACATTTTATAAATTGTGTTTTTAGTGGCATTGGATGGTGGTAAAAATTATTAGCTACACCTGCTCTAACTAATTTGACAAAACTTCTAAGTCATTAATAATTTCTCAAGATATATTTAAGGAAAATGTGGTATTTTTGCCTCGCATACCCTGTTTTTTTTACACCCTCCAGAAAGTTTACCTCAAAAGCTTCCAATTTTTTTTTAGTCATAAGTTTTTTTTATTTAGACCAGTGTCTTAATCTTTTAATGTTTTCTTACACTGTGCACCGACCATGTAAATCAGCAGTGGCAAAACTGAAAATTGCCTTTGAAAGATTTTTGCCATATTTTCAAAAGATGAATGAGGAATTTTCACTTTTTTTGTTTTATTTTTAAATAAAAATAAAGAAAAAAAATCATGAAAAACAATACCATTCTTTAAAAAATTTGAGCTCGGATAAATGGTTAAAAAAAAAATATGTAGTTTTTCTCTTTGCGATTTGACGGGAAAAGCTACTTTTGCATGTGACTTCAATGCACAGATGGTGAACCAGTCTAATAACCCGCTAGACGAGGTTGGGGTGAGGTTCCGTTTATGGATTTTTGACGGTATCTATGCGTAACTACTTCATGGTTTTTATGAGTTTTTGGTCACATGACTTTTGCTTTGATTTCAGCTAATTTAAAACTCGATTTTTAATTGAAAGCATAAAGATAAAAAATAATGCACTGCTCAAATATATTCGTTGGATAACACTAGAAAATACAAAAAATATTCATTTTCCTCATTTGTGCAAGTTCTTCATTCAGAATTTTGCAGTTTCAGTTACTGATATTTGAAAAGTAAATTTTTATCAAACAGTTATTTATTAAATTCGATTTTTTAAACAAAATACTTAAGTATAAATTACTTTTTATATTACATGCATTAAATATTTTTTATGACTGTCAAAAACTTAAAAATTCTCACTTTCTACACTATACATATTTCTTTTACTCCTAAGTTAGTTCTTGAAGAATATTGAACTGTGTTTTTGACATAATACTAGGGTATAATAAAAATAATAGGCAGTTAAATTGTATACATTTTTAAAAACAAAACATTTTGAGATAATCGTACAGTCCTTTGCTCTTTCTCTCAATATGCCACTTAACTATCAATTAATTGTTTTCATTTTAATTGTATTATTACATTTAACTTTGCAGTTATTTCAGTGTTTGTTTCTATTTTAGTACAATCTTGGAATGATCCACCTGCCTTAAAATTCGATGCTACAGTATCCAACATAAAGCCTCGTTTATTGAGCAAAAGAGTGTTCACTTCATTAAATAAATGTGAAGAACCTTCATCATTGAAAGGTTTGATTTTTTTAATACAGTAAAAGCCCGATTATCCGGCATTCAATCAACCGGAATTTTTAAAAAATCAAGTTTGGCGAGAAAATTGGCATTATTTCGCCAAAATGGTGATAAGTCGCCAATTTTTTAAAATTTTTTTTTTAAATTTCATTTGAGATTTCAAAGTTGAGTGGTTTTTTTTCTTTTTATTTTGATGGTTTTTAATTTGTAATGGCGAAATAGCTGAATTTGCATTGATTAGAAATGAATATATTATTATAAAAAGTGATTTTTTTTTATTCCGGTTTATCCGGAATGCCGAAGTTCTTATTCAAACAACTGTGAATTCTCAGCAAAAAACCTTAATTTTCTTAATGGAAAATGTTTTTCCGAAATATATCCGGAAAAATAAATATACTGTGGTTATTTGCCGAATCTATAAACAAATCTAACTTGTTTCAATTGTATAAGAAAGAGAGCTTCGTAATCGAAATTCCATTATCCACAGCATCGGGAAAACATTCTCCAGTAAATAATTTGATTTATCCGGAATTCTAATAAATTTTTTTTTTAAATGCACTTTTTGCACCTATTTAATCTTATTCGTTTCCGGAATATGTGTAATTTGTATGTGCGGAATCTATAAATCTATGGACTACTTTCATTGTAATTATAACAAAGAAAGGTGATTTTCCACTTGAAATTTCTTGCTCAACCGCATCCGGCAAAGAGTAATTAGGAAATTCAAAATTTGTTAATGGTTTGACCAAAATCCGGATAAAATTAATCATTCGGTTTGTAGGCTAGATCTACATATGGAACATGCATTTCACAAAATTTAAAATCATGTATAGCGGATAACATTCTATTCCGTACAGTATCGATGCATCCATAATTCATTTATACCCGCGATTTTATTTGTAAATTTTCAACCGCATCCGGAAAATGTGCAATTCGGCCGAATGATCAATCAGAATAAAACCTAATTGCATCCATTTAAATGCATTTTCCCCTATAATCCCAATCAAATTTCAATTTGTAGGCTAGTCAACCATTTTGTACACAAAACGGAAAATGTTTATTTTTCTTTTTTGTTTACAAAAAGTATGGGTTATATTTTATTGTATACTATTAGCTTGTTTTGCAATCAATTAAAAAATAAATCTGTTTCGCTGTAATTTTGTTTTAATAATATTTATTTTTGGATTAGCCAACAACCAGACAATCAAATTCAAAACTTAATAGTCCGTAAATTATCCGGAATGTCGTGGCGATATGCATTACAATTCTTGTATTCCTTTTTTCTATACAACATAATAGTCGTTCTTTGAATACGAAGGTCGTCTTCCCGAGCATATTTTACTTTAGGGTACAAAGTAGGTTGTGTGTGTGGAGGAGGGAAGACAATGGAATCACCGGGGTTCCAAATACAAAAGTTGCTTTTCCAGAATTCTCGGAATCTGACTGTGAAAATGCACACAAGAAAACTTCCCCTCTGGAACTGAAATAGCTAGTCCACTTTGTCCGCCCGGTAACCCTAAAATATAGGTTCGGTTAGAATCGGTACAATCAAGAGACTTCTCTATTTTTTTTTTATTTTTTTATTTACATATTTTACAAAGCTTAATCTTCTATATATATTTTTTTTACGGAATTTCTGATATGAAAATGATTTAATTTTGGTAACATATTTCAAATTATTGCCGATTATAAGGGATTATAAGGGCCGATATTAATATAACATTATTTTAACTAAAAAAGCTAAGTAGAATATTTATTAAATATTCCGGTTGTGACGATTTTGATGTTAGGTGCCATCACTATCTTTATTTACCGTTTAAATTTGGCGAAAAAACATCGACATTCAATTAACCGGAAAATTCGGTTATCCGGAAATCCTAATTTCCCGGCGATTCCGGATAATCGGACTTTTACTGTAGTAAAAGTTATTAATGTAAATATTACTTTGCATGCAAGGAATGTTTTTGAGCACTATTTATTATTTTTTTATGAAACTCATTACGAATACAAATTTGATGGCCAGCTCTAGCTCAAGGGCTTACAAATCTGATCCAGACAAAAATAAAATACTAAATTTGCAGAATATGTATAATAGACGAAGTATACATAATTCAGTTTACAAAGCTAACAGAATTTCACCAAATACAATTCAGAATACAAAAATAATAAAGTTAATAGAATATTACCTTGAATAATACAATAAAAAGTTGGCATAATACAATACGTAATCCAATTTGGCAAAGTTTATAGTATGCAAAAGTAAATACAATTTTTTACAATATAGCATACTAAAAAACCTAAATTAAATGTAATACAAATTTTTATAGCACAAAATGTAAGTTACTTACCTAACCACTGTAATCAAGTAATTTTCCTTTTATGATCCATCAGTATATACCTAATTCTTTCTTCAAACTCTTTACACTCACAGAATTTACAATACTTATGGAATCTACAACATTTTAGACAGGCAAATTATTTAATATTTTCTCTAAATGAAAGTTCAATTTTGAGGTATCTATATTTGTGTATTTACTATGTATTTCTATTTCTGCCAATCTATCGGTTCAGAATACTTGCCATAACATTATTTATTATGTTCATTGGGTGAAATTCTAAAAAGGCACTAAATTTATTGCTCAATTTTTTGTAAAACAGCCACTTATTTCTTCACGTTGTTTCTAAGTCCATATAAGCTTGTTTGCATGAAAATGATTTTTTAGCAGACATTTCAAGATAAATGTTTTATAATTAGAAAATCAAGAATTTTTTTTTCTGAATTAATGATTGAAGCGTTAATTAGAAAGGCGTTTACATTTCTTATTATCCTTAAAATATACATGATCTGTTTCCTAAATATAAAACTTCTATTCCAATCACATCTGCTAGAAATGAATATTTATGCTTAAGGTTTACAGCTAATACTCCTAAAATTATCTTTCAATTTAAACAGATATTCTGAGTACTCTTTCTAAAATAGAAGAACCACTTTAGCATTTAAATTTGATTTGGGAGAAAATATCAACAGAATGAGGTCAATTCATAAAAAAAGTATTCTGTATTTGAAAGTGTTTTAATTTTAAAAAGTTCTCTAAGAAGTCCACAAGAGATGTCCTGATAACAGACAATGTATTGAGATGAGATGAAGTCAACAATGATTCCTAACATTAATTGACATGTGATAATAATAATAATAGACTTTTGGTTGGTTGTTGGTTGTATTCAGATTATCTGGCGCCGTCAGCAACACGAGGGCTATAATGCGCCGAAACATTCGTCATTAGACAAGCCAACATACATTTATAAACACCCATGCCAACATGGGACTCGAACCCGCAACATCGCGGTCTAGAAGCTAGCACGCTAACCACTATACCGTTTGGTCGGCTAATAGACTTTTGGAAAATCTTCTTTGGTATTTAATATTTGTGAGAAAATTTATGAATAAATCGCGATATATGCTTCTGCCATCTTGTTTCAAAATACTATCTGGACTTCTGGATAGTAAATACATTATTTTTAGATAGTAAACACATTATTTTGGATAAAATGGAGAACAAAATTAAAATTATGTAAAAAGAATTCAGTACTATGAATTTTCATATTCTTTCTCTATGAAACAAACGAAAAAACTGGTGAACCAGATGTGGGCCACATAGTAGCAAACTCTGCTTTATACTATGGTAACCCCTGATAATATCGAGCCTCGATATATCACTCATTCGGATATATCGCGCATTTACTATGTCTCCCATTTTCTTCTGATTTCCCGTTTTTACATTTTATCATATTGCTTGATGTATTGTGCATTCAGATATATCGCGCATTTTGCTTGTTTTCCCACAAGTGCAGCATAACGAGGGGCTACTGTAGCACATTATTGAACCCCATTAACGCAAAATCGATTGGGCTGCCGAAATCTTGCATGTTAAACGAATTTCGTGTTAACCATCTAAAATCCTTTTTATCTAATTAATGCAGATTTAAACTACTAGCTATATGTGTGTTTAATTGTACTATTTTTTAGAACATTTACATTGCAAAGCTTATATTTAATATAATAGTTTAACAAGATATGCATTAGGAACACAAAAAAAAGTAGATGTATTTAACAGTAACTTATTATTTAAAGAAGTCTATTATTGACTTTTGCTTTAAACTTTTAAATTTTTTTTTAAGTGTTTCTACCTTTTTTAAATTATTTAAATCACACGAGATATTGTCCTGCTGCAATAGGAAATGTTGCAAGGTTTTATTGAAGAAAAAATGGTTTAAAGACCACATTTTTTTTGTCTTAGGTGGGATTTCATTTTGTGAGATTTCATGTTAAACAAATAAATTAGCATGTAGTTTAAGCGTCATAGTACTGGGAGCTGCCTTTACTTTGTATTGAACTGGATTTTCCGTTAATGGGTTTGGCTGTATTAATGTAGTTTCTTGTGTTATACTAGTTGGGTTAGGGTTACAAAACATGCTTATCATAAACTTACCGTAACTGTAATTTGCCCTAGACTGTATTTTATAGTTGGTGCATTTTAGGATGTTTTTCCAATCTATTTTTCTCATCATGAAGTAAATACGTACATTGAAAAACTTCATTAAAATTTCCTATATTAGATTGCTCTTGCATGAAATGAAGATCAAATGAAAAAATTATATTGAAAATTCACCTATATTGAATTTTGTTAATGCTTTTAACACCAAGTGCAGTTTAAATAGAGAAATTTTCCTTTTTTTAAGAAAAATAATAAAAACAATGCAAAAAATTCTCTTGTAGCCAATGAAGATCAATGAAAAAATGCTTAAAAAGTTTGTTCCAATATTTAAAAAAAAATAGAATACTTTAATCACATAATTCAAACAATCATTTTTTTCCTTTCACTATTGTATATGTATTTGGACCTGGTGTACTAAAATAGAAATAAATGTCAAAACAGTCATTTGCAACAGTTAATGTCCCAATCTAACTTGGCCGATCAAACGGTATAGTGGTCAGCGTGCTAGCTTCTAGACCGCGAGGTTGCTGGTTCGAGTACCGTGTAAGGCATGGGTGTTTGTAAATATATGTTGGCTTGTCTAATGACGAATGTTTCGGCGCATTATAGCCCTCATGTTGCTGACAGCGCCAGATAATCTGAAAACAACCAACCAACCCAATCTAACTTGTTTCATTGTATATTAAAACATTGTCACAAATGTATACACTGTAAAAAAAACAGTTACTACTGCTTTTTCCTGAAAATTTAATTAAAAAAGTAACCATAAAAATATCCCTACATCATTAATAGATTATTTAACATAATCAATTTATGGTACATTATGCAAAAAAAAAAAAATTAAAAAATGCGAGCGATGGCTATATGTTGTGCTCTAATTGGTGACATGGTTAAAACATTTTTGCTCTTAAAAATGTTTACTCTTTTTTTCAAAAAAATGAATCGGAATTTTGTAATTAGATTAAATGATGTATTCTAAATCGAATGAAAAAATGAAAAATAAGGGTTCGTATTAAAATTTTCAAAGATAGAGTTATATTTACTTAGTAAACAACCCCATAAGAATTTTTTTTTTTTTTTTTGTTCCAGACATATAGACAATCATAAACAAAGCATTTTGGTGCAAACCACAAGATTCTACGATAATTAGAACTGAAGATATAGTCATTGTTTGAAATTTTTTTGCGTACCATACATCATTTACTAGTTCTAATAATTGACTTAAACCAGAATATATTGGACTAGGTAAATAAAAACAAAGAAGCACTTGTATGCATGTACTTGGGTGTAAAATATTGTATTTCCAGTATAAGTTAACTCTAGATTATCAAATGAATAACATAGAAGTACAAAAATAGAACTTTATATATTTAAATTGGGAATTTGGATAGGTTTTGCAATTGACATGCTAAAACCTGTACAGTACAACTAAATCATTATAGTAGTACATTTTTAATGAATTATTTAATTTTTTTAAATTTGAAACATGAATAATCATACAGCTTTCTGCAACAAAACTAATATTCTGTCAGTTGCAAAAACATAACTATATTATCGCTAATTTACACGTTACATTTTTACTAAATTTTGGAGGTTATAATTTTTAAATATAAAATTAAATCAATGTGTTAAATAAAAATTTCATTATTTCTGCCAGTTCCCAAAACCTTTAGCTAGTTGATGATCACTGATTTTAGCTTATTATATTAGAAGCTGGATCATTGAGCTCTTAAAGGAAATTTGCTGGTTAATTTGGCTGGCAAATTTAGTTTTGTGCAATGTTTTACCATGTTATTTTTGGCATAATTTTCCATTCCATGGTCTGATTTTATCCCAAGCATTATTACACCTTCTCTCCTCAATCACTATTATTGAACTTACTTTGTGCAAACTCCAATATCTAGAAACTATATTATTATTTTGCCACCTTGTTATTTGTACAAACATGTTGTTTATTCATTTAGGTTAGCATACTTTTTTGCTGCTTTGTTAATGTTTTATGTAATTTAGATTTTTTCCCCCCTATATGTATTTGAAGATTGCAGTGAAGTTAACCACATACCTCCACCTATTCCTGAAAAAAAATTGCCTGTCAAAAATGATCATGCCATTTCTGACAATGATCCAAAAGAAACTGGAGAAAATTGTGATGTCCCTTTATCTGATACAGAAATATTAACTTTTGTTTCTGAAACCTTGAAAAGTATATTAATAGAAACTCCTGAAAAGTGTGAGGTATCTATTCTTTCCTTTATAATTATGTTTTGCAAATTAGTTTGATATTATCTTATTCAATTCTGCTTAAGAGATAATTTTTACTCAATTTCTAAGTGCTTTTCCTTCATAAAAAATTAACTTGAATTTTACTGTCTGAGTCATGTGTGTAATAAAACCAGTTATGTGTTTCATTAGCTAGAATTTAGTTCTATTTTGAATGTTTAAATAATTGCTTTGATGTAATTAAAAAATTTTACTTATGAATGATATAAAATAATTTCAATATATATATATTTTTTTAAGTTTTAACATTTTTGAAGAATAATTTTATCATCCTGATATTAGAAGTCTTTGGGTTTTTTATACTAAATTCTCGCTGGCTGTGCATATTCCTATACTAAGCCTAACTTTCTAGTTTAATTTGTAACAAATTAGGTATCAAGTGAATTGCCATCTTTCTAGGAGTGTTATTTGCTATGTTATTTCAACTTAAATTTAATGACACCTAGTTCCATCTTAAAAACTATGGAAATTTTAATGTTCATATTTTGAATAAATGAATAAAATGAAGGATCACATGTTACCTAGTGATAATTTGTATTGATCAAATCTTGTTATATATTTATAAGAAACTTTAGTAAAATTTATTTTTATTTAAGTTGTCAAAGGGTTCTATCGTCTAGAAACTTTATGACCTTTTCTTGTTATATAAATAGAATGTTAGTATCCTTTTAAAAATAAAACCACATTATATGTAAAGGCAATGTATTTATCAAAAACAAAACCCTTATTTCCATAATCCTTCAAAAAGTAAATATAAGTAAAATAAATTTTCTTGATTAAAGTAATAAATTATTATTATTGGAGATTAATGTAGGTTAAGCAACAGAAGGGAGAAAAAATTATGTTAAACTTTTTTAGAAATTCTAATAATAAGAGTTAGGCCAGATTCAGGTTTCAGGCAAAATGCTTGTCTAGCATGCCAAGTCCCTTTTTGGGGCTCTTCAACCTCTGTTTTGAAAGTGAAGTAGGCATGGTGGCGATTGCGACAGAAAGTTTTGAATGAATTATTGGGCTGTCAGTTAATGGTTTTACGATTTTTCTCTCATTCGATATGTAACAGTCAAAAAGAAGGCGAATATTCTAAATGTAGAATATCTTTGTTTGACTTCTCATTTAGCCAGGACATTGAAATTTTTTGCTCTTCCAAAGTTTAAAATTGTAAAACTATGCTATTCTGAACTTGATTATACGACTTGAAAAAGTCGAGCATTATAATATTATTCAAATGTTCTATTTCCCACTGAGACAAGATGCAGAAAATCGTTATAAGTGTTCTCATAGCTTAACTTAAAAAACAGAACTATAATGATTTCGATTAATCACCCTTAAAGGGTCGAAAAGGTTCCAAACATTTTAAATGTGGAATATTCCAATATCATACTTCCCATGAAGGCACAATGTTTCTTACAACACTACGTAGTAAAATAAAGTATCACGATTTCCACTCCCCACTCTTAAAGGGTCAAAAAAGAAGAAAACGCTCTAAATGTAGAATAACCTAATTTCTTACTTCCATAAATCCAAGATACCATGAAGCTTGTATTCTTTATAAGAGCTAATTACGAAATGTAAGAGGGGTGAAATCTTGTTAACTTGCATAACAAATATAAAGATTAAAAATCAGACAAGTTTCTTCTAATAATGATCTTTTAATTCATTTCAATGTCTAAAAGTGATTTATTCTTGGGTTACCACACTATGGAAGAGTAGTGCGGGGAGCAAATCTAGCTGGGAAAAATTCACATACGTAAATATATATATATCACATATTTTGGTTTGGATGTTTATTTTTATTCATTTATTGTGTATGTTATTTAAAACTTACATTTAATTTTATGTTTGCTTATTGAGTTTTATTTAAGAGTTATAATTTATTGAGTTATATTTTTAGTTTTAAAGGTTTGTACTCGTGCCCAATCACAACCCCAGTTATACTAGGTTTTGGTATAATCTCATTCAAACATCATTTTGCACCATCATAATATATTTAACAGTATGATCTAGTAGTGATTGAAGCTTGATTTTTGCTTCTACTTTCAAAACATACACATTGCAAGGATAGCACTTGCACCAATACAACACCATCATAATAATCTTTTCTTACTTTTCTTATAGATATGTATTGACATTTTGTAGAATTAATATACATTGCCAAAGCCGTATCAGCTGTTAATTTAATTGTAGAAATTTTAATTCTAATCTTAACTAAGGCTTTTTCATACTTTATGAGGAATTGCGATTTGTTTGTCTAAAGATAACAGATGCACATCTCATTTACACATGAGATATAACTTTATTATGTGACAAAGGTTAATTTCCTCAGTAATCGTGACTTAGAGTAAACGATTTTTTTTCCTTTCATTTTTTCTCCCAGAAGAGTTATAAAAAGGTTTTTTTTGGATCTGCCTACCTTGGAGGTAGAAGGAGCAGTACTTATTTTTGAGATAGAAGTTACATTGCAAACATTTGAAGTAGATGATATGTTGTCTACTATTGTGTGAGAAGGTTAATTGATGCTTGCTTTATCAATAATAGAGTTTGGTAATTTAATGAAATAGTTTAAAAAGCCTTGTTTTTACATTAATACTTACTAACTGATTAATGAGTGTTTATCCACTTCTTAAGCTTTAAATACTCATAATCTACAAATTTGTTGACTTCAAAAGGAATTCTTGCAGATGCCAAGTAATAGTTCATTCACTTTACTTTTTAGACCATCTTTTTAGCTGCTTCATTTAGATCTTCAAAACTCAAAAGCAGTCATCTGATTTTTTTTATTTTTCCCATCTTTTTTTTTCTTCTTCTTTTATCTAAACAGAAAAAAAAATTCTCGTGGGATATTTTTATGGCTGTTTTTTATTTCATTATGGCTGAGATTGTGGCATAACTTGGTTCTTTGAACTTTAAACAAAATGTTTTTATCGTTAGTTTTGGGGAAAAATTAGAATTTTTGTTAAAGTAATTTTTAAACTATTTTTATACTTATTTTTATGTAATAGAATATTAACTTACTTGAAGCTGCAATAAAGATTTTTATTCTCCAAGCACTGAATGCAACCAGGATCAGAAGTGAATTGAATGTCAGAAGTACAAAAGTAAAATTTGAAGATTATTCATTTAGTAACCACACATCAAATGAAAAAAAGATATCCATTGCTCCAACTTAACTACTAGTTCCTCACACAACCATCTTTTTTTGCACTTGCTCAAAATTAATTTTTTTTAACCTGAATTTGCAATCCGCACCACTGTGTGTAGTAAGGAAAACATGGTAATTGTTTAATTTATTAACCTTAATGTTTTTTTGAGAAGTGTTAACAAGGAAAAAGCCATTTTTTTTGGCACTCACTCCATTGTGTCTTATAAATTTTAATTATTGCTTCTTTGTAATGTTTGAATAGCTTATTTAAAACTTGATTTTTACTTTTGTGTTAATTTTTAAGTAAATTAAAAAAAAAAAATTATATAATTTCAAACTATACATATGTGGATGGATATGTATGTCCAGAAATTTCTCAAGAATTACTGGCTTGATTTAAACATATCTTTTGCATAATGTTAAAGATTTTTAAAGTAGATCCCACTTTTTTTTTTTTTTTTAAATCCAGACACGTCCTGAAAATTGTAAGATACCATTTATTTTGAAAACCATGGCAACGTTTTTAATGAAATTTTTTGTTTTTAACTTAGAACTGTCAAAGATGACACAAACTCCTTTCCTAATATGTTCAACATATCCAGAAGCAGTAAAATTTAAATGTACAATTATTTTGAATATCGTAGCAATACTTAAATTTTTTTGTTTGAAACTTAGAATTGTGTAAAAAAAGACATTTATTGAATGTGTTTTCTTAAAACACCACATCTGGTAAACTTTATTTTAATTTGCATTTGCAATTATTTAAAAAAAACTAATGACAACAAATGAATACATTTTTTTAGAACTATAGAACATTTCTAAAATATACTAGAGGATTTTAGTATCGCTTTGTTCCCTGATTGCTGACACTATCTCTAGGTTTGTTGTACTAACCAAAAGATCTCTTTGTAATTTTCAAGTCTTTTGCTAACTAACACTTGCCAACCCTGCTTTTTATCTTTGCACCATTACTTGAGGGATATTTTTTCCAAATGCTATATACAGTACTTTGGGAACATGTAAGTATCTGAGCAACATATCTTTGAGACATTACATCCTTTAAATATTTCACAATTTTAAGTTTTAGACTATTAGAAAATTCTTTAACTGGAGCTGTTCCACAGCAGCAGCTAATCCATTGTTTCGAACTTCCTAGCCACAATCCCACATTTTATAGTATTTACTTAGACCACGTGGTTAGTTGAAATTTGGATACATTACTTAAAATGCCTTGCATTCACTAGTGGTAGAATACTTTTTCTTGATAATACAATGATTGGGGAAATTTTTTAAGTTGTGACTTAAATTACTTGCTTATATAATGGTTAAAGTTAACTGCATTCATGTCATTGATTTAGAGTTAGTGAAAAAATAACACTAATATGAACCCAATGGGTGCACTCCATCCGGTCATTGTAAACTTTTTGCCAAGGGTTGTAGCATGAGGAAACACCTGTTTCAGGAAAGGTTTCTAATTTTTTTTTTTTTTTTTTTTTTTTTTTTTTGTGCTTTTAAACATTAAAATTTATTAAATAAAATGTTTGAAAAAATTGACTTCAAAATGCAAAAAAGTTTTTTTTTCTCCCCCTTTTCTAGGACAAATCCAGCAAACTTTTTGTAATATGTGCTAAATTATATTATGAATAGAAATAAATTCTTTAACCAACACAGTATTAGAGAACTTCAAAATTGAGATATATCAATCTTTTGAATTTATACAGTTTAGTATAAAAATGTTTATCAAATAGTCAAATTTGTTGGTGAAAATTAATTTTTTATTTCTTAACACATTTTAAAGTAGAATTAATAAACTTTTATCTTATTCACATTAAAATACAAGTCTGTGAATAGATGCTGGTAAAGTGACATTTTTATTTCACTCTTGGGCATAAAATACGGTCTAGTTCAGCTAAATCTTCACTTATGCAAAATTACATAGAATAACTAGAAATTGAAAACACACACAAGGTGGAACCACCTAAAACAATTTGTTATGTGTTGAATAAAAAAATTAAAAAGTTGAATCAAACATATTTGGAGTGTAAAATTTTAATTTTCAGAACAGTGTCAAATGTGTTTTTGTTTTGTCAACTTTTGAAGGCCATGTGGCATTGAAAAAAATTAAATTTGATGAACTTGTGCATATTTGTGAATTAATACAAAAAAAACCCCTTTTGTGCTTATTGTTAATTCTTTCCAATTTTAAAAATTGGTATCCAAAAATAAAAACTTGCGTACTATAAATTTATTTAATGGTTCATTCTTTTAGAGAACAACTAAAGAAATTGATCGCCGACTTGATATAATGGAAAAATCTTGGGATACTGATCTAAGTATAGAAGTAAAGCATATGATGTTTAAATTGGCTCAAGGTATAGTCCCTTTATTTCATTATAAGGATAGAAGTTCTTTTATACAATTAATAAGTGAAATTTTCCAACTAAAGATGTCCAAAATGAATTCTATAGAGATATTTAAGT
This sequence comes from Linyphia triangularis, assembly GCA_963978545.1. Taxonomy (NCBI): domain Eukaryota; kingdom Metazoa; phylum Arthropoda; class Arachnida; order Araneae; family Linyphiidae; genus Linyphia; species Linyphia triangularis. Next base: position 124,572,022 of record OZ021721.1, read on the forward strand.
CATTTTATATTTATTAACTAGATCATAGAAATTGTGTGGTTTTCTTTTAGAATTACGTAAAGGAAGTATTGATGCTGCCTTGAAAATACACTGTTCATTGATGGTTCAAAATGTCCGTGAGGTAAATTTTATTCTTTTGAGCTTCTGCTAATGTGATATTGAAAGTGCAATGAAGAACTATTGAATTAGGGCTGCTAAATTAATACCATGTTCAGGGCTGCCACACACGACTAAAAAGGCTACTAAAGCGACTATTTTAGTGGCTGGGCGACTATTTCAATGAAAAAAAAGGCCCAAAACGACTATTTTGAACCTTCTACTATTTTTTAAGAAATTGTTTACTGTCCGATAGTCGGATGGAAAAAAAATCGGCACTAAGGTACTAATACAGTTTTGTCAAGTGGGTGGAGAAGGGGAGAGCGAATGCTACCAAAATAGTTGTTCATATTCGTGAGTAGAGTGGTCACTTTGTTAGTCCGACGATATGAACCGCTCACGCAAGATTCTTATTTATGACGACAACCGTGGTCATTTTCGCTTATCTGTTAGGTTCCAATGTTTAACTTTGGCCTTGCAAGACTCAACAACATATACTATTATATTCGCAAATATCAAATTATTTCGCTTTATTTACTCTACTTAAAAAAAAAAAGAATTTGGAATTTGCCGTGAATGCTGGAAGAAAATGCCATCAGTATGGACAATATTGATGTTATCGACGTTATGTCCGAGATTTGTGCCGATGTGATGAACGATTTCGCCGTATAGGTTAATTGATGCAGAATGATTAGAATTTCAATGTTGTATCTAAATTTATAAATAATAAAATATTTTTTAAATTTTGAGGCAATTTATTTAATTACTTTGAATGTAGCTTAAACAGGGTGGTGACAAAACCGGGAATTCAGGGAAATGCCAGGGAATTTCTCTCTTCTGGGAAATGTCAGGGAATTTTGTAAAATTTCTCTTTAATCGGGGAATTTTGAAATTTTTGAGTTTCCCTTCTCGCATTCCCTGTGTGGGTGCGGACATATATCCCTGCTCGCTTCGCAAGAAGTGGATGCAGTGACGTCATACTTTTGAATTCATACTTTTTCATGTGCTTTTTTTTGTAATAGTTCCTTATTATCTGGCTAGTTGGCCATTAGGGAGTATGAAGTTTCCGATCTTTTTCTACTCTCAGCAGCTGAGCCAAACCGGCGATTCCCCTCTCCTCAGCCCATAAACCGCATGTGCTTTTTTTTTCTTTTTTACTTATCGAGATCATTGTTATGTTTGAAACAATTATTTGCACATTATTTCTGTTACAATTTTAGTTATCTGATAACTTTGCTACTGCCAGCGCCTTATTGTTAAAAGAGATCTTCAAACTTCAATCTGACTGCATCCTTAGCAGACATGATTATTTTTCTTTTTGTTTTGTGGTTTTTGTCAATAGAATATATTGGAACTCTAAATTCCTTAATATTTCAAATTGATTCCATCATATTTTTTAACACGCTTTTATTGGCTTCAGACGTATGTATGTTAGTATGTAACGGAATCTTTGAACATGATTTTGACCCCCTTCAAAACGTCGGATTAACTCGAAATTTGGCATACTTATTAAGGACCGATGACAATTCAATATTTTAAACAGTTTGACCCGTTATCCTTACTAGGATAATCAGGATTAGCGATTTTTTGTTTTCCTGAGACCCGGAGTGTCTGCGTCAAGACCAATAAGGGAAACTACCAGGCGCGCCAATCACTTATTTAAGTATAACTTTAAAGAAGTCTACAACCTCAATCGGAAGTGGCTTTTTAATTTTAGTTCACCTTAAAAAAGTTACCAAAATTCCCTTTTTAACACGCTTTTATTAGTTTCACCTGTATGTTCAAACTTTACACACTTGTCAAAGACCTGATGACAATACAATAATTCTATAAGTTTGTCGCTTTATCACAAGGATTAGCTCGTGTTGCCTTTGCGCCGTTAAATTCCAACCAACCAACCTTCTCCGGAATCGAACCCTGGTGTGCCGTTACCCATTATAATCCCAGTAATCACAGAACCTATCATCGACAATTCATAAGGCAGACATTTGAAAGATTTGTCGTGGGAATGACAGTTATACAAAGCGTGTTTTTTTTTAGTCGCATTATCCTTACCAGGATCTTCAGGATTAGTGATTTTTCATATTCAGAGACAAGGTAGTGTTTTGTGCCTAGTAATACGCCGTGTACTAAGGTATACACATGACTTAAATTTGAGACAAGCATGTGACTATTGGCAAGAACAACAGGAGAGTTTTGTACACTTAACTAAAAAAATGTATAGTTTACAGAAAAAATAATTAATAGTTTAAAAAATTTTAAAAAATGCTTTAATAGAAAACCAAACTAAAAAGTAGAAAATGATTAATAGTTTAAAAAACTAAAAAACACGCTTTAATAGAAAAGTGAACTAAAAAGTAGAAAATAATTTCAAATAAGTTTGAAATAAGAATAGAGTGATTAACAAGAAATATTTATTTTATCGTAAAAAAGCTTGGGGTGCTTGATGTCAATAGTTGTATATATATTGGTAAAAGTAGAGCCATTATGAAAATATCTTAAAAAGCGCCCCACGCTTTTTTACAATAAAATAAATATTTCTTGTTAATCACTCTATTCTTATTTCAAACTTATTTAAAATTATTTTCTACTTTTTAGTTCACTTTTCTATTAAAGCGTGTTTTTTAGTTTTTTAATTTGTTTTTATTAACCCTTTGCAGCACTGTATTATAGATATACAACAAATCTATAGACATTTATAAGCAAAAAAGGTTAGACTCTGTACTTCATTTTTTTTAAAAAACTTTTTTACATTTTATTAAACGTAATTAACTTTACATTTTATTAAACGTAATTAACCGAAAGTGATACGAGGTTTCGATTTATATATGTAATGTAAATCAAACAAAGAATTGAATCCTCCTCCTCCCCATCCAAAAAATAAATAAATCTGAATGTGCTACTGCGTACATTCAGGCAAAGGGTCATGTAATTTTTTAAAAAAGTGCTTGCATTTTCCCCCCTGCCAAATGATGTGCTTGTCATGTTTTATGAAAACGACTTCTTGCTTCATTTAATATGTACTTTAGTGGTTTAAGATAATATTTTTGTTGTACAAAATTTTATTTCTTTATATGAATAATTAATTTTTGTAAGAAGTTGTTAATTTCAAGCCTTTATTTTTTCTTGCAATATATGTTATTTATCTTTTGTCAACTTCAAAATCCAAAAGACATCATTTTTCATGAAATATATATACCTAATGAAATTTGTGACTGAATAGCAAAATGCCGATTTTTTTAAGTTTCATGCTTATGCATGCCCAAGTTTAGTAAATATTTAGGACATTGTTTTGAATTTATGTTATGAACAGGATACAGCCTTTGACATATATTAAAGAAAATAACAGGTTTCATTTGTGCTATTTTTGAAATTAAAAAAGTATTTTACTAGTTTGGCTTTTCCAGGAAGTTAGCAAGTATGGGTGTAGTTTGTATGTTATATGTGAATTTTGTATATTTTTATTAATATTTTTCATGCTCTAAAGATGCTTGTTTTGATTTTTAGTCTAAATTTATAATTTGATGCAAATATAGTTTGATAGGTAAATGTAATTTTTAAATTGGCCATTTTTTTTTTTTTTTTTAATGATAACGTCTACAAATATGCACAATAGGAAATTTTTGCGGAAATTTTCTGGAAATCAGGGAAATGTCATTGAATTTTGTTTCTCAAATTCTGTAGCCACCTTGTTAAAAATTTAAAAACTGACCATAATTAAATTCGACATTCAATATATAGTATAATTGTTCATATATAATTCATTGTCAATATATTATATAATTGTTTAAACATAAAACTTGGGTTATTTTGCCAAAAAGTTGTTTGACTTTAAAAATTAAAATTTTTTTAAAAAAAATCTTGTTTTGCCTATCAATTTTTACCGTTGCTTTTGCGTGAAGTTTAGCTTTTTTGTCTTGGGTGCTATCTTGGAGTAAGGTTGAGTTGCCAACTTCCATCGCAGTATGTAAATATGATAGCGCCTCCCCTTCTCCCACCCTTTCTTCTATATTCTACCCTTTCGTTTGTCTAAGGAATGATAGAAAGAAAAATTTAGATTTTTTTCAAACATGAAAAAGTTTCGAGATACTAGATCCTTTTGAACGTTCTTACCTTATAAAGTATCGTTAAGGCACATGTCTTATACCGTATGGGATGTAATGTATTAAACAATATTTTGAATCGAAAGAGTGTCTCTGCGTTTTCGTGTTTTATGTAAATAAACAGTTTTATTCCGATCTTAATGATAACTTAAAACCTTTAAAACAACAGGAAGGTCATTGCCGAATTGAAAAAAGCAATCGTTATTAATTTATGAAAAGTGAGGCTACTATTTCCAATGTCTGAGACTACTATTTTTAGCATCTGAGGCTACTAAAGCAACTATTTTTAAAGCTTACAGTCAGTGGCAGCCCTGCAAGTTTGATTTCCACTAATTTTGAAAGACCAAAATACTAATTTATGTTTTATGCATATGTTAAAAGCACTAGTGTATGAGCATTAGCACATAAGCTTTTAGTGCATTAAAGTAGTATTTGATAATTTATATTGAAATGAGAACATATACCAATACATAATTTTTAAGCTTCTAAAAAACTAAAAAAAAAATACGCCTAAATTTGTGATGATCTGTTATTCAATACTTTCAAAATAGATCATTCTACCATTGTAAATAACACATTTTTACTAGTTTTTGACACTGGCTATCCTTACTTCATAATTAAGGTAAAATAATTATATAAAAAACTAACTGTCTAATGCAGTAGTTCCCAAACATTTTAGTCGTGCGGACCACTGATTTGGTAATAAAAACTTTGAAGCCCTCTAGTTAATACATACAATAGATGTGTGCGTCCTTTAGCAATTAGTAAAACATACTGCACAAGATAGATAAAAATTAGTTCTTTTTATAAAATTTTTTTTAAATAGAGAGAAAAGGAACTTTATTGCTTTTACAAAAATAAGAAAACTAAAAAACAAGTGGTCAAAGTTTAAAAAAAAGCAAATGGGATTTTTGGCATTAATTGACCCCATGAGGTAGTCAATATCTGGATTAAAACTGGATAGTTTTAGCCATGCTGTTTAATTTAGGCATTATTCACTTGTTACTTTCATTGAAGAATACAATCAAATTACTCGATTGTTTCCATCTCTGCCCCTGAAGCTCTTGTAATATTTGTCTTGGCTTAGAATCTTGACCAGCGTCCACGGCCTAGTACTATGCAATTTGGGGCCCATTGGTTGGGAAGTGCTGGTCTAATGTATAAAACATGGGCATAAAACCTTAAAAATTTAGACAAAACCTTTTATGTTTTCTTTTATGCATGCATTAAATTACCTCTTAAAGTCAAACTGATATAACTTCTAATAATGACCTCTGTGTACTTAATTCCATGTAAAATTGTCTTTCTCAAAAATATACCTACAAATTATTTCTAAATATTGTTTTTTTATAATATCTTATTGATAAATAAGTTGTTTTTTTTAGGTTAAAAATTGGATGGTGGGTGTTAAAAAAATCATAGAGATGAAAAAAGAAAACCTAAAATCATCTGCAAAAGACAATGAAGAACTTCAAGAAAAATCCTAAATAAAGTTCAACTATTAACTTAATTGAAATGATTGTTCTAAAATCCCTGTATAGATACTGCAATTTTTCTTTAATTTATCATATAGATAAATTAATGCAATACATAGTTTAACTCTCAATTTTATATTTTACTAAGTTTGCATCTTATAAAATATATAAAAATGCTACTCCACATTTGGCTGAAAGACTATCAGACCCTTGAAGTATGTTAAACATGGTTCTTACACTTGAAGAAAAAATTCCAAGCTCTTTTCAAGGATGCAGTATCAATACAAATATACATTAAAATAAAATCTTCATTTTTCCCCCGGCAAACGGTGCATATTCAAATCGAGTAAATACAAAAATTGTTTTTGAGGTTTTAATAGAAGAAAACTTTTAAGGTTGCAATAGAAGAAAAAATATCTTCCGAGTATATCAGAAGCAGTACAGAAACCCCTCGTTAAATTGCGCATTTGGAAATATCGCGCTTTTGCTTTATCTCCCATTTTGCTTGTTGTCTGGCAAGAATAATACATCAAGAGGCTACTGTACTATGTCCCTTAAAAGCTGGAGTAAAGTAGGTAGCACTTGCTTGATTACCTATTACTTCAATTTTTGAAGTAAATATCCCATTTTTTTCCCCATCACATTCAAACTTGTCGAAGAACAGTACAAAATTCTCAATGATTAAACTGTCTTCTAATACACTCTGATAATAAGGCTTGATTCCCAAATACAGCATATTTTTTTATTCATCGCATGAAAATTAAGATCAAATTGCACGATCGGTGAATATGCGACAAAATAATTTATCAATGTTTTCATTTGATTTATAAAAGCCGTGATTTTTTTATGATTTTGAAGGTCCATATTTCAGCATTTAAAACTACGTTTTAAACTACAAGGTACCTCCATCGTGCTCGAGTGAGATTTCAATGATGACTTGATAGTTGCAGACAATATCTACTTTAGTGGTATTTTTTATCATTAGAAATAGTTCTAACAATGTTCATCGAACTTCTTATCGAACCTAATCCACACGATTTTTGCTCTTCGCATGGATTTTTAGAGTATTTTCTTTCCCATTCATACTGAGCTGCAACTTTTGTCAACGCAAAGTACATCGTGCAAAATGTGGATCCAACACTTAGAAATCATGAATTACATTCCAGTTTTCTAACCAACTTGAATTGAAAATGTATTTTCCTGTCATTTTCAAACAGTATGCATAAATAAACCAGAGATCACATGATTAGATCGGAGTAAACCAATTTTCAGACATATTACGCCTTATTGTTCGTTCACAACTTGCACCACACTGCAAAGGGGGAAAGCAGGAAGAATGACGCAATTTTGTATGTTCTCCTTGTTTCCTGGGTCGCTGATTGACTTAACTAAATTTAAAGGATTTTGCTCACCAAAATTTTTCAAGAGACTTGGAAAATAAAATTAAATTTAAGCACTTTAAACACATTTTTAAAAAATTCAAGGTTTTTAAACATTTGAAAATTAAAAGTTTTTTTTATTTTTTTCAAGGTTTTTTAAAAACGTTTAAACCATGTTAAAAAGTGGGTACATTAGATTGAAGCTCACAAGAGGAGTGTATGAGAATCAAGACTTTAATCACTTATTTTTTCCAATGTGTTTTATAATACTTTACCATTTGAACTCGCATTTTATAGTTAATTTTTTATTCTTAATTACAGATCACTCTTGGGTAGGGATTGGGAAGTTTTTATTTAGAACCCAACATTTAAGTAAAAATTTCTCAATACCTATTGGAAAAAATTTGTAATTCCTAAAGAAATCATCTGATCCTTGTGATATCATACATTAGAGATTAGATTTAATAACTTCACTACAAACACAGATAAACAGTATAGAATTTTATTCAAAAGGTTTCAATTTTACGTACAATGTTCGAATGTAGATATTTACCCGAAACCTGAACATAATGTAAGAGATAGTTGTGATAAATGCAAATAAAACTTTTATGTACAATAACAAAGTCACACCACAATTTTTAAGATATTATTTTAAAAACGAAATAAAATTGAAGCAAGATTTAAAAATATGCTTAATGAAACATTAAATTTTTTTTAATTGAAATAACTTCATAAAATATCACTAACAAAAAACTTAAAAAGAAATGATCAAGTCAAGTTGCACATTATTTCTTGCTCCAAGTTATTTAAAATTATTTCTATTTTATGTAAAAACACAAATATTTACATTATTACTGAGTTTCTCACAATGAAGCTGAAGTGGAATACACACTTTAGCGTCTAAACACAATTTGCTTTGGAAACTTATATTTCAAGCAATAAAATAATTTTTTTTCCTTTACGTTTTACACACATCAACTTGTTCTGCTTCTTTATCCTGGTCTTTATCCCCATCATAATACTCATTTTGAGGTTCCACTCTAAAAAAAACCTTCAAAATTAAATCTCGAAACTTTATAGTTAGAAATGTAATTTCACCAGATTTTAAAAATTATTGTTTTCACATAACTAATCAAAAATTAACTTGTGTACATAAGACATTCTGTAAAACTACTCAAACCAGGAATAAAATAAATTATCACACAAATTAGTAAGAAACAAAACTTATTACCTAGCATCGGCTTTTTGAGCCTCTAACTCATTCCTTTCTTCTTCTTCTACTTCTGCACGAAAGAAGTCTTCTGGAATATCTTGTAATTGCACACTCGGAGCATGGATTAGACATTTCAAATTTTCTGTTGTATACCTCACTATTCCTTCAAGATACTATATGAAATGAAGCTTTGCTCAGTACTTAAAACAAATCAATTCATTTTCGAAAATATAAACACATGAAATCTTACAAGGTGCATGTACAAGTACACTCCTGCTTTGCAAAGAAAATGGACAAAAAGATCCTTCAGAACCTTACTATAACACAATTGGCAAAACTATGCATAGTTTATTTAAGCCACAGAATAACAAGATCTGAATCTGCATGAAAAGTCAATAATAAAAAAAAAATCTGAAACCTTCAATCTTATAGTTATAAAAAAATTGACAGTTAATACTAATAAGATAAAAATTGGTTAAGTAAATAATTGGTATTTTACTAAAAAATTGATTAGGGTTCATACACAGCACATTAGTTTAATTGGATTGTATATTTCCTGTCTCGGGAGCAACATGAGCGCTATATTACACCAGAAGACTATACTTGCAACAAAATCTAGACTGCTGAGTGTCAAAATAGAGCATCTACAGGGTATGAAACCTGAAAGTTCTACATGCTAGTCAAGCATTAAACCTCTGAGCAGTGAATTTGGTAATATTAATCTGTAGTGTTTTACTTCTTAAATAGAGAAACATGAAAATTGCACTTTTCAAAGACCTTTTTGCAAATAATTGTTTCTTTCAATCAGTTATTTTTAAACAATTGTTGCACTTATTAAGTCTGAGTCAGATACTCAAACAGCTTGCACTGGAGGAGTATAACAATTAAAGAATTCATTGTAAGAATATTTTTAAAATGAAGAGGGTATTAACACTTAGTGAACGATAAAGAATAAAGAGAGTGCAGAAAATACTGAATATGTATTGAATATGCTCACTGTAGCGAGGAGTGGAAACAGGGAAAAATGTTCTATACCTACCCACAACAGTAAGTTAATTGTGATTGAAGTATAAAAAAATAAGTGCAGTGAAATCATGTTGGCCTTTAAATATAATCAATGTACACTATGTTACAATGTAAAATAAAAATTTAGTTTTTCTATATGACCCTAGTTATACAATAAACTTTTTTACTAATGGAAAAAGATTACAGCTAACAGAAAATCAAAATTGGACAACATGGGTAACACTAGAGTTGACAAAGTGTAGGTAACTATTACAAACACAATTGAAAAAGTTTAGTTTTGTCTTGTTAAAAATTGCAATATTTTAATTTTACATGGTTTGGTACTTAAAGGGGATAGTTTTGTTTAACGTAACATTTTTGCAAAAAATACTGCAAATTTAAGGTAACCATGATTGCATTTCAGATTATTCATATTTTACCTTGCTGATGTAATATTTTTTTCACAAAGTTTTCAAATAAATCTATAAAATATTATCTTGGCTTGATTAAATTAGACATTGTGCAAGAGGTACACAAAAGCTATAACTAAAACAGAACATCATTAGGGCAATATCTGTGTAAAAGCTTGCCTTCCACAAGGTATTTCAAGGGAAAACCATACTGCATTTGCATCTCAATTGTGAGAAAAACCTCAAAAGGCAGCCAGCCAACCGAACAACATGAGAGTCATGATCACCACTGTGTCTACTCACTTTAAAATGATACTGCAGAGTGCTTCAAGGCCAACTCCTATAAATCTCATATATACTAGGCAAGCATTCTTTCTCCCTTTAGTGAAGCCATAGATCTTGGGACATCAAGGAAGTTATTAAGAAAATAAATTTTATGTTTAAAGTGATAAAACCATAATATAATTTTCCTATTCCTCCCAAATGGAATTTCTAAAACCAAAAGCTTTCCATTCCTATACACATATGTCAACAAAATTTGTGGTTTTCAAGGACAATTGTAATAATTGCTTACTTCATAGCAGTAATATGATTAAAAAATTCTACTAATTTAATTTGTCTTTCCATTTGAAAAGAAAATGTTCAGTAGTATCTCAAAAATATACATATATTCTTATAGGGACCAAAAGATGATTACAACTGCTCTAAGAAAACATTAATAATATGGTTTACTTTCAGAAAGGTTTGGCTAAATATACATACCTGTTTAGTGTTTGCATTGTCTTGCTTTCTGTTAATTTCTGGATGAAGATTAAAATCGGGAGAAAAGTATTCAAAGTATTCTGTAAAAAACAATTTTACAATCTGTAGATTTACCAAAAATTTAATATGAAATAAACAATAGTAAATTAATTTGTTGCAGGAAATAAATCTATTAACTAAATATTGATCTAGTGGTGCTACAAATAGCTTCAAATACATATGATTGATTTTTTTTTCTCGGAATCTGGAATTTACAAAGTAAAGAAATTATAATTTTTCTTGTCTGAACCCCCATGTTATGACAATGCAGCAAAACAACTTGAACACCAGTACCCATTAAAATACTGACATGAATTTTGAACAGGTTATAATTTTGATTTTCTGATTATTAAACATATTCTCATATTAAAATAAAAAATTCTATTGTATGATGTTATAAAAAATATATTTGTTTAAAATATACTTGTGCCACACAAGAAAAACAAGCTTGTAACACACAAGAATAAATATAGCTTGGATTAGCCCCTAAATAGACATTGCCTTTTACATATTTGGTGGCTGTTCCTTAGTTTGAAAACAGCAATTTTATTTATATACTTGAAAAATGAGCAACTAAGTAGGGGAAAAGGACTGTTCAGAACGAGAGCAATGAACAGCGCCTCAAAGAGCAGATAATGGGAGCAATTGAAATGAACTGGCTCTTAAAAAAAAAACCAGTTTAAACAAATTGGTTTTGAAAGAACAGGTCAAATGAGCAGAATAGCTCCTCAAAATAACTGGATTTTTTTTTAGAACAACCTGTTCATTGATATTACCTCCATATCAATATAATCCAGCAACTCTGTACTTGCACTGTTTGTGTGCTGATGCGTGGGAGGTGAACAAAATACGCTTTTTCAAAAGGAGTGTGATGTGAGAGGTAAAAGGTAATGTGACACCTAATCTGAGGTTTAGTTATTATTTATTGCACTGTAGACAAGTGAAAGAACAGGAACAGAGTTTTCATGTGATCAGAGAACAGTGTTCCTGTTCTTTTAAAGGAACAGGTTAAAATAGCAGAAAATTACCTTTTTTTTAATACTTAGAACACAGCCAATTAATATATCTGCATATTGTGCTTACCATTCATTTGATTTTTGCCATTTAAATTCATAACACTCTTTGAATTCCCCCTTGTAATATAGGTAACAATTGTTTAAATACTGGTATTATATAAGATATAATTGACATCTTTCATGCAAATTCTACTAGAAATTGTTTTTAGTAAGGTTTGTATATAAATAAGAGGAACTAATGTTTGAAAGATTTGGCAAGATGATGCACAACAACTCAGTATTTAAGTTGCAAATTATAACTATATTTTGATGTATGCATACTTCAAATATCTTGCGAGTCTTTTTGTTTTGGCACAAATCCCTTTGTGACTATTTAGTACTGTTTTAATGGAAGTAGAAAACCTAGTTTCACAGAATCCAATTCGTTAGAATTTTTTTTGTTTCCAATTGCTACATAATTTTAAATTCCCATTAATAGTGTGGATTTTAGTCTCTACATGTCTTTATCTTGTGGATTTTAGTCTCAAAGCAACAAAACTCTGCTTTCCACAGGTAATAGTCTTGTAACAAACACCACAGGCAACTTCCACTTTGAAGCTTAGCTTACCCTTAATGATTTTGATGGTATAAAAGTAGAAAAATTCAAGTACTTAATTGGTAGATGTAACATGTCATACTCTACGCTCCTTTAATTTCTAGATTTTTGGTAGCTATCATCGACTCAGAATGAATCAGGAAAATAAGTTGTTTTCACCTTGCATCAGACACAGGATATAATTTCTTTAAATATAGTCACTCAAACCTGATAACGATTGGTTTGGCACCCTTTTTTCATTGAAACAGTTGCCTACCCACTAAAACAGTTGCTTTTTTTAGTTGCCACAGTCCTGTGATATCCCTTATAATATGCCCTGGGATATCATTCTATATCAAAGCATTTTTTTTTTTTTAAATAAAGTTTTTCTTTCTTCCTATTCAAAAATTTAGAATCTTACTTCATATTTCAAAAGTAGTGAAAAAATATAAAAATTATTCTTTATATTAGGAAATTATCTACTTTTTTCTTATTTCAGTATTTTGAAGTGGGGCTTTTGGGGAGGGATAAGAGGTTCTTATCCCCTCCACCCCCTTCCTTGCATATACTACTGACAAGTCATACAGTAGAATAGTTTAAATTAGTTTGAACAAATACTGGGATTCATATAGAGAAAGTACTTCACATTTTTAATAGAATGTTGCTAAAAATTTATTACACATCAAATTAGCTCTCTAACCAATAAGGCACTAGATTATACTTAACTTCTGTAATATGCAGTGATTTAATACTTAGGTAAGTGAATTATGAAAACAAAAATGAATTTTCTATAAAAATAATTCAAGCATACCATTGTATGGAATATCGGAACATATATTCTCATTAACCAACAGTGCTGTCTCATATGTCCAACATCTTGAGACATTTCGGACTGTATAACCACCTCCTCCAAGGACAAGCAGAGGCACATTAAGTCCTTTGACAAACTTTACACATTCGCTAAACATATAACCCAATGCACAAATTAGAATTCAATACATACAAACAGAAAAAGAAAACCATATTTTTATTCAGAAAAAAAAAATCCAAGTAATTAGCATTCATTTGTTTTTGCATTTTAAAACCTAAATAAAACCTCTTTAAATAATAAAACATAACTAAAGTTAAGTCAAATCAATCTAATTGCATACAATATTTACAAAGTATACCTTTCCTACAAAATCAGGGAGTCTACTGTCCCGAAAATATGCCGAAAATGGAAAACTGGTCCCGAAAGTACTGATATAAATTTTGTCCCGAAAATTTATTTCGTCCATGGATGTGATTCTATTCGTCAATCGGCAAAGTTCTGTCCTTTTATAAACTTTTTGTATTTTTTTTAAACAAAATTCAAAGAAATATATCTATAACTAACCTTTTAGTTATAGATGCAAATTTTTATGCTGTATAAATATGAAGAATGTTGTTGAAAGCAATTATTTTATATAATTGTTTAAAATTAATCGATTTTGCAATTTTGAGAAAATTTAAAGTATTTTGCATGGAACGGTGGCTGCAACTGAACCTAAGCAAATGAAAAAAGAAAGAAAATTACAAATAATGGAAACTGCAAATCAGGAGATTAAGCAATTAGACAAAGAAATTACTCAACCTGAAAGAAAGGGAAAATGGCAAAACTCCCCAATCCAATTGCATTTGGAGACAGTTTTTTTAAACACTCAAATTGATGTACTATAATTTTTTTACCAATTTCATTTGATGCACAAAACATAAAAAAACAAAAATTACATTACGAAATACTTTTAAAGAAATCGTTGTTTCTTCAATTTTTATTGTTGAAGTTTCAAGTATTCAGAAAACAAAAATAATAAATATAATATAGAGTATTTATTTAATGTTCATCTACTTTGACATGATTTATGGTTTGTCATTATTTTTAAAATTTTATTTAGAAGACAGTTTTATTATAGTTGAAAGTGGATACTAGAGTCCTCTTTTCCTGAGATTAGGCGGTAAGCAATGAAAAAAAGTGTGATTTTAAAGTATAATTGCATCTACCTGACTCAAATAATCGCATAAAATCATGTCATGAACTAATGAAACTCCCTAAAAAGTTCCTAAATAGACCTACAGAAATTTAGTAGACACCCTGAAAATAAATATTTTGACACTGTTCCCTCTAACAATATTGAGACAGAAAATTTTACTAACAATTTAATTTTTAATACCTAAAACAAATCAGCAACGTACTTGAATAGTTTAAAATGTACATTGGTTTATGTTTGGATTGCATCTACAGAACTACTTGTCTTCAAATAGTTTAGTGTAAACCTTTCCACCCCACTATCAGTCAGTGAAGGAACATTGAAACACAGACAGAATAAAATATTAATATATATATATATTGAAGAGTCAGAAAAACTGGTATAGGCGTGCATTTGCAAATAACATAGGTATGCCATCAATCAGTGTTATGCAATGTAATCTGAAGTGCCTATATAACACAAGTGTCTGACAAAGCTGTTAGATCAGTTGCTGCTGCTACAATGGCAGGTTATCAAAATTGAAGTGACTTTTAAAGTGGCATTATAGTAGATGCTCAAGAGATGGGATATAGTATCTCAAAGGTGGCGAAGATATTTGGATTTTCATATACGACCATTTCATAAGCGGATATCAATTATCCAGTAAAACATTAAATCTCAGACATCAGCGCAGTCGAGAAAAGACCTGGAAAGAACGGGATCATCGACGACTAAGGAGAATCTTTAAACAAGATAGAAGTGTTTAGCGATGTGCGCTAATGGGGAGTCGAACTCGGGACTCCTAGATCTGAAGAGCAACGTTCTAATCACTAGGCAAAAGTAATTACCAGTGCCTAGGTGTTGTATCTGTCTTTTGTACATAAGACTGCCACATAACCCCTTCCCAGTGAGTCGCGGAGGGACGAACTATTGAGCAGTGAGTTTGGAAGTGAGTCGCCAAAGATGTTTGCTGTTTAGCATTGAATCGCCAAAGATGTTTGCTGTTTAGCATTGAATCGCCAAAGATGGCATAATGATTGCGAGGTACTCGTGTAGTATTTTTCAGAAGGTGCCGATGGATGGCAGCATGATTCAGTTGTCTGGGTAAACCAATTTAGCGAAGGCTGGGAAGTAGGGGAATCGAACCGCTGAACCCCAGCTCTGTAAAGGGGTGTGCTAACCAGTAGGCAAAAGTAATTACTAGTGCCTAGGTGTTGTAACTGTCTTTTGTACACCAGACAGCCACAAGTGCAATACTTTCACAAATTACTGTGGATTTCAATGCTGGGGTATCAACAAGCGTTAGTGTGCAAGCAGTTCAAAGGACTATCATTGACATGAGCTTTCAAAGGTGAAGGCCCACTTATGTACCATTGTTGACTACATGGCACAAGGCTTTACAACTCGCCTGGGCTCACCAATACTGCCATTGGAATGTTAATCACTGGAAACATGTTGCCTGGTCTGATGAGTCTCGTTTTTTTCCGCAACCAAAAATAAGAATGTCGATGTTTTTTCATCAAATTTTCATTTAAGCAATATGTTAAACTGCAAATAATATTAGTGGAGGTACCCAACATTAAAATTGCCACAACCAGAATATTTAAAAAAAGTTTTAGTTACAATAACATTATATTTTAGCCTTGTGGTGACTAGCGCATATTGGTCGACCTACCATGCCTTATCAGACTGTATGCACCACTTTATTAGACTGTATGCACCACCTTATCAGACTGATTCAATCCAGTGTCATTGCCGATTATGTAAATTATCATCTTTGTTAACTGCCAACCTCGAGACCTGAAATCATTATATATGGCTCTGTCTTTTTTCCGATTACTCACTTGGCTTACTAGCAGCATGTTGTACTAGTCTGTTTTTTGTTTCCTGAATACTTCCCAGGAGGAAGTTAGTATCTAGTCATTTTCAATAGTTTTTAAAAACATCTCTTTACTCTTTTTACTTTGCTACTACCTACCACACAATGTACCGACTGTGATGACTGAAGTACGGCCGGAACAGCCTTATAATCATAATGTGAAATCGGTTGTAACAAATTAAATCATTTTCATATCTTAAATTTTATTAAAAAAATTTGAATATTATGCATTGTAAAATATGTTAAAAAAAGAGAGACAGATGGGCTTTTACTGTAGTATCAAAAAATATTAAATATAATACAATAGATAGACATGCACTGATAAAATGAATTGGCTTACCCATGACCTTTGGTACTCAATGCAAAGCAACCCAATCTATCACCAGCCAAAGAATCTGCTCCACACTGAATAAGAATTTTCAATTTAAATTGGAAATGTATATTTAAGTTATTTACATTTAATCAAGTGTGTTGCAGTAAAAACATGGTTTAAATTACTTTAAAGGTCCAAGTAAAATGTGCAGGGTCATACAGTAAATAATACATACATAAATCATAAAATAAGGCACAGATAAGATATAGTTGTAATAAATAGCTAATTATGTACAGTTAATCTATTCTTCAAAGACAGTTTACTTTTAAAAATAAATTTAATTGAGAGAGTACCTTTCGGCTATTACTTAGCACCAGAAGACTTCTGCACAGTCTGTTGTATCAAACTATACTATTTTATAATACAAAGTTCAATAATATAAAAGCTATCAATTGAGTTATTGCTAAAACAGTGTTTTCAGTTTAATAAGTAATGTTTTAAGTTTTGATTAGATCGCATTTTGTTGGTGTAATGAGGATTTAGACTGACTTTTTTGGGTGAAGTAATAGAAAAAACAAGGGATGGAACCCACCCTTTTCTGGTGGTATACATCAATGGGAGATTTTATTACATCAAAAATTGACGAGAAGTGAGGATGGCCAATAGCTGCCTTGATAATGTAGAAAGGGTTGGGCCAACAATGTGTAAACATGATGTCCTGAGCAATATACTTCTGAGCAAAACAGAGTTATTGTGAAACCAATGAACTTATCCTTGACTTAAATTAGCACTGTAAGCCCTTTTTCTTTATTTAACAAAAACGGGCTAATCAGTTTCTTATGATAATGCATGTAAATTTTTGTTAATTTTAGGTTATTCTTTTAAATTTTTCAACTTGCAAGCTTCGGAATGAAAGGGAACACGCAATTTTCGACCAGTGAATTTGATGCTTTGTTGAGAAACAATAAAGTAAAAAATTTAAATCTAAGAGATTTATACTATACTTCTCATCTTCTTTTATAATACTACTCAATCTAAACCTTGAAGCAATGTATTATTTCTAAATAGTATCAAAATTAATTAAATATTTAGTATTTCTGCATAAAAATTATAAAAAAGAAATCCTGCATTGCCTGTAAAACTATGCAAGTTGGCTGGTAAAACTCCATCACAGCTTGAATTACAGGTTTAAAAAGTTGAGAATAACCTAAAAAGTAAAAACCAAAAATATTTAAAAATAAGTTCATCACTAGAAAGATATGCACACATTTTATTCATAATTTTGTATCAAATATATTTTTTTAAAAAAGTAAAGAATTAAAAAAAAATATGTATTTGAGTAAATGGTAATTTTTTAATTAAAAAAAAATGCTATACTCTAACAGGATGATTTCAGAACCTACAAAGAAAAAAGTTCAAATGAATTAAATGGTAATTAATGACTTACTATGATCATCTATTCCCTCTTTTAGGGGAATATTAATAGAGTAATAACGCCCACTTTCAGCTCCAATTTCATACATGTCACCTAAGAATACAAAAGTATTACTTCATACTGTAAAAAAAAATGAAGATCAATAGGAAGTAAATAGTTTCTAGGAAAGGAAGGAAAGACATAATCAGATAAGACTACTGTAAAGTGGGATAAATAAGAAAAGTTTTCAACTTTAGGCGGCGAAGAAAACAGTGTTAAATATTGTTTTAAAACAAACAATCCTACACAAAGATTTGTGTCTTATCTTTTTTTATTCAAAACAGAAAGCTAAGAAATGAACTAAAAATTAAATAATCTACACACAAAATGGGGCGATTGGGAATACCTAATTGGTCATATTGTACAGTACGCCAAAAAATCCAAACAATGGTAATATCTTTGGTTCCAAAAGTCATAGAATATTGCCGTTTGCACTAAAGTAATTTGTTTTAAATTTTTTTTCTTGAGGGGCTGTTGAATTAAATTGAACTCTTAACTTTGAAAATTACAAAACAAACCCCTATTTTTTACCTATTCATTTGATTTAAGAAATTCTGATTACCCTATTTAAATGTCAACTGATTAATTTGAAAAACATGCCACTTACAGCAAATCTCAGTTTTAAGAATCGTAATTGTAAGGTACAGTATTAAAATGGAGCTGGGGGGGAAGAGGGGGGCGAACAGACGCGTGTTGCAGGAAGTTATAAGTATTAAATTACTCAGAAACTATTTAGATTTATTGTGCCACTTTTAACAAGATGCTAATACAAAACAAGTAATACAACTCAGTCAGGAATAAAATATGATGTAAGAAAATTGACAAAGTTAAAGATGGACCAACTTCACACGGAGTCCAATTAAAGTCAGACACAGAAGTAAGCATATGTTATTGCTGATAATAAAATTGACAATTATAAATTTCTCATGTTAAAATTTTATTTGACATTGATAAAATATTGATGTTAACTAGGGTCACACCTATTTTTTTTATATGTTTCACTAACCTTAGGAAAAAAGATTAAAATTATTTACTAATTAATAAAAATTATTTCTTAAATTTTTCTTATGTTTTTCAACGTAATAGAACATTGCATATGAATACAAACTTATTAAATCACTATATTATCCGACATTGATTAAGCGCTCTATGTAAACAATCCCATCGTTATGGATATTCGCTGTATTTTTTACTTAAGATTGTAATGTATTGAATAATTGTCTAATATGTATGTTTAAGTCTTTCTGAAATGTCTATCAATTTTGCAGCACCTCATGAAACTAATTTTTTTGCAATCTTATTACAGTTTCGAACATAATTGGTTACATCATTATTTTTTTTCTGGCATAAAAAGATCTAAATGATGGCCATACTGCAACGAAATTTTATGAAGAATGTTATTTTAAAGGGAACTTTTAAGGGACTAATTTTAGACAGAATGATCTTATAAATGGAACTTCTTTGTATTTCAAGTATTGAATAGAAAGAGCCTCGAATTTTGTTTTTAACATAAATCTATCATTCCCTTGTCATCATTTAAATTACTAACATTGGAAAAGTATGAAAATTTGTTATTCTACATTTTTAATTTTTTTTTGGGGATGCTAAATCTAAACATGTCCTAATATATTGTGGTTTCCATTGAATATTTTAAGGTTTGATTTAGTTTTGATATGTAGGTGACTCTTATGACAAAACAAATTATACATAATTATTCAAAATCTTCCACAAATTACAACAGTATTTTTTATTTTATCATTTAAAATACAAGATATACCAATGTATAGAGGTTTGGTTAGGCCGCATCTTGAGTATGCAGTACAGTTTTGGTCACCTTACTTAAAAAAATACATTGATTTACTAGAAAAAGTTCAACACAGAGCAACAAAAATAATTCAGGGTACTTCGGACATGGCATATGAGGATAGATTGAAAAAATTAAACATGTATACACTGCAGGAAAGAAGGGCAAGAGGGGATTTGATCCAGCTGTTTAAATTTATTGCTCATGGTGAAATTAGGGGTTTAGAATTTGTCACTGACAATAGGATGAGATGAAATGGGTGCAAATTGTTCAAATCTCAATTTAATAGGGAAGGGCAAAAACACTATTTTTACAATAGGATAATAATGATTGGAATGATTTGCCAGCAAATGTTGTAAATTTAGTGAGCGTAAAGAGTTTTAAGAAACAGATATGCACTGGGAGATCAACAATGAGCAATAATTGGATTACACTGGCTAGGTAAGTTACTTATATTTTGTACATATTTAATTTAGGTTATTTTGTTACTATATTTGGTTACTTATGTTTGAATACTGTTAGTTTTTATAAAATTTGTCAGCTTGCATTATGAATTGCATTTTTCCAGTATGATTGTCAAACGTTGTGTCAACTTTGTATATTGTATTGTAGAATCCTGTAACTATTGTATATTGTGTGTATGATCCTGTAAATATTCTATATTGTATGGATGATCCTGTAACTATTGTATGCAAATTATTTTCTATTTCTATATAAGTGTATATATATATTTACTCGACCAACCCTGTTGGGCCTTGAGCCTGTTGTTTGTCTTAAAATTTATATTTGTATGTATAGTCCGAATTTGAAGTTTTTTTTACATAACTGTACAAGTGCAGAGCCAAAAGGAATGAGTAACAACAGAGGAAGTAAGAGTAACAAAGTTTTAATCGAAAGCAAAAATTTTATTACATAAAATAATTGTTTGTTACACAAAATAACAGAAGAGGTTTCGGAGAGGTTTATCATTCATTTTAATGTTTAAAATCTTGTGAGTAAGAACACAGTGATATCAACAACCTAAAAATTTATTTCCCAACTTATTATCATCTCACCAAACTGATAAAAACTAAGATCTTCAAAAAACCAGTATATTTGTAAGATAATAGTTTTTCATTTAATCAACTTTTGTTCTTTCCACATCACTGTTCTAATTCATTCTTATGATACGCTTGTGAAGTAGGCCAGGAGATTAATGGTATCAAAATAAACCTATAGAACAGTAACTAAAACTTTCAATACATCTTTTTTTCTCCTTTGGTTAAACTAAGACAATTACATAAAGATCTCGGAATTATTTACAATTTGGACAATTATATAAAAAAAAAAGTGTGCCAAATGATCAAGGAATTGAACACTAAAATTTAAAAAATGTTTATGCAATAAACAGGAGCAATTGCAGTCATCTATTTAAATGCTAATGCACTGCCAGAGTTCATCCTAGGCATTTTTCGAGGGGCGGCACACCCTGCCTGCCCTTTTCTATAAAAATAGCGCCCTGCCTGCCCTTTTTCTATAAAAATAGCGCCCTTTTTCAAAAAAAATTTCATCCTGAAAGAATTCGAAAAACTTTCGTTTTTTTCCCTCCCAACAGTACGCAATATGTGGATCACCCCTACTGAAATTGCATGTCGCGCATGCGCATTCAGGTTCAAACGCGCAACGTATATATCAGAGACTGAAACCATTGAGTAGATGTCCATATAACGTGCTTCATTAGTAGGTGGATTGTAGGGAGCCGTTTTACAATTTCCAAGTGCACATTAATAAACTCCGATGGCCATTTCGTACGTGTTTTGATTAAGTGTATTTCGCTGGATTTTTACCATGCCTCCTTCAAAATACAGAAGAAAGGAATTTGAAAGACTTGATTAACTTAGTTAAAGATGTATAACCATCAAATGTTTACACTAAGAATTTAAAAAGAATATTTCCGTTTGGACACGCGTAATCGCGATGTCCTTCTGTTAAATTTAGGGGGTGCTTTTTGTAATTTGCCTGTTACCAATTAATTTCTAAACATCCGTTTCATATTTAAAATTAAACATAACAGGAATGCAATCAAAATCCTAGATTATTTCCGATTTTTAAAAAAATAAAACTTCTATTACAGTTTACATAATAGCTGCATTCACGGCAAAAAAATCGCCGTTTTGATGTTAAATTTGATCCGATTTGGAAAATAAAAAAAATGCACAAATTTCAGGACTATTCTCTATCTGACAATGGCAAACCTAAAAGATGAAGTTTAAGGTTGATTCATTCAAACTTTAGAAAATTTGAAAGAGTGAAAAGATCTTATCTTAAGAATGTTTTAATATAATGAAAATGTGTTATCTTAATTTTACTGTATTATAAATTGATATTTTTATAAAAATTACTATTTGATGAAAACTTTACTGTGTATATTGCACTTTAATTTTAATAATTTTCTCAGTCTCGTTCCAGCAGAATTAGGACTAAAGCATTTTATCAGTAGTTTGATATCTTTTAAGTTTCTGATGGAGTTTTTGATTCACGGATTTTTGCATTATTATTATTAGTTTTATTTTATTTTTTTTAAGAATATTGAATATTATTTATCGTGGTAGAAAAGTATAACAATATTGAAATTGTGGCAGGAAACGTGTATGCAAATTTCTGCAATTTGCCATAAAATTGCCCTTGTAAACAGGAAGTGCCCTTTTTTTGGAAAATAGCACCCTGCCCTTTTTCATTTCTAGGATGAACTCTGGCACTGCATCTATATTTAGCATGAAACATTAACTGCTTCAAAGTATTAAAAGAATTTTATACTTTCTTTTTTACAATTATATGGAAATAAGTATATTTTATCTAAAATTTCAAAGTCAAGAACTCTAGTTAAGCAGATTTTTCTTTTTTTGTTAAATTTTCATTCGAGATAAATGTTAAGTCACAAATGCATTAGTGGTAATAAGGTTCAAACTTTGACTGTGACTTTTTAATTTAAAAATATAATATAGTTGTTCCAGTAAATGCTGTCTTGATAATTACTACAAACCAAGTTTTTTATACAATAGATTAAGTACATACTTACAAAATTCCCATTGAACTTAATGCACTGAAAGAAAAATACCTGTTCCAGGGAAAAAGAAGTTTCCATATTTGTGAAATGAAACAGTCATAACACGATCACTAAGATAAAATGCTTCTTGAACTCCATCTCCATGATGAATATCTATATCAATGTAGAGCACACGAGGATGATGCCTACAACAAAAAAAAAAATCTTATTTAATTACTTAAAAATATAATCAATTATACTAAATACAGTCCTAGATACAATGATGAGGCCAGTTGAAAACTAAATTAAAAACAAGGATGAGTTTGGTAAAAAAAAAGAAAAAAAGCTGACCGCCTCTCCTCCACATCTTAAGCAATATTTAATAAAATTTTATACATGCCCAGGAATGCAGTTGCAGCATTTATGGCAGTGAATGTCCAAATCAGAGTTGCTTGAGAATAGAAGCTAATTATTAGGTTTCTCAGCAACCCAAATCTGAAAGCTTATGGAAAAACAAATGGACTTAGCTCTTTTTATTCTGAAGAAAGCAAAACATATATTTAGAAAGTAATATCTAAGAGTTTCCTGAAAAAATATTCAAGGTGCGCAGATAGTACTCAGTTATACAAAAGCTATAAAAAATTATTTAAAAAAAATGTGGTTTTCTAGGGGCATTTATAACATTGCACTGTCTCTGTTAGTTTGTGAGCAAAAATAGTTCAAAATAGCAGCTTTTAGACAAAGGGATACACTTTGTGCTATCTATCATAAGACATATTGCTCCAAAGCAAAAAACAAATCAATAAAAAGTGAAATTCATACAAAAGCGATAAAAACATGCAAAAAGCAAGTCAATTGACAAACAGGCAAATCTAATTATACTCAATTTTATGCTACATTCTAAGTGCTGAAAAAAATAGCTTTAACTTTTAAATTAAAAAAATTATTCATATCTGTAAGCTAGTTTGATTTTAGAAATTCTACATTGATTCAAACCAAATGACAAAATCAATCATTAAACGCTAATCACGGACAAATCAGCTATTACATTAGTGGAACAGTGTTGCAAATCTTGGCAATAGCTAGTATTACATCAGCGTAAACTTCTGCGAAAATAACTATCACTATAACAAAAATACTAGTGATTGCAATTCTGAAGAAGGCTTGGCCCACAAAGGCCAGTCGAACCAATAGAAGAAGTGTACATATTAAAAGGACTCCCAAAGAAAAAAAAAAATGCATTTTCATGATTTTGTCCACCTTGAGGTTTTTCAATAAGTGGTGGCTGTGTTGTTTTTGATGTTAAAAATGATGCAAATGCTGTGTTACTGCAGCTAAGATTGCTAATTTGAATGCAGTGGCAACTGATATTTTTTGGCAACATCTCTACTGTACATGTAAATCGCAAACACATCTAGTGATAAAAAATATTCCATTGTAAAGTTTATAAGTATTCATTTCTACAATACTATGTATATAATTTTCCAGTTTTATACATGACGATCAGCACAATAAGCATAATGTTACGTACAATTCTCTGAGTGACGTAAAAGACTTGGTGCTCTTTTTTTATAAGAATTGTTAACTTATTGTTTTGTACTTGTTGCTTTTCTACTTGTATTAGAAATGCAAAATTATGATGAACCTGGTAGATTTGTTTTTGATTTATATAGTATTTGGTAACAAAATAATACGAAAAAATAATTATTTTATCAAGGACAAATATACATCCATAACCACAGGAGCATGATACACAGATGTGTCCAGATGATTAGATGTACATATCATAATAAAAAGTAATATATAAGTAATAACAATCTCTTTTTAATATCGTATTATCAACATTAATTTAATTTCTTGTTTCAAAGCGCATATTCCTATTTTTAAACCTTTCATCAGTTCATTCAATAACTGCCCATACAGCAGCTACTTGTGTGAGATTTGTGTCAGCATTTTCGCAAGTGTGTCCCATAATTAATATCAAGTATTGCTTGCTCTTGCGTCAGACAGTTTTATAACTTCATACACCCATGGTATTTTAATTTCTGCTAAGCTCAGTACGATTCCCACAGATTCATACAATGACAGTTTCAAGAATCCACACTCTTCTTATCTGTCGTTTTGGTCATAAGTAACTCCTCGCTCTCTTTCTCTGAGCTTCCAGATTATAAACTCATTAAATGTGTTTGACTGCTTCAAAAGACACTGTTTCCTGACTTGCCACACTGCCTTAATTTTTACTAAGATGTGAACATTATATATATATACTTACTTCAAAAGCTCTAGAATAGCAATAACAATATCATTCACATAGCAAAAACCAGAGGCCTGAAAAAAATAAATGAATAAAATGTAACTAAGCAATGTAATAAATGATTAATGATGACAATGGCAATCCTACAAAATTATATGCCAAAAATTTTACTCAATATTGTTACATTTTGTAAATTATAGTCATCTGTAATATATATTTATTAGTAGCTCCTTCAATTAAACCAAACATGGATACATAAAAAAAATCTTACTTTCACCACTGTGGACATGTGAGAATGGGAAAAGGCTTATTTTCTGATTATATACTAAATCCATCACAGTTCCCAATTAGTTCTCACTGGAATCTGATTGGGATCCTGAAGGTTGGTGCCATTGCTCCACCAAGATGTGTACACAATTTCTGCCAGTCAATAAGATCTCTGCCAGCCAACTTAGTTCAGCCCTTGCAACTGCCGCAGAATATAAAGTTTTGAGCAAACTGTTTGCAGGTGATTTGAGCAAGTTTGTCTTTATGACAGACGACCTCTTAGTTAGCCTCTCCCCGATGTCTGTTCCATGAACATGTGCATTTACAGTGGAGCTTAGTAAATGGGCAATGGAGTCCCCAATGATGGAGAAATGTTATGTTCTGTGACAAGTACAATTCAGATTAGAAACCGATTCTCGTCGTACCACAATCTGGAGAGAACACTGTAGGCTTTTTATGAAACAAACATCATGAAAAATAATTGTTTTGCAAGGCAGGGAGTATGGTCTAGACTGGTATCATGTTGGACGGTTGCACTTGCATAGATCCCCTACATCTTTAACAAGGGGTCTATTACCAGTAAGAGGTACAAAAAAAAGTGCTTGATACTACTGCCTTTCTTTTTCTAAGTGCTGTTGGTTGAAAATTTATTTAAATGGATGATAATGCGACTCCTCACCATGCAGCACTAATTGACAACTTTCTTGAAAGAGAAGACATTAAACGCATGCAGTGGCCTACCAACACTCCTGACCTCAATCCGATGGAACAAGTGCAAGGCTTGCGTAGGAGACGTATTGCAGCCTCCTGTCTCGCACCAAGCTTGATTTCAGAATTAAAGCCATTCCCTTACTGGTTTGGGAATCTCCGAGCACAGAACTAACCAAAACCCTTATTGAGAGCATGATAAATCATTCTGCAGCATGCATGGCTGCCCAAGGATGCCACACACTCTATTAATTTTTTGATTTCCATAGTTTAAATTATTTTTCCAGTAAAACTGAGAACTATTTTCTTGCAATTTTTTTGGTAACTTTATAATTTGGATAAAAAAGTCATTTAAAAAATTGCTTTGTATCGTTTTTTCTTCTTCAACTTACTTTCACCTGTATAACAAATTTCATTCCATTCTGATATGTATTTCCTGAAATATTTAAAAAACAGCGATTCTAAATTTTTGCACTTGAGTGTAGTGCATGTGATATTTTACCTTGCAGCTTAATGTTAAGTTACAATGTTATACCAAATGATTATAAGCTCCTCTTTGTTTTACTTCAATGTCTCAATGGGGACCTTATCCTTCAGGAAGACACTGCACAGACCCTCTTCTTTTGAATGGTATCAGAATGGTTGGATGAATATTCCACAGACAAGAACATGCTTCCCTTTTCATAAGGTCACCTAAACTTGATCCCTTTGACTAAATTTATGATGCCTCCAAAGAATATTTGTAACATGTATGGTTATTTGCAACATGTATTCTTCACTTATAGTTCAGTATAGCTTCCTAGGATATCCAGTGCCTTGTAAAATCAATCAGAGACGAGATTGGTCAGAGAGCAAAAAGACGGAAATCCAAAAATTAGTCAAAAAAGCTTGCTTAAGGGAGGATGTCTAGAAATTAGACAAAAAAATATACAAGAGAAAATTAATAAATTTTAAAGATACAATGAAATTTATCACCCTATATAATAGCTACATTTCAAATATTTGGGAAGAAACTAATATGCAAATCCATGTTTACATCATCTTACATCAAGCCCTTTGCTCTAAGTGAATATCAGAGTGAATTTCTGCAACACAGCATTTGATTTTAGTGTTTAAGGACTCAAATCAGTTTGTTATGGCTTTGAAGTATCATTTGGAAGAATCTCGAAGTGGTGACTCGTCGGCCGTTTAGAAGCAGAGCAACCAATCACGTAAGCAGCCAGATGTTTGATTATTTCACGACAGACAGTCTATGATGGAAACAATTTCAAAATGATGGAACTGTTGTAAGAAGGCCTGGACAAAGTTGTAAACGGATGACAACTGCTTCTGAAGATCAATATCTGGTAATAACTGCCCACTGTAACAAGCAGTCTACTGCTCGTCAATTAAGTTCAGAGCTTGCATTCGCCACTGGAACTGATGTACAAACTGCATAGGCTTAGTGAAAAAGGTATTTATTCCAGAAATATGTTTCACTGCCCTCACAAAAAAAGAGGGATCGCTTTAATTGGTGCAAAGAACACCAGAACTGGAGTTAGCACCAAAAGTACCATCTTCTCTTTATTCTCATGTTCTCCTCATAAGTTGAGGTTTAGTTTTTCAGGTGACTCTAAGCCTGTTTACATCTGGAGGGAGTCAGGAACATGAAATTATCCCTCGAATATTATGGAGCGTAACCGTTTTGGTAGTGGAGGTGTGATAGCATTGGGAGGAATAATGATCAATGAACGTACATCCCTACAGGTTTGCAACAGCGAATCTGTGACCAGCCAGAAATATCAGAATGAGGTCTTAGTTATGTAAGATTTTTCAGAGGTGCATATGGATCTGTCTTTTTATTTATGGACAATAATAGTTATTTTTTTTTCTGAACTCTCTTTGTCACATTTTATTCCCATTTTTATTGTATCATGCTACACTTTTATATCATATGCAGTGCTCATAAATTTTTTCCTTTGCATTTATTCATCATAATGATATGTATCATTCCAGAATAATTCATAAAATTATAGTTCACAGTTTCTGAGAAATCCATGAATTTAAGCACTTAAAGTTAATTTTGGATGTGAGTGTAGATGGGTTAATTTAGTGTCTTTACAGTGTAGTGTAATTCATTAAACAATTTCTTAAATAAATTAAAATAGTTCAAGAAATAAATAATTTCTCATTTCACAAAGAAAATGCCAACTGATTCTATTTTAATGTAGAAAAGTGCCTTAATTCATCCAAAAAACAATTATTTTATCAAGTTAAAAAATTTGCTTAAACAGTTATTTAATTCTATATGGTTTAATTAAAAATTTAACAATGCACCATTTAATAAATTTGAAATTTAACAATCAATATACTTGTACTACAAAGTATCTTGGGTAATTCATTAAAAAACAAATTTGAGCCCCCCTCTACACACACCACGGTGAAATAAATTTGTATGCTATTTTGAGTAATATAAAAATTTTAAAAAAAAGTTAAGTCTGCTGATTTAAATAAGTTTATTTTATTACAATTAAAAACATTATATAATAAAATATGTGCTAATACAGTCAAACCCTGTTAACGTGAAATCGCTTAACAAGAAATCTCGTTTAACACGAAGTAAAAGCAGTTACCCGTATTTAAAACTTTAAGTTATTCGTTTAACACAAATTCGGTTAACGTGAACAATTTAAGCTTTATGTTAACGAAGTTTGACTGTACATAGTAAAGTATCTGCACTTTAAAAAAAAAATGACCCACATTTATATAGTTTTAAAACATACCTCAAATTTTTTGGCATGATGAAGGCCCCCAGACCAATTAATGGCTATATCACATGTCTGAAAATAATAAAGAATAATACATAAATAATAGTTATAATATTCATAACACTAATAAACATACCCCACAAATATATTATTTTAATTGTTTAAAGATATTGTGAACTGAAAATCGTTTTTTTTAACTCGCAAGAAACATAATTAAAAGCTGTCAATGAACAAAAATATTTACTTTATTATTTAGACGCATAGCTCCCTCTAAAGAGGCTCCAGTATACATGGAACAGAAATCATATAGTCCTTCAAATACAGGGCTGAAAAGAATAAAAGTCTAAATGCTTGAGTCCACACACTAATTTTGTCATTCAAATGCATGATTGGAAATTATTAATGGGCCACTCTCCAAAAAGTCACAAGTTTCTCAATTTTTTTTTTTATCTCTTAGAAAATTATAAGATTTACTTCAACAAGCGAGGCAATTTTAAGTAATTTAAACTATTATAAGGTGGTAATTTTTTTTTCTAAAAAAAATAAAGAATTGTGTTTTGTGTGATGGAAAGATAAAAGATTATTAGGTTGTCTTTGAAAATATAATTGATTATTAACCCTTTGCGCTCGAGCAGCGCCTCTCTGGCACCACATGATTGGATGCCGCAACTCGAAAGGACCACTAGGTTTGCTGCGGGAATTCGATGCAAGGCCAATGAATGTATTTAGTTTATATGAAGTGGACCGAACCAAAAATGCAGCGAAACTTCTCAAGTTGCTGGTACCTCCGCGCGAAAAAGGCCTCGAGTGCAAAGGGTTAATTGCATCTGTATCTTTCCTTTTATAAATTTTTTAAAACTAGTTCACTACAACCTCTTACTAAGCTCATAAGTCTTTGAAATAGAATAAATAAAAAAAAATGCATATAAGTTTTATTAGTTTGCTTTTATGAAAAGCAATATATTTTGTATTGCAGGTAACTTGTTATAAAAGTATTCTTAATTTGCTATATCTGTGACCATGCTTTTGTCAAAATGCGTTAAATCTGTGTGGACATGAATTAAAAATCAATTTCACCCCATAAAATTATGCGTACATTCACGCATCGGCACATTATGGTTAAATTTTAAAAAATAATCCTCCATTTTATAACATTAAAGATCATCCAAGCTGACATTTTTCTTTGAAAATAGCGTTCTTTTCTGAAAAAATGCAAAATTTTCACTTATTTTCCAAAGGAATGAAATATATGGATCCCCCCCCCCCCCGAAATCGCCAGTTAAGCATGTGCATTCATGTTCAAAAGTGCCTCGTTCAGACCAATGACGGATTGAAGTCGTTGACTGGCTGCTGTTACCACCTCCACATTAGTAGGTGGATTGTAGGGGGGGCGTCCCACCATTTCCAAATGTAATTTCGTATGTTTCTTAATTAAGTATATTTCGCCAGCATTTTACCATACCTTCTTGCACAAAATAAAAAAAAGGTAACCTCATACATAAATTCTGAAAAACGTAGATTAATAATATGTTGTCCACACTGGTTCAAAGTTCAGATCATGTCGCCTATGTCTATCGCTGGCGTTTTTTCGAGATTTCATAAATTGTCAAGTTTTACTTCTTTGTCATTTACGCGATAGTTTTCGTAGTGTTGTCAGGCTCACATGATGGCTGTGGATTAACGTTCTAGTTTCGTATGCCAAAGGTGCCGGGTTTGAATCCAGGGCTAGGCATGGATATACATTGTGTTTCGGAATCCAGGTAAAGTTGCAGGTCCTGGACTGATTAGCCGTCATTGTGCATAAAAATAGAGCATACAAGCCAACTAACCGTAGCGTTGTCGGCATTTGTCCGATAGTTTCACGGGACACCAACATAGTGTCACTGAACGGCACAGTATTACGAGTTAGTTTAAGGTTTATAACCATCACATGTTTAGTAAGCATTTAAAAAGCATATTTCTGCTCTGATACGTGAAATCGTGATTGTGCATCATTGTTGTAGTTATTAGTTTTGTCAAAAAACTTTTATTTGTTTTAGTTTTAAAAATTTTAATTTAAAAAATACCCTTTGGATTTTAAAAATGGCCCTTAAAATTTAGAGAGGGGGTGAAAATACCCTTTGGAAATATTTAACTGGCAAACACTGGACAGAATCAAAAATTTTTGACATAAATTCTGCTTTTGAAATTATCAGGGTGTCCACAGAAAAGTTATTTTGAAATTCCCTGACATTTCCCTGGTTATTCCCTGTAACACCCAAATTTTTCAAGATATCGCCAAAAAATATATATATCTATAATAAACTTTCAAATAAAAAGCATTCAGACTTATCATAAAAAAAATTATAATGCATGCACGTGTATGTGTAATTATACTTTAAAATCACACTTTTTTCATTGCTTATAGTCTAATCTCAAGAAAAGAGGACTCTATTATTAAATTTCAGATTTAATGAGCTATTTTCTAAGTAAAATTTAAAAAATAAAAACAAACTATAAATCATGCCAAAGTGGATAAAACATTCAACAAATATTCTACATTGTATTGGATTAACTATTTTGTTTTCTAATACTTTCAATTTTAATAAAAATTGAAAGAATTATTAACTACTTTTAAAACATTTCTTATATATTATTTTTTTATTTAATTCATCAAATAAAATTGGTAAAATAATTAAATATCAATTTGTGTATTTAAAAAAACGGTCTTCGAATGTGGTTGGATTGGCAGGGTTACACAATTTTCATTTTCTTTTCAGTTTGTATAATTTCATCATTTGCAATTTTCCTTTTTTCATTTGTTTAAATTCAGCTACCTACACTGTTTAGCTACAGTAACCCAAGCAAAATTTTTACAAATTTTTTTCAAAAGACAATTTTAAACAATTGCGCAAAGCAAATTGCTTTTAACTTTTAAACTATAGCTTATATCTACAATTAAAATGTGAAACTTTTTTTCCAGCTAGAAAAAACAATTTTACATACAATAGCAGTTAAAATTACAATTTAAAATAAGGATTACTTTAAAATTGGGCAATTGAGACAAATTTCTTGCACAAAATTAAATTAAAATCCTAATAATTTTGCACCCATTCAAACCAAACGGTGAAACCTTTCAGTACATACACACTAATCGTAGACATAGTGCGTATCGCATCAACGGAAGCCAAGGCGAATGACACCAAAACGGCATTGTAAATTTCGGCAATAGCTGCTTTAAAACGGCTTAAACCTAGATGAAAATTACCACTACTCCAACGTAAATATCGGTGATAGCGACCACCATTCCGGCAATTATTTAAAAGCAATAATCAGCAAACTGATTATCACACCAACGTAAACATCAGCATTAGCACCCAATATATCAGTGGAAATCTCTGCAATAGTGGTGATTATATCGACGTTACAATACGAAATTTACTATCATAACCACGTAAATTTCGGCGATAGCAATTACAGAGGCGCAAACCTTCGGAATAGTGGCTATTACATAGGCGGCGATGGCAATCGCCGTAATAGCGCAAAACCGCAATAGCAGTCCTTACATCATCGTAAAGCTCAGCGAAAATAATCACCAGGCACCAAAGCAAATAATGCTGATAGAGATTGGCAATTTGCAGTAAAAGTGATAATGACATCAGAGGTTTGGGGAAGTCTGAACATACGTAGGTTCCGCTATCACGAGACTTGCAAGCAAGTACAATGAAATTGTAATGCAGATTTATATCAATTTGAGTAAAAAGAAAAACGCTAAAATCGGCAACGTTTTAGCTGAACTGTACCATGTCTGACACTATGACAGATAAAAATCTTTGCAAAAGCGTCAGTAACTTATTACGGCGTAACATCCGACGAAAATTATCATCACCCAACAAGGGGATTCTCAGTGATTTCATCCTTGGTAATTGTGGGAGTAGCGGCCATTTCATCCCAGTAATGCTCAGCAAAATGGCAATCACATACCAACATAAATAATGCCGATAGAGGCTATGACAGTAAAGAAAAATACTCATTCCATCGGTGGTTTTTAGGGAAGTCTGAACATATGCAGGTTCCATTTTGAATTCTTTGTTAGATGTTGAAAAACATGAACTCTAGAGGAGCTTTTCCCGTTAAGACACTAACGTAATTATCCACAATTGAAAATAAAAAAAAATATGGAAATTCTCAAAAATGCTGAAAACTTTTACCCATGATCGGAAGTTAGAACGTAAGCAGGTTCTGTGGTTGCGAGTCTTACAAGTAAACCCAATAAAATTGTAATGCAGATTTGAATCAATGTCAGGAATGATCAACATTTCAGGCAAAAAAGAGCTGAAATCCCTGTTTCAGCAAAACTGTACCATGGCTGAGAGGTGCAATCCTTCAAATAGCGTCAGTGACCATTACATCGTAACACCCACAATGAAATGAGCATCACGGAAGAATGCAATTCACGGCGATAGCGACCGCCATAATCCCAAAAATAACAGCCATTTCATCGCTGTAAAGCTCAGAAAAATAGCCATCACATACCAACGTAAATAATGGATAAAGTTTATATCCATTATTTATAAAATGGATAAAGTTTATATCCATAGTTTATATCCATTAAAAGCATATTAGAGAAAAATGAGGAGGAAAGGTAGTCATTAGTCAGTCCATTGGTGATTAGGGGAAGTCTGAACGTATGCAGGTTCAGCGTTTGTCAGGAAATTTTAATACAAGAAGCTACGTGGTTGGTTTTGCGATTCGAATTTTTAAAATTTCTAATTTTTTTGAAAATTGTTATTGGTATTTTTGTTAGCAGTCTATCTTCAATTGCCCAAATTAAAAGTTTCAGTTTAATTTCGGAAAATTCAATGGTTTCTTTCAACTTTTTGACAAAATCACTGATAATTCCCCAATCTGTGGACACCCTGAATTATGTAACAAAAGTTAAAAAACAAAAATTCTACATTCAATAATAAAAATACCATTAAATGTTTTAAAATTTGGCTTAATAATTTAAAATCTATAAATGCCACACACGTAAAAAGCTCATCTCCACATTTGTTTTGTATAGGTCAATACCTTGATAAATCTAACAATAACATGAGCAATAATTAAAATATTTTATTTCTATTCGAAACTGCAGTTAACTAAACCAGTCAAATTAGGGTTATTGATTTACAGAAAAGTATTACCATAATTTTTGCAATATACACTTCAATCACACTAATTTCTGATTTTCTGGAGAATGCCCTTGATAAGTCTAAATTATAGGATTATTGACTGCAGAAGCTTAATAATTAAACTTGTTTGGCTTTGGATAATATATGAACTTTTAACTTCTGTTATACATTACATAGATAATAGTAAAGAAATTCCAAGACAAATTTACATATTCTAAATATTTTATAACTCACAGGTAATATTCTACTAAATTATGCTTTATACAGTGGTCAAAACATTTAAAGGATAATCAGTTTTTCAGTTAATAACTTCTCAGTGGAGGAGCATAAACACATGAAATTCACATCAAAGAGACATCTTTATGTAACATAACGATAAGTAAAACAACCCAGTCGCAAATTCAAATGTAAAGTGTACAGTGCAGGGATGAGAGTGACTAGAGAGCAAAAGGGAGGATGTCCAAAAATTCGTTAAAAAAGCTAGCGGAAGGAATACACAAAAATTCAACAAAAAAAGTATGCAGGAAGGAGGATTCAATAATTTTAAAGATACAATGAAATTTCTCATATTATATAATAATTACATTTCAAATATTAGGAACTAGTGAAGTAATCTGTGAAGAAAGGGGAGCTAAGAGGGAAAATCTTTTGTTTAGACATGAGGAAAAGTTTACTTTTTGCAGGAAAAACTGGTTCAGATCAGAAAAATGCAGATCCTCAAAACAGGGACAGATAAGGAAAATGTGACATAAAAAACCAAAAAGGAGGAAAACTGTCATCCCTGACAGTGGGAGCATATGCAAAAGAATGGAGTACTATTAGTGTGCACAGGTACAGATGCATCCATGTTAAAAATCACGCAACTCAAGGAGTTAATCTTTAATGTTTGATATGACCTCCCCTGTCATCAGTGATTACTAGGCACTGTATTCTCATACTTAAGATGAATTTCTTGATGAAATCTAAAGGCAAAATTGCTCCTCCCGCTTTTTGAACTGTTTGCAACTGATGGAAAGTTCCCAATACATTAAACCTTTCCACAATAAAAGTGTACCATACATGCTTGATGAAATTTGGATTAGAGGAATCATCTGGCTCATGTACAGGGGTGATATTCATATTTTTAATCATCTATCCAAAGCAAAAAAAGGGATAAAATATACCATAAGTATCAATAAACACACTATAAAAACCTATATTTCACCATTAAAGACTTGTCTAGATCAAATTACCGTAATTACAGTAAAAAAGTCAAATTTAATTATCTTTCGCGCCCCTGGAGAGCTTTATAATGCAATCCAACATATTGCATTAAAAGATCAAAACTCATTTCCCACCAAATCGTTAGCTTGAATTAGCATTTACCACCATAATATCATACTCGCAACTTTCTACAGATCCTTCTGATGTCCAATATTACTCACGAGACTGAAAGTATTATTTTCAGTAACAAGTATCAGATGTTGAAAAGTTTTGGTCTTGGATGCTAAATGTTGGATGGCTTAATTAAGCTCCCCAGGGACGCAGATAATTAAATTCGACCTTTTTACTGTAATTACGGTAACTTGATCTAAACAAGTCTTTAATGGTGAAATATCGGTTTCTAAAATGTATATAATGATACTTATGGTATAATTTATCCCACTTTTGCTTTGGACAAACGATAAAAAAAATATGAATATCCTCCATATATGCAAGCCAGATCACTCCTCTAATTCAAATTTCATCAAAAATGTGTGGGACACTTCTATGATATACATTGTGGAAAGATTTAATGCACTGGGAACTTTCCATCACTTGCAAACAGTTCAAAAAGTGGGACAAACAATTTAGCCTTTAGAATTCATCAAGAAACTCATGTTAAGTATGAGAATACAGTGCTTAATAAATACTGATAACAGGGGAGGTCATATCTCACACTAAAGATCAACTCCTTGAGTTGTGTTATTTTTAATGTGGATGCATCAGAAACCGATATTTCACCATTAAAGACTTGTTTAGATCAAGTTACAGTAATTTCAGCACACAAATGGAACTCCATTCTTTTGCATATGCCCCCACTGTACACTTAGCATTTCAATTTGCAACTGGGTTGTTTTAGTTATCCTTATGTTGCACAAAGATGTCTCTTTGATGTGAATTTCATGTGTTTATGCTCCTCTACTGAGAAGTTATTAAGGGAAAAATTGATTATCCTTTAATTGTTTTGACCAGTGTATATTAGTAGGTAAAAACTGACCATCACACAAAATTTTGATCTTATGTCTTTAAAGCACAAAATCCATTCTATTGAATTGCAGATATATATCTTAATTTGAATTGTGCCATCATATTTTGTGCTGCAAGGTACTCTTCAATGCAATCCATGATTTTTCACTGCACAGATCACTTTGCAAGGTACAAGAGCGTATATTGCCAAATGAATTTTCCAGAATTTTGTTGCTGTAATAGATTAATGATTAGATTAATGTAATTGAAATAGATTAATGATTGTTCTGCTTTTATCTCTCTCTCTCTCAAGCACACACTTTGAAATATCTATAACTTGAAACATTGTCTTTGAACATGTCACATTGGAATAAGCACCGATTTCTGATTATTCTATTGATACTAAATATCGAACTTCCCTTATTGCGATCACAGAACTCCAATTTATAACCATCCTGCATATATTTTGACTAAAGACCAAATTTACTCACTTCGGGGGCCAGCAATACACTTTTTAAATTTGTAGGCTCATATTTGCCTAAATTCTCAATAATTTCAAGTATTTTGAAGTTTACCTTTCCATTTTACAAGGTGGTAATGCTAATCAAAGCCAGAAGTGCACATTTTTAAATATTCTCCTTTCTCCTGAGAAAAAACATTATGCATTGAGAAAAAAGAAAAAACATTTTTTATGTACATTTCTATACAAAGCATCAAAGGCTTCGTAGGCAAGGACCACCAAAGGATTTGTAGTCAAGTTGTAGCTTCCTCGATAAAAATATTTTCCGTTTATTAACTGACACATACATGCACACACATGTATTATGCATTAACACCCAACTACACACACAGTTTTATGGTAACCTCTTAATTACAAGTTTTTTGCTTACACTACTGATGTATTTTGCTTACACAAATTTAATGTTAAGTATATAAAAACAATTTAAGTTTCTAACATTGTTCTTAGGTTGATTAATTTTTAAAAGCAAACCATAAAGACACATACCAATCATCCCCAACATTAAAGCAGCTTAAACTTTTATTGTATGCCTGGATGTTAGTAGGTGTCACTCGTTTCAAAAAATTAATATATTCTTCGGAATGAAATCTAGCCATATCTTGAGCACATGCACGATAAGGACGATAAATCTGTAAAAAAGTGCATACTAAAATACAAATTCCTTTGAAATTTTATCATACAGTTTGGTTGGTATATACGAGGGTAATCCAGAAATTAAGTTCCGTTTAGCAAAAGAAAACAATTATTTGAAACTAATCTTTATCAACTAATGAACTACAATGGTTAGACTATTTTTCGACATAGGTACAACCAATGTTTAAGCATTTATATTAACGAGGCACAAGTGTATGAATGCCCTCACCTAAGAGCGATGCTACCTGCAATTGCAACAATTGGGAAACAACAGACACAATCTCGTGCAGAAGGGACCTGGAAATTCCAGGGAAAGCGTCGTTATGGTGAAGTGTCTGTTCTCCATTATCTTCTCATTAACTGCTGTAATCAAACCATCATCAATCAGAGATAGATGCCCACTTTGCAGGTTATTGTGAACACTTTCCCATTATTCGTTGAAATGCCACACCCACCTTCTAACATTGGAATCGCTCATCGCATTGGGTCATCACAAACTTTACAAATTTG
Source organism: Linyphia triangularis (assembly GCA_963978545.1). Classification (NCBI taxonomy): domain Eukaryota; kingdom Metazoa; phylum Arthropoda; class Arachnida; order Araneae; family Linyphiidae; genus Linyphia; species Linyphia triangularis. The sequence goes on from OZ021721.1 coordinate 124,609,574, forward strand.
TTTGTGAATTTCCCAAGCTTTGGTGTTCTTCGCATTGAGAAATCGGATGACCAAAGATATCTTGTATGCGGCGAGATGCTAGATTGTTTTAAACATTTGAAACTCTCACCAAACAAGTGCTGCATAAGTCAATGATCTGAAAATGTCTTTCCTAGCTTGCTAATGACTCAGCAGAAAGAATGTGCATGTTTGATCAATCGAACGCAGCTATTCCACGGCGAAAATGGAACTTGCTTTCTGGATTAACCCACATAAAAGATTTTTTTTTCACAAAACCTAAACAAACTGAAACTAACTATTTTTATCCTATATTATTGTAATTTTATACAGTACAAAATAAGCAATAGTGGTAAGAACACAGTAATCTAAAAGGCAAAATTTTTCGTTAGTGTTTTCTTACTTGATAGCTTCTAGTTTTTATGCATATTCAGCTTTATCAGTCCACTGCTTCCAATATTCAATGTTGACAATGAAAGATATATAACAAAAAAACTTAGGAAGCAAACGGGTAGATGACAATGACCACGATTGCCGGTCGAAAATAACAATTGTGCATATGGGTACCAGGGAAATACTAGCATCAGGCTAACAAGGGGTGTACGTGGTCTACAGATATAGACTAGAATTAACTTCTATTTTGGTGGCTTTCTGCCACTACACATAAAAAAGCTGCTTGTGATGGAACGATTCAACAATCAGAGGTGTAATGGGGCAGTTACAATACGACAGTACTTTTTTGATAGCTGGTATGGTGTACCTCCCCTTTTTTTAACTAATTAAAAATAACTCATAAACATTTATGCATGTTTTGTGATATAAGTTGGTGAGAAAATAAATACGTAAATTAAGAGTATTTAGCTTTTTTTATGGTAAATTATGTAAAATATTGTGAATTTGCATTCTATAATTAAAAAATCCCAGCCATAGTTGGGGTTGCCGCCATGATCGGGTTGGTTGGTTGTATTCAGATTATCTGGCGCCGTCAGCAACACAAGGGCTATAATGTGCCGAAACATTCGCCATTAGGCAAGCCAACATACATTTACAAACACCCATGCCTAACACGGGACTTGAACCTGCAACCTTGCGGTCTAGAAGCCAGCACGCTAACCACTATACCGTTTGGTCGGCCCGCTGTGATCGGGAAGCTTGCGTACAGGTAAAATTTTTAGCACTATAACCCTGTTGACAATTAACCTAACTCCAAGTTCATCTTTTTGCTGTGCATCATCTTTTCATAGAATACTGCTGAGGATCATCTTTGAAGAACTCGATTGATTTCAGATCATCAGCCACTTTGGAAAAGAAAGGCCTACATATGCAAATTTCTATACTACAAAAAGAGAAAGATCAGTCGCAGAAGTTTAGAGCCGGTTTTGTTGTTTCCATATTGCTACAGTTTTAGTTTACTCAATTTAAAGTATTCAATTGTTTTTAGTTTAATAACACTAATGGTTTAATAAAAATAGAAAAAGTTTTAGTCTTGTTTAACTGAACTCCAGCTACAACTCCACATTTGGTACTACATGCTTTTAAAAAAATATACCCAAAGAACAGTTCTATAGAGTGTCTCACCTTGAAACCATACTCAAGTATCAAAATTTTTAAAACATATTTTTTGTTATTCCTTCTTCTGTTAGAGAAAGATTATTTGATTTCCGAAAAATTTACTTTTCCTAATTTGGGTTTTGCTCAAAGCTCTTATTTTCAACTTACTTGCATTTTTTTGTGCAACCCATAATGAAGTACTAAACTATGAGTAACAGACAGTCTGTGTGGTTTCATGGGATGAGAAACTCCTGTAAAAATCGAAGGTAAAATTGAAACACATATATATCTACAATGAAACACTAAACAAAAAAAGGCATAAAAAATTATTTTCCTAATTTGCAGCCAATGAGTCAAGCATCTGTAACTTTTTCATTATTCCAAACAAACAAAAATTTATAAAATACAATATTTGGTTTTGCTATATTAGTATCTTACAGAATTGAAATAAACCACAGAAAAGAAAAATGAGCTGAAATTATTGACAACATTCCAAAAGGTACCGTTTTTTAATTCCTCATTGTCAAAAATATATTAATAAAAATTGGTAAATTATTACCTTATAGAAATTTTTTCCAATAAAAAATTTTAGGTAAGATAAACATATAAATAGTTATGCCACTAACAAGATTAGAAACGTTTATTTTCTATAGTAGGTGGGTTTCACCTTCGAGTTAGAATGTATATCACGTGATACCAAGGTCATTTGCAATGTTGGCATGCTCTCCACGAATTGTATTCTCTTACATTGATCTAGTAAATATCAGGGTTGGCATGGTTTAAACAAATTGGTATTTTCTAAAAAAAAATATTATAAAAAAAAAATAAAAAAAACTTTTTTTTTTTAAAGAATAATTTAAAATCGTATTTTTTTCTTCTTTCTAATTAGATTTTTCAAATCATTTGATGTTGTAAATAAACAACTCAAATTTCTTTCTATTATTTTTTAAGAAAATAATTCACCACTGATCTCTACTACAACCTCTGGATTGTTTAAAAGCGGTTTCTTCATAGCAAGCAGATGATGTTATTTGAATACTTTCCTTCACAATGTTTTGAAATATGTTGCCCATAGCTACAAACAAATTTTAACTAGTTTTGGGGTAAGTTGCTAGTAGGTATAGATCTCTGTAGTGATTGTTAAGTCTGCTTTCATTTCAGCTCTTTAGGGGGGTTCATGGTAAACCAACTGATTTAAACCAAGTGGTTTTTTTTCTAAAAAAAAAAAAAACCACGTGGATTTTTTAAAAAAATAATTTAAAATTGTATTTTTATTTATTAAAAATTACAGTTTTCAAATTATTTGATGTTGTAAATTAACTTCTACTTTTAACCAAAAGTTTTCCTTTCCAAAGACCTTTTTCAAAACGAATTTATTGAAAATGTAACAGTTATAGAATGATGGCAAATATAAGAAAATGATATAAAAAAGTTTAATGTTGATCTATTGAAGGAAGTTTGAGTAATTCTTACTGAAAAAGCAACTATACGGAACGTTGCGAGAATTTTTCTTCTTTTGGAGTTGTACAATTGTTTTGTAACAGACTGGGTTTAGAAAAAGCTTCAAAACTTTTTTTTTTGTTAAAAATGTTAAATCCAAAATTTGTTTTTAAATGGGAATAAAGGAATAAGAGTCTAGTTTTCATTCTATTATTTTTTAAGAAAATAACTCACTAAATGAAAAATTATACAAATACTATGAATAAAATTAGCTATAATCTATTTTAAAATAAATATTGTAATTAAAGACAATAGAACAGTAAGTTTTTATATTAATCAAATAAATATACTAATGTTTTATAATTATTCAAAACTATAATTAAGCTTAAATTATAGGCTGTATTTTAAATTTGTTTCGAAAATTGAAGTTTTTGTGTTTTAACAACTTATTTCTAAGCCTTAAAAATATCATTTTGAACAATTTATCACCATTACTGATGAATTTAAGAGCAATATTCCATGTATTATGAAGTAAACAATTACCATTGTATTATACTGTATACAATGAATTTAAAAAATAGTATCTCTAAATAAAATATTAAAATTTAATACAATTTTAATGTCCACATAAGTAGCAAAAATTATTTATTTATGTAGTTTAAATTTTTTTCAGAAAGAATATTAATTATTCTAGTTAATGTCAAATCTTATTTATAAATATATATACATGTAATTAGAAAAGGATTTTTTTTTTAAAAAAAAGGTTGAAACATAAAAAAAAGTTTTTTTTTAATGGTTTTTTGCCAACCCTGGTGTGAAGTTTGACAAGTGTAATGTTTTGTAGTGTTATTTAGTATGCATGCATTGTGGTGATATGAAGTAGGCATATCAGAGATCATCCAAGGCGAATGTCGAAGAACAGCGCGTCATCCCTGCCTTCTTCTTTGAAAATAATGCCTGTCTATTTCTGAAAAAATGCAAAATTTTCTTTATTTCCCCAAACAGAATGCAATATGCGGATCACCCGTACCGAAATCGCTAATCAGGCATGCACATTCATGTTCAAATGTTCCTCATGCAGATCAGAGTGTCATTAATAGGTGGAATGAAGGGAGGCGTCACAAAATTTTTGAGAGCTAGAAAACAAAGGATGGTTATTTCGTATATACCTTGATTAAGTGTGTTTCGTCAGCATTTTACTATGCCTTCTTGCTCAAAAGAGAGAAGAATGGTATTGGAAAAGGAAAATTAAAATTAGTTTAAGGTGTACAATCAAAGTGTTTTCTCTAAGTATTTAAAAAGAATATTTCCTGTTTGGACATGTGCAATTGAGATGCCCTCTTATTAAACTTAGAGAAATGTTTTTTAGTTATTAATATGTTTCAAATTAATATTTAAATGTCTGTTTTAGAATGGAAATTTAATATCACATGAATGCATTAATATCCTGGATTATTTCCTGCTCAAATTTTTTTAATACATACTTATGAAATTCTCTTTTGAAGCCAATAGTAGCTACAATACTATGGCAAAAAAAATTGCTGTTTTGTCAAAGAATTTTATTTAATGCCAGAAAAAAATGAAAATTCACAAGTTTTAGGATATATGCCAAGTTCTTTAATTAGAACATTCCTTGCGATGCTATGAATCTGGAATACTTTAATAATCAGCAATGAGAACTGTTAAATTTGGAGGAACACAATCATCTGTCTGACAATGACCAAGACTAAAAAGTGAAGTTAACAAATAATTAATTATAGTTTTAGAAAATTTTGCATGGGAGTATATATTGTGAAAATTTTTGAAACATTATCTTAATTTTACAATTCTGTTCCCCGGTGGTAAAGGACACCATGTCACATTTTAGTATTTGTTCAGGAGAGCAAATTTTCCATAACTTTGAGCTATTAAAATTTGTTTCTAACTTCATTACTTATAGAAACAGCTTAATGAAAGGACAGAGTGCCCTATACCATTGTAGAGATAAAAAAATCCACATTAAGGACATGGTGTTAAATCAATTTAATACAAAAACCTGACAAGGTGTTCTTTACCTCTGGGGTACAGAGTTATAAATTGCTATTTTTAAACAAATGAATATTTGATGAAAATTTTAATAAGTGCAGATTTTTTTTTAACTCGTATAATTTTTTCAATTCCAATCCAGCAACAAAAGTTGTCTGAACAAGGTTTTGATTTGTGCTTTTTTAAGCATTGTTACCCAGCAGATTCCAAGAAATGGGGATGATTGACCACCCAAAGAAATCATTGCCATCCTACGTTTTTCCTATCCAGCTTATATAGTATGCAATGCCTTCACTCCCATTCCCAACAAAAAGTATCCCATCAATTGTACATTAAAACACTCTACATTTGCACTCTATTTGCTTTCCGTTAAGACATATCCTGAAGCAGACACCCAGAAGCATAATCAATTAATTTAATCAATAAATCATAATCAGGGTGGCCACAAAATTCAGGAAAGTAGTTTCCCGATAGATTTAAAAAAAATTCCCTGATTTTACGGCAAATATCTCTATATGAGTAAATACCCTGATTAAATAGAAAATGTATGCTAAAGAGATACTACGCCAATTTTTTTAAAACAGTTTTGGCGGTTATGAAAAGTATAAATTATTCTATAACATTAAACGTTTAATGATTACGACCACAATTCTTTGAGTAAATGGTGATAAAATAAGGATGATTGGGGAAACGTACCTCCAAAACAATAGAAAATATCCCCAATTTTCATTAAATTAAAAAAAATTCCAACATTTCCCCGATTTTTTCCAGAATCTGAAAGCGCCCTGATTTTCTGGTTCTGTGACCACTGCTAATTAAAGCTAAGCGATTTGAAACTGTAGTGTTTCGTTAAGTGAAAATCTTTTATTACCAGCAATTGTCACCAAATTTTCCGATAGTTATACCAGTAACTACATGAACAATCTCAATCTTATTATATTTTATTCAACTAATTAGTTATCCATTATTCTGCAACTGAATAAAAACTACAACTAATATATTATTTTCAAACAACTCGGGTAACGCTGCCTAGGTAGGTACATTTTAAAATAATCTTCTTGAATACTACGCATAGGCGACAAATAGACTAGAGAGACAATATTAAAATAACTTTAACGTCTTCTTTTTGATTTTGAAATGAATATCATCCGTGTGTTTGAAGCGATTAGGGGAATCGCAAAACCAAACAAATGTGCGAAATGCCGCCTCTGATAAGACATACTTTTTAGAGACTGGTAATAGAAATTCATATTTAACTGTCCAATTCAATTTAAGTTTGAAATAAAAGTTTCCATTCAGACCAGTTTTTGGAAGATTCAAGAAAAGGAGAAACACTTACCATAATGAAAGTTACCAACATCAGGATCCCAAAAATACACTACATCTCTGTCCATTTTTCTACTCTCTTCTCAATTTCTTCAGCACTCAAAGGACCTTTTACAAATTACAAAAGTGCGCACATTATATCAATGACTTTTAACTTAAGAATATATGGTACAACGGTAACGCTAAAACAGGAACAAGTGTTTATTTTTGGTTTTGTTTAAATTGAATGAAAAGTAATTCTCTTCACTTCATTGGTAGAAATATGACGCTTAGTATAGACGAGGGGCATGTTTATCACGAAAGACTCTGAGGAGAGTTGAAAACAAGTTCTAGACATTCCGGGTGGGCAGGAGGCTGGCTTATAAAGCATTGATATCAATGAGAATCTGCTACTGTATTGCAAATAATCTAGTTTCTTAGGCCTTGGGTGCGATAAAAGTGGTGAGCGTTGGTTGGCAGAACGCGGGAGCAGTGTCTCTTACGTTTATGTTTACACTGATTACAACGGAAGTACTGGGTGTGTTCATTTGTGCCCCAACTGAAGTTATAAGGAAATTGGTGGAGATTCCTCCTTATTGTATGCGGACCAAATGGGCTCAGATCTCCCACTTCCTAAAAGTCATCTCCCAACAGCAAAAGTCGAACTTTCTCGAAACTTGTCTCTACAAACTCCATATTTCGCCTGTGGTTACGGACACGGCTAATGCTTTTTCCCTGGAACACAACGTGGTTCGCCTGAGCCTTCCCCCTCATCCTTCCATCTCTCATAAACTTCTGTGCCTCACAGACTTTTTTCCAAGCAGCAGGTCTAATTTTCCCCAGCTTGTCTCGGCTTCTTATCTTTCTCTTCGGGAACGCTTTACAGATTATGAATTTTGGGCTACAGATGGATCCAAGAATAATTGTGGGGTGGGTTTTGGAATTTCCAATTCGGATTCGTCTATCACCCGCTCTATTCGGCTCCCGTCTCTTTCCTCAATCTTCACGGCAGAGACAGCGGCTCTGTTTTATCTTGTTAAATTTCTTTTGAAAGAGGGTCCAGTTGTTATCCTCATCGACAACAAGGGGGTGGTGAAAGCGGTTAAAACTGGTCTTGCAAAAAGACGCTCCCTAATTTCTGAAACTATCCATCTCTTACATTGTTTCTCTGTGGCATCGCCCACTCTATTCTCGTATGGTGCAATGCCCATTCTGGTATCCCCCTTAACGAGGTGGCAGACAAGTTAGCAGTTCAGGCAACGTCTAATCCCTCTCTGCCAGTTATCCCTATTATAGACTTCCAAGACGTTAAACACTACATTAAATCAAGTCTTTCAACGGAATTTAACGAGTCGTGGGCTTCTTCGACTTACTTTCATCGCTTCTCAAAACAAACTCTCGAGCGGTCGTTCTTTGATTGGGTCCCATCTAGACATTTAGAGATTAAGATGTTGCGCATTCTTGCCAATTCATTTCCGTTGAACAGCATCTTACACAAAATCGGTTTGGCTCCTTCGCCTCTTTGTATTTCTTGTAAGACAACCGAGAACCTCTCGCACAGATTACTGCAATGTAACCGTTTCTGTGTTCAACGCTCAATGTTCTTTCCTCTCCTCGGCTTTTCTCCTTCTTCCGTCTCTTCGATAAACGACGTCATCTCAACTACAAATTTCCAGTCTCCAAGAGTGGGTCCTCTATGTTCCCCTAGTTTGTTTGTTCTATACTTCAGTTTTTCTAGAAGTCTTTTGTAGTTGGTTCTCTTACATATGTACGCGGAGGCAGGTGCTTAGTCACAAAGTCCTTCCTTTGCACCCTCTGCTCGGGGGTTCAAACAACCAACCAACAACGGAAGTATGGGGTGGCTGGCTATGATGGAACACCAGCGTGTCTGGGCGAAACTTGTTGCAGCTTCACCCCAGTCTTCAGACATTAATTTTCGCTCACCGCCCAGAGTCTTTTTAGTTGCAGAGAAGTCTCGTTCAATTAAAATGGCAGAGAAGAGAACATTACCAGATTTCGAGTGCGAGACTTTGATTTCGGAAGTTCAATGCAGACCATATTTGTCGAATGACAAATACAATGATTTTAAAATAATGTTTTGATTTTACATAATTTTTTTTTTTAAATATAATTTGAAATGTGATTTTAGTATTTTATCAAAAACTTATGTTTATATGAATTTTTGTGATAATCTCGCCACCATAAAACAATTTTGGTTTTAGATACATCATTTTGTAGGTGATAAACAGAAACACTCAACATGAGGTGCTTAGTTAGTTCACTCGATGAAGTCATGTTAGGAATTGATATAATATACCCCTCTCAGCTCCCATTGTGGCCAGTGCCACTCACCGCCCTATCACTCTTGTCGCTATACCCCAAGTTGTTCACCTCTCGTATCTTACCCAAGGCCATATAACTTCACGCACAACGTTATATTTCGTTAAAAAAATTAGTTTTGAACACCTCGTTAAAGAAGCCCAGTACCTTTGTAAGACATTTTTTTTTTGTACTTTAACATTTTCATTCTAAAGATCATCATTTTCAATTCGAGACCTTTCCAAAAATTATATTTTTCTATATATTGTTCCGTTATTTCAGAAACCATAGCAGGTAAAGCTTTGAAATTTGCACCAATAGTTTTTCTAATATAGTATTTTCAGATTTAAGAGAGTTTTTTTGTTATTTGATGTTTAGTTTTTTTCTTTTTTTCTTTTAAATAAATTTGATATTTCATTTTTTATAGAGGTTCATGAAAAAAAAATCATAAAACGAAAATTTAAATTACATTTAATAAAGTCCTTCGTTAAAGTGTGTAGAAATATATAGATAGAATATATATATATAGTGTGTAGATAATATATCTCCACCATCTTAGTAATTGGCTCCTTGTGGGCGACAGGATCAGCACCTCTATCCTGCTTAAATTAAAGCTCATTTCTCTTAATCATGATGTTCATTTGCAATGGGTACCTTCCCATGTGAATCTCCACGGGAACGAAATGGCCGATATCCTTGCTAAGGAGGGTTGCAGGATTTCAACATCTCCCTCTTCCACACTTTTTTGGAATTGTACTCTCTGGAAAAATCAAAGATCTCGGAGGAGTGGAAAACACCCCCAACCCATAATTGGTACAAGGGCTCAAAACCGGGTTTGTCCCTTGACCTCCCGTGTGACAGACGTACCCGGACTGTTCTATCAAGGCTTCGCTAGCGGTCACATCAAGTGCCTCACTTTCAACGAGGGCAGGAAAACCTTCGCCACCTGCACCAAAATCATCAGGCCTCTCCTGAGCACCTCTTGAATTGCATGGGACTCTCTAAGGAGAATCTCTTTAGCAATCCTCTCCTAGCCTTCCTTTTAGTCAACGATCTCGTGGATCTTGCCTGACTCCTTCAGACAGTGAGGATTAGCAGCAACAACAACAACAACAGAAATATATAGAAGTCAACTCCTGAAAATTTTATTTGCTTCTTTCAAATGATTTCGGAAATATCAGGCTGTGGCGGATCTAGGATTTTCCTGGGGGAGGGGTGCAACCCTGTGCCTTAGCCAGGACGAAATTGAATATTTAATAAAAGTTTAAATAAAATCTATGCAGTGTTCGAGAAATATACTTCAAGATAATCCATATCCATTTATTGACCCCCCACCCCTCTTCCGTCAAATTTCTTACTTGCTATCTTAGATAAAGGTGGTTAACACTGTCCTTTTGTATTAAAAATGTACCACGCATTTTAAACATTTTAGCAAGCTACATCCCCGGAGGTATTGATTATTCTGAAGAAATTCCAATGAAAGTCGGAACTTGCTACTTTTATTTGTGACTAATTATAAATCCTATACTATACTTACATCAAACTGGGAAATCAGTAATTGTACATCAAAATTTAACATATTCATAACATATTTATGCAGTGAGCTTAATAAGTAAAAATACGTTGTTTTACTGGATAATCCAAAGTATGTTGCTATCCAAAGCTACTCGAGTAATCTAAAGTATGTTGTGACAAATTGTTTTTCAAAGAGAATGTTTTACTAATAATTTTAAGTAATATTTTTAATAAGGCAATAAAAACAAATACAATTTAAATATTGAACAGTTATTACAAAACAAATTCCAGTTTCGCATGTCTCTATTGGTAATAGTTATACTTAAACATGAAAAAGTCTAATGATAAAATTAAAAAACGAAATGTAAAAGTCCAGTGATAAAATTTAACAAAATCTGCAACTGTACTGCTACTTTACACAGATAATACTTTTTACAAAATTGTTTATAAGTCTATAAAAAATAGTTTATAGGTCTATAAAAATTGGCATACCTTTCCACTGTGGTGTTGCAAAGGAAGATTATTAATCTGAATTCAAATATGACGCTTATTTACAAGCCGAAACACAAACACGAGCTAGAGCTGAACGAGTTCTTATGCAGTTTATAAACAACCTTTCTCTTCATTTCTATAAAAACTATTTAGTTTAGCCAATTACCATATCCAACTGAATGGGGATGACAATTTCCGGGGGTAACCCAAATAGTCAACCTCACATTATTCTTTTTTCCCCCTGGTTGGCGTTGGAAATTACTCATGTGAGAGTCAAAATATCTTCCTCCCACCCGACAGAAAAAGGAATCGGACATCAGGGATCCTGAAGAACGGGAAGAATATTTATTGATAATTCGATCCATAGATACTTTTAACAGAAAGGGATGTGTCTCAAAGTGTCGTGAAGATGTTTTCTAGGTCATAAGCTCTTTTTTTTTTTTTTTTTTTTTGGAAATTAGAGGAAAGTCGAAATATATTTATTGTATGAACTTATTGAAAAAAAAAATGTTGAATTATTATCATTATTATTATTTGCAAATTGAAAAAATAAAAAATAGACTCAACCTGAGGGAGAGGCGTGCTCCTCTTGGCTGGATCCGCCATTGGTATCAGAACCCCAATATGCTAAAATTAGCATGGTAGAAATACATTTTTACTAATCCCCAGTTCATAACTTACAAAAAAAAAAAAAAAAAAAAAAAAAAAAGATCTAAATATTTTTCCTTTTCTTATGCCATGTCATTTATGTGTAGCCTTCGACGAATAGTAGAGGCAAATATCGTCTTACCAATGGCCGCTGCAATCATAGATGTCACACGTGCTGAGGGCGATTTTAGATTCCGCATGACTACAACAGCAATATATCGATCTTCCGCGGGAGTCGTAACCCTTGGACGACCGGCTACAGGTCTTAAGAACAACTGTTTAGCTGGTTTGGAATCGTTTCCATAATCTTGAAATGACGGAATAAAGAAAAGTAATTAAGAAAATTAAAGAAATGAAATTATAGTATTCGGGGGAAAAAATTGTACTTTTTTTTTATTTTTTATTTCTCCACGTTTTGGAACATCCTGATTTCAAAAAAGTGACCTAGAAAAAAGGTCTGTTACGTAGTCAGCATAACTCTCGAACAAATTGACCTACGATGTTCAAATTTGGTGTGCGGGTAGGTGATGGTACAAGGTTTTAGTCAAAATCGCGCATGCGCATACGGTAGCTCTCATTGAGAAAATCATGTTTCTCAGTAATTGCTAAAAAACGACTCTAACAATTTTGTTCAAAATCGCTGTGGTAATGCCTCTAAAGGTGTTCTAAATATTCCCGCCGACGAAATTCTAGTAAAAATGCTTTAATGGCGTAAAAAGTTGAAAAGCGAATGCCTTTAGCACAGAGTTCTCTTTCCTTGAACATACCTCATCAACGATAGTTTTTTTTTCTCTCTCTCCTCAGTTTCACTTACAAGAAAGGATAATATAAAAACTATCGAAGAGTATATAGCCAAAATCATTATTTTAGCGGATTTTTTTTTTCAAGACCCATACAAGAATTATCGCATAAAATCTCGACAAACTGGCAATTTTTTCTAAATGAATGATGAAAATATAAAAACGGTAAATGACACAAATCTTCGTCAGTATTTTAGTGTTATTGAAAGTTGTGCGGTGTTCCACACACCCAGTTTTTTCTTTTTTCTTTTTTTTCTTCTTGCATATGTTTCCACTTTTTGGAACATTCTGATTTTAACCAGGGGTGTGGAACATCGCACAACTTTCAATTACACTATATTGCTGATGCAGATTTGTGTAATTTATAATTTTTATATTTTCATCAGTCACTTCACAGCTATTTTGAACAAAATTGTTAAAGTCGTTTTTTAGCAATTACTGAAAAATATGATTTTTTCAATGGCAGCTACCTTACGCGCATGCGCGATTTTGACGAAAACCTTAACGGTAGGTTCCATGGCTACCACTAATTCACCCACCAAATTTGAATATGTTGAATTTGAATATGAATATGCTGACCACATACACACACACAGACATTTTTTCTAGATCACTTTTTTGAAATCAGGATGTTCCAAAACGTGGAGAAATGCAAAAAAAAATATATATATATTTTTTTTTTTTACCGAATGAAAGTAACGGAATGAAGTTTTACCGAATGAATTAAAAGTAAAAAAGTAGTCCAGAAAAAATTTCTGTCTGTGTGTAAGTGATCAGCATAACTCCTGAACAAATTGACCTACAATGTTCAAATTTAGTGTACGAGTTTGTAGTGCCCATGAGACCTAACATTAAGGTTTTCGTTAAAATCGTGAATGCTCATAAGGTTGATATCATGAAAAATCATGTTTTTCAGCAATTGCTAAAAAACGGCTGTAACGATTTTGATTAAAATATTTGTGCTAATGCCTCTTAAGGTGTTCGAATCATTCTCAACTCTGAAATTCCCGTAGAAATGCCAAAAAAGCAAAAAAAAGTTGAAAAACGAGTGCTTTTAACACAGAGCTCTCTACTCTTGACCATCGCCCATCAACGATTGATTTTTTTTCTGTTTCATGCACAAAAAGGTCAATTTAATGTATACCGAATAACATCTCCATTTTTGCCATTTAGGCAATTTTTTTTTTATTTTTTTTTTTTTATTATTGCCAAAAATATGGCTAAACAGTTTATCCATTTTAATTTAAATTAGTGAAATTACGAAAACGGTGAATAACACCATATCAAATTTTAATGCAATGACCAATATTAAAGTGTAATTGAAAAGTGTTCGATTTTCCACACCCCTAGTTTTTGGCAGTATCAAACATTAGAATTATTTAGGGGAGACCTATGTACCTATAGGGCCACCTATTTTCAAAGCACAAAAACAGAGCCACTGACCCGTTTAAAATGGCAAAACTGGTATGCACACACCGTTATACTAATTACTTCCCATTGGGATAGATATAAATACTTAAGACAATAGATTTTGTCAAAGCGAAGTTTTTTTTTTTTTTTTTAAATTCACAAATGGTCTTGTTGTACCTAGAGCCATTCTCTTAAAGTTAGGTTGCACTCCATAATTAATAGAAAACAAATATACGCAAATGAATTTTATAAAAGAAACAGTATTAGGTAATTGATTTATCATTCATTGGTTATCATATAGTAACTATTTCAATTGCAATGCGTCAAATTATTAGAGAATTACAAACATTTTCATAAATTATTAAAATTATAATTTAAAAAAACTGATTCGCAAAGTGATATGCATGCATTGTCGCTTTGAGGTACAAACAAATCTTGGTTTTGACAATTTGAACACAATATGTTTGTTCTCAATTTCATAAACAACATCTTTATCATAGGGAAACTTATTTGAACGTGTAACTTTCTTCAATTAATTAACACTATATTGTTACTCTTTAACATCTATTATTTCTGTCCCATACAAATGTTTCGGTTTTTGCCTTGTAATCTTCCTAAACAAAAATCCCTCTTTTCAATTGTATCACTTATTTCAGCTACTGTAGAACATGCGTCATCAATGGAATCAGAAGAACTTACAATGTCTAATAATTCTTCTAATGAAGTTGTCTCAATTTGAAACACGGATTTTTCACGATTTTTCTTTTTCTTTTATCCATTCTAATTTATGTTGTTCTTCAATTTCTTCCTTATCTGGAATGTCTGTCAAGATTCTATTCTTCCTGATTTTCGGCCGCCTCTTTTGGATACATGAGGTTTCGCTTTTGGAAAAGGTCGCATTTGCCAGGCAATACACATGAAATGGAGTTAGATGTCGGAAGCTCACAAAATTCAACAGCACATATGAAGCGGATTCTGCAGGACAAAAAACTGAATTTGAATCAGAAACGTCCAGTTCCATTGTTGTTGACTCACTTTCTTCCTCAAGAAAATCATTCTTTTGGCAATTCATGGATCGATCTGGTCTGTCGGTCATACTTAAACTCAAAAATTCATCATCGGTTAATATGTTTTGATTTACTGGCCAAACACCAGACACACGAAAGCCCGCTAGAATGTTTACAGAAGTAATGGCTGAAGGATAGGATTTGCCAACATTCTCCTCAAAGCCTTCTGTGGGGATTGGATTCAAAGGATCCTAACACATCTCTGTATGTTTGGACCCTTTAAAAAAGGCTACAGTTTTTTTTAATAAATTTTCATGTTCATATAAACAAATTAATAATCCTGAACGATAATAGTAGCAAAATATAAGTTTTATGAGTGAAACGCATTGAAAGTTTCTGAGCAAAATATACACTCCTCTTATTTAAATAACATCGAGTAAAAAACATGACTAAATCAAAATGGTTCAGATAATTAAGATAATTTTTCTTCCGCCATTTAGTAAAAAAACTTTATCAATAAAATAAAAAAATAAAAATATGACTGCACTTGTACCTAGGGCCATGGACCTATGTAAAAGGCAACTATGTGGCCCAAAGTACAAGACTTGGTAATATCATACAAAATATCAACTGAAAAATGCACATGAATAAGGGACTTATTTTAATATCGCATTTAGAGCTTAATGATGCAAACAAAATTACATACTCGAATTCAAAGAAAAATATTTGACTCACCTTTGTAAAACAATAAAGGAGATGAGCTGCACAATTTTACTTCAGACCATATAAAAACGTTTTCCACTTATAACTTGTCACAATTTTCTCATCTAATATCTGAAAATGGCTGCCAAAACAGCAAATGGTATTGTCACTCACCCAACTGAGTAACAAAACTTAGAACTAATCATTATTCGATAAAAGTGGGGTGACCCTAGGTACATTGGTAGATATATTTGACTCCTTTTACCTAAAATTAACTTCAACTTCAATAAAATCCGTTAGAAAATGTTTTAATCTGAAGAAATCATCAGTTTCGAAAATAAAAAAGTATTTGTTTTAAAAATTTAAAAAACCGTTTATCAAGAAAAAGTGGTTTATGTATTTAAAAAAAAAAAAAAAAAAAAAAAAATCTGTAGAAAATTTGTTCTAAACTGCTTATCATTTTACTTCACATATTTTGATAGTCATAACTGGATTATACCCAGAAAAGTGGGGAGGGAAAGTCCATTTAAGAAAAGTTTGCTTATGAGATGTTGACAATGCTCAGCGATGAGGTAGATCACGTGGTGATAAATATATAGGAAACAAAATTAAATTCCTTGAGCCGATGTCAGCACAGGGGACATTTAGTACAAGGTTCCCAGTGACGGACTCCCAGATTTCAAAATTAAATAACTCAAAAACAAGATCGATAGGCGAATAAAAAAAATAAAAAAATAGTGATTTTGAAACCTGCAAAAATCTGAAATAGAAGTATCAAAATTAGTTACAAATGTTGCTAAGAGAAAGCACTGTAGCTGCAAAATTGTAGAAATTTGTTATAAATTTGTCCTTTGCAATCAGTCGTTGCAATCACGCTAACTTCTTTTCACATTTAAGCAATGGAATTGTCCAAAGACTGATAGCTCTGAGCTTCAAAGCACTCTTTATTCATAAGAACTATAATGTACTGTGCCACCTGTTGGCAACATTTGCAACTAATTTTAAACATTTTGAATAACATTTTTACAGCTTTCAAAATAATTGCACTTTTTGCTTCATTCTTCTATCGAATTTTGTTTTTGAGTTGTTTAATTTTAACATCAAGGAGTCCGTCGCTGGGCACCCTGTATTAATTCATTTCTGCAACCAACATAAATGCATCAGGTAAGTATCCTTGATAATTTGTATTTGTTATTGATGCAATGAAAATTTTCTAGAAATATTAATTTTAAACCTCAATAGGTATTTTGAACTTTTGCTCAGTTATTTTCAGTGATTCGTTTGAAATTTGGAGTTGTATTTGCCTATTTGTTTCATCGCTAGAAACCATAATTTTCCCCTGATCGTATAGACCCAGTATCAATACTAATTCTGACTGCTTTACGATTGGATGCTGGCAGTGGTGACTATGAGTAGGCAACGTTTTGCTAACATTGGCTAACTGTAGGCCCATTTCTGACTTGCCAGCATGTTGTTTATTTGCTGGCATACATCAACGAACCAGCAGTAAGTTGCCAGAAATAGCCCATTAATATGCTCGCTATCAATGAATCATTGCTGGCGCAACAAAATGTCAGAGATGCCGTCCGCGCATGCCAGTGGCGGTCCATGGTCGAAAATGTTAGTGCAGCCGGAAACATGAGATTTCCAAACAACCCCTCTCCCCCCCCCAACCACACACACTTTCCACAATCATGTGTACAATCACACTTGAACTTCTTTTTTAAAATTATAATTTTAAAAATCAGATTTTTCTTTTCTTTTTTTTGCATTTCAAAGTACATAATTAGTAATGGTGTTTAATGATTTCAATGAAAAAAAATTAAGTTTTTATTAAAAAATTAATTATCTAATTAACATTTAACTCGTTATAATTAGCATATTTTTAAACAGTGATTACTCGAGTTTTATGGGGTCGAGAAAAGAAATTATTATTGGAAATTGTTCGTAATATCATTCTTAATGTTATGAATCTCCATATATATTCTAGAGAGTTTGTCAATAGAATTTTTTTAACATTGAAAATAAAAAAAAAATAGCAATTTTTCTAAAAACTTTTGCATTTAAAAATCTAGCAAAACTTATTTTCTTTTCCAATCAATTTGACTGAGGTTCAAAACATCTAATAGTTGATGCAGATTTGAAATCTCAAATCATTTTTCAAAAGGATTTTAACAAACTTCAGTTATCATCGTTTAAATGAAGTTCCACGTGCCAAAAACACGGCTTTTTAGATAATGAGTTTAAAATATTCAAATTTATTTTCAGAACAAAATAGTATTTCAAACTAATAAAATAACTCTCTAGCCTTCAGATCATACCATCATCTTTTTAGATAATGAGTTTAAAATACCATCTCTAGCCTTCAGATGCCTCGCTACACTTTACGGGGAGGAAAGGTTCTATTGGATTCCATTGGTTACCTTGACAAAGAATGGCAGCGTCGCAGCCGAAACGCGTTTCAGGAACACATGGCTGTCGTTCGGAGGAAGATCACCTTGATATGAAACGTTCATCATCACCAGAATATCCTTTTTATTGATAGCATAAGTTTCATACATGGGGGTAGTTTAAGCTCTTGGATGCAGTTTTCGTTGTTATGTATATAGAATTCCGTTCGAAATGCAAATCATTTCCGGTTGAACATATTTTACTATTTTTTTTAATCTTTCAAATCACTCCAATAATTTAACATACTACACATCTCTAGAGTTCGTGGGTTTTGCAGTGACTCCTTATACAACTATTTTTTATCGATAAAAACGAACATTTTAAGCCTAGCTTTGAACTAGTATAAAAACTCGACCGTAAGTGAAATGGAAGTAACTCCACTTCGTAAAATGATTAGAATGACATATTCTATCAGTGTGCAAAATTACAGACTTATTTCACGAAATGCAGTTTTTTTTGGCATGCTGAAATTTGGCACCTAGCTGCTCTACTATTAGTTTTTTTATGTAATGCACGACGGTTCTCATCGCTATATGAATAAGGCTAGCATCAATTAAACCAGTGCTGGCTTTCTAGTGGCAAGCCAATTTTTTAGGCAAGTTGGTTCTGGGACACTTTTTTAAAGATGCTGGCAATAGTAGTTAAATGACTGTTCACCCTTCTGTAGGCCTGACGGTCACCTTTATGCACTGAAAAGCAAAGACCATTTGGGTGCAATATGTTGAATTGGTTTAAAAAACTCCCCAAGAGCGCAAAAGATAATTAAATTAGACTTTTTCACTGTATTATGTTAGCTTGATTATTATTTTGCTTGATACATTTAAGACTTGTTAACTATGTTCACAAGTCTTTAATGTTGAATTATCGGTTTCTAAATCGTGTTTATTGATACTTATGGCACATTTTATCCCACTTTTACTTTGGATAAATGATTTAAAAAATATGAATATCTCCCCTATAAATAATTCAGATCACTCCTCCAATCCAAATGTCATTAAATATGTGTGGGACGCTTCTACGATATGCATTGTGTAAAGATTTAATGTATTGGGAACTTTCCATCACTTGCAAAACGTTCAAAAAGTGGCACGAGGAATTAAGCCACTAGAATTCACAAAGAAACTCATTTTAAGTATTAGAATACAGTGCCAAATAAACACTGATGACAGGGGAAATTATATCTCACACTAAAAGTCAACTCCATGAGTTGCGTGATTTTAAATGTAAATGCATCTGTTCAACTGCACACTAAGGTACTCCATTTTTTTGCATATGCCCCCACTGTACACTTTGCATTTCAATTTGTGACTGAGTTGTTTTACTTATAGATATGTTACATAAAGATGTCTCATTGATGTGAATTTCTTGTGTCTATGTTGCTCCACTGAGAAGTTATTAGGAAAAAACTGAATTACCCTTAATTTATGGACATTAGTGTATTACGAAACCTGTCAATTTTAAAGAAATATAGAGTTGATATCATTTTTCTTTCCCATACGAATGTTTTAAGGGCTTATTAATGCATTTAATTTATATCCCACGCATGTTCTTAACTTAATGAAGGCGGAAATGGTAGTCGAAAGATTGTACAGGTGGTTATCAAAATAATGGAAACATCCTAGATTTATAAGGAATCCTTTCCAATTATGGCGTAGGAGTTAGGAATGCCTTTGGCATGCAGTACAGCTTGGATTCATCTGGGAATCGAATCATACAAATGCTGAATAGTGCTTAGAGGAATATTGTACCATTCTTCAGTTCTTTTTAGACATTACAATCCGCTTTAGAACCCATCGGTCTTTTTCACTCAGCTTCTCCTAATACCACGTGCACTATTTTGCTTTGCCGAGCTTGCCTTATTGTATCGTGTGTACGCTGTAATGACTTTAGACACAGTATCTCTGGAAATGTTTAAAAGTTGAGATGTTTCGGTCATAGTTGCTCCAGCTAGTTGGGCTCCAACAATTTGGCCTTTTTGAAAGTCTGTGAGGTCCAACATTTCACGCTTTTAAAAAATAATCCAGGAAGTATACAACTTCACTAATGCTACCTCCTACGTACCATGATATATACTTTATATTTTAAAAATCAAACAACTGCATTAAGCTTAAGTGCACACATTCCTTAAAATTTGTGTCATCTTTTAATATCGATTTCTATAAATAATTCCTTGAAACACTACTTTAAATTTTAGGGTTTGCAGATAATGCTATTTAGTAATACCCCCCCCCCCCATTCCATCCCCCCCCCCCTCCCGTAATGCAACCGTCACCTATTCAAAATTATAGAAAAGGTTTGCGAGTCATTTTTATCATGAGACATACATGAAGGTTGAAAAAATATGATGATTTTTACTCAACGAATTAACAAAATTAATAAATTACAAAAGAAATAGTTCACTTTAAAATAAATATTAGATTTAACACGAGACAAAATGAATATTCAAACAAAAGTTTCTTTTTTAGGCTAAAGAAAGTTGTGTTAGTTAAAAAAACAACTAAGGAAGTATAAAAGAAATATATGCCGAGGGATGAGGGATGGTACATACTATTAGATTTCATGTGTTTTCTTGTTACTTCTTAAGTTAATACCAAAACTTTTAATTGATCCATTACTGTTATAAGTAAGTACAAATAAGTTTTTCCTTTTTTTTCCCTTTCTATTTTCTTTCTCATATCATTTTCTAAGTATTGGAAAGAAACTTTGAGTTTGAGTAATTAAGATTATAGAATTCCCATTTATGATAGAATGTGGGAAGTGAGGGGGGAGTCACTGTTCCGGCAGCAATATTTTTGACCACGGGCCGCCACTGGGTCAAAGTCTGTAAAAATTGGGCTTGGGCTGATCCGCTAGGTAGTTAGTTAATAAAAGTTATGTACCTGGACAATGAGGAATTTGCAAAAGTCAGGAAAATGAATATTTTTTGTATTTTCAAGTGTTATCCAACGAATATATTTGAGCAGTGCAATTATTTGTTTCATCAAAATGCAATGTGCAATTGCAGTGCAATTTTTTTTTTAATCTTTCAATTAATCAAAAATCGAGTTTGAAATCAAACCAAAAGTCACGTGACTTAAAACGCATTAAAAACCGTGACGTAGATACGCATAGATTCCGTCGAAAATCTGAGGAGGAACCTGGTCTAAAACAGGTTTTAGACCGGTTCATCATCTACGAGTTGACGTCACACGCAAAAGTAGCTTTTTCCCGCCAAATCGCAAAGTGAAAAACTAAATATTTTTTTAAACAATCTATCCAAGCTCAAATTTTTGAAAGAATGGTATTGTTTTTCATGATTTTTTCTCTACTTTTATCTAAAAATAAAACCAAAAACGTGAAAGTTTCTCATTCTTTTTTTTACAATTTCGATTTCTGTATTTTTACAACATACTATCATTGGTTTATAGGCGCGCTACTAGGGGCAGGGTGTCTCCAACATCTTGTTCTTTCTCATGAATGAATAATAAGCACTTAATCGTTTCTATGGAATAAGTTATAATTTATCATCATCATTCAGAAAGATTAATTATTTTTGGCTTACTTAAGTCTAATATAAACTGTCATTTAAAAAAGTTTCAAACTATGTATGTTTTCGTTTTTCAAATTTCGAAATAGTGTTTCAATGCTACATGGCCCTTGTATGTCAAGCGCCACAAATAACTAATAAAATGAGCCAGATTTGATATTGGTCCATTGACCAACATTAATCCTTCTCTAACTGAATTTAAATAAACAAAAAATTTCAGATTAATCTGTAATTTAGATAATATGCACATTACGGGATCTAGAAAAAGTGTAGTCTTGAATACTGAATTAAAACCTTTTTAAATTTTTGGCAGATGTAGGGGACAGTAGATTAAGAAAATGCAAAAATATTGATGACACGTGAAAAATATGGGATAAGAAAATTGTGCATAAACGTTGTTTTTGTAAGAGAAATACAGGAGCAAACTATGCTTGATTGAAAACATATCCCACAGAAATTTTCTAGATGCACCCTCTGGAAATCAATTTTACTCAAAGGAGATATAAAATGTAGACACAACGAAAATTTTATTTAATTAAACTAATTATTTAAATTAATTGATAAATAAACTATTTAATTATTAAAGTTAATTATTTATTATATTATAATTAAATAGTATATGAAGTTAATTATTAATAATAGCATTTCATAATTTTATTAACAATAATTATTAAAATTTAATTAATGATTATATTGAAAATTTGGACCGGTATAAATCTAAAATCGATTTTATGTCTCAGTAGACCTCTGTATATAGTATACTTTTTTTAAACTCAGTTTCTTTTGAATCTGATAAATAATTTAGAAACAGTCACAGTACATCATGTATTTTGTTTGGGGAAAATTTCCGTGAAAATAGAAAACTTTCAACTAGAAAAAACCCATGAATAAACTTTACGGAAAACGTGTTTTCTTTCTAAAGCTTACAACTTGAACCCTGAAAATAAAACGTGTGAACTTCGTAAACAACAGAAAACATTCTAACAATTGACTATCTTTTGATAATTGGGGAACTACCTTTTCGTCTCGCATCCCTCTTCATGCTCTAGCGCATTCGATCATGTGGTTTGAACGTCACGTCACCATGGAAACGCTACCAACACGCATGCTCTTGATCGTGACGTTGACGGGGTTACTGGATTTGGCGCTTTATGGACGATGCAGTGGCTATATCTATCCAATCGATTTTTCGGGCTTTTTTCATCTAGGAGTAATTGACAAGCACATTTACTCGATATATAGGTGAAAAATAGGGTATTGTAACTGAGTCATATTCGATTTTTGAAAAGAGTATCAAAGGGTTTAGGAACACTGCATGTGAGCTACTCCAAAACTCTTGAGTATGGATTGGAAGGAATTGACTGCACATAAACTTGATGAGTTTTCTCTCTATAACTTTCCCAATCCTTGATATGCCTCATTTTTTTTTCTTGTATCATAATTATTCAATACGGTTGAGTGAAAAACAACATTTACTGATGAAATTTTATAATTATTTTCGTCAGTAAGATTTCTCACTGTGGTGGCTGTTGCAGTTAGATTCATTCCATATAGTACTCTATTGGTTTAAACGCATGCGCACAACTCTAACAACAACGTGACTAGTATATGACAAAGTGCGATATCACATAGAGATCACGCAATGAAACGGCAATATCACACAGTGATCACATAGCTGGTCTAATGCCCGTTTTAAAAGGGTCTTTGTGAGGTAACTTTTAAGATATCGTTGTGATATACAGGGATATCACATTGTGATATTGGTGAAAATTTTTTAATTTTTGTAATATCACAGTTTGACCTCTATGTGATTTTGGCGACATCTATGTAGTTATGTGACTTTCGCAACGAAATTCTTGTCCCCGTGATATCGCTTTGTGATGTATAAATGTGACTGTGGTGAATTTCATGACAAATGTGTGATTTTCGTACCGAATCTCACGCCCCACAGTGATAACACTTTGGGATCAGAATGTAACATCAGTGGCAATGGAAATCACTTACCTGCGATTGTATAACCTGGTGTAACTTGAGCGAAGAGAATGTAATTTTAGCAACAATTGTGATATTACATTACATCTACTGTAGGGATTTTCAGATATGCTTTTCAATTAGATTTACGAAAACAGACTCGCCTTACTGTGATATCAAATTGTGGACGTAGTAGTGCCATCATCATTACATGTACTATGGGACTTCTGCAGCCCAACTGATGGCTACCTAAGAATATGTTTTTCAATTCCCAAATCCTGTACAAAAGAAACTGAAAATTACACTACTTAAATTTTTTATAAGCAATGCACATGGGTCATTCTACGGAAAATCAGGAATTTGTGCAACTGATGTTTATTACAAAAAGTATACTAAGAAAAATAATTTTTTATATATATTAAAAAAACCTTAGTATGACATATAATTAATTTCAATTTCAAATTGCAATGAAGTATGTTAATTGTTTTACAAATTTTACTTCCAAACAGTGAAATGTCACACACATGGAACGTCACAGTTATTATTTTGGCTTTTACCAGGGAAATATTTAAAAAATTAAACAAACTTAAAATTTTTTCGATTAAATATTTAGGTAAGAAAATACTCTAGAATACATTTATAACACTTATAAGTTAAGTTTAAGTTCTACGTTAATTTTATTTCAATCTCTATGCCTGTATCCAGGACAATACGTCACGTCCGTGGAAACTGTGGAAACGCAAAAAAAGTGTTATCAAATCCTTACAGTTGGTAGTAATATATTGTTTTGATAAAGAAATCAGATGTTAAGCAGATGTTTCGTTTAGATGCAAAGAACAAGCTGCAGACTAAGTTATTTATGAATAGTTTTATCAAGTTATTGGAATTGACAGAGAAAAGGTTGAGATTAGATATCGCATATGTGGAACTCAATCGAATTTCAATTACCAATTAAATTTATAAAATAAATGTTGGAATCTCTCTCTGTAACATATGATGAAATGGTTTTGATTTGCAATTATCACGAAATAAAATCTAACTGAGAATTCACCACATGCAAAAAACTATCGTTTGTACTAGTTGTTCCATTGGTGAAAGAGAATGGCGCATTAATTTTGTTAATATGTAAACAGCCTAATGTACAGCAAAAGCATCTTAAAACAATAAACAACATAAATTATAGGCACTTTTTGTTTTATTTTGGCTTTGTATATTTGATGTAAAATGCTTTGAAGTTGGAATTTAAGAAATTTGATTTTATAAATAAATTGATTCTCTAAAAATGTTTCAAAACTTGATCCCCCCCCACAATTTTTCCCGTTTTTTTAAAGGGATTATCTTCAACCGATTTTTTTGGTTATTACTAATTTTTATTGAACTCAATTAAGAGGGGAAATATAACAACTTTATCCATCAAAGTATATTTTTTGTTGTATCAATCTTTTAGGATTAAAAATTTAATATGAAATATTTGTATTATTAGAACTGAAAAAAAATACGACAATTTATTCTGCATCCCCCCATGCAGTTATATTCTCTTCTATTTAGGTTATTTTTCAGAAATCTAGGTGCACGGCAGAGCTCCAAATTCACTGTCAGATATGTTTTACTGGAAGCAACTCAGCAGTATTTTGACCTTTTATATCAGCGCATTACAATATACATGAGAGCTGAATTTTTTTTAAGGGTAGCTGTTTGCCACTTTAATAAGACCTTTAAATTTCAAGTTTCCAATTATATTGGCTTGGCGCAGTATGGCCCACTTGTTGCCCTTGCGCCGTTAAACTCCCACCAACCAACAAACCAACCAACCAATTGTATTGGCTGTCGAGATAATCAAATTAAAAAACGGTAGAAAACGACATATTTTGAGATCCTCCCACTCACTCACTGATCATCAAATTACTAAGGAACTGCTAGTAGAGATAGAACAATGAAATTTGGTGTGCTTGTAAGGTATGTTTAACATGTATACAAAGGAAAAAATTGAAAATCGAGATTTTACCCTCCGAATTCAAATCTCCTCCGAATTCGCTGTAGGGGGCAATAATCGAAATTTTTTAATCTCAAATTTAATATATTTCTATTGGGGCCAGAATTATAAAACTCAGAAAACTAGTATATATTAGCAGAAACAAATAAAGGGGAAACTCGCCACTCATGGCGAAACCTCTAAAATCAAGAAATCATAAGAAAAAAAAGATACTTGGCATAATAAAATCGACCTTTATCGGCTACGAAATGATCGCCAATTGTTGATTTTTTCCCTTTTGCCAACATTTTTTGCAAATATGAATAAACTATTTATTTAAAATAATTTTGTGTCATCAACATTCATAATGAATGCATAAATACGTCATGAACTGTGGTCCGGTAAATTGAACTTTCTTAGAAAAATCTCGGGTAATTCTCCGCTGATTGGACATTGTGGAGAACATTTTTTCAAACTTCCTTAATACCAAATAATAAATTAAATTAAAAGGATGAGGAAGTCGACTAACCATATAGCGCTCTCAATTAGCCTTCAATAAAAAGTCCGTCAACTGTCGACTGTATAATAAGTAAGTACCCAAAAAAGATTATACTTAACAATTTAAACCCCGAGATGTTGTCTGGTCCGTTTTGAAATTATGAACATTGAACAATTAAAAACTAGCTTTCGCTGTAAAAATAAGTAATAAATTTAAAATTAGTGCCGTAAAAAAAGAAGTGAAATCCCATCAAAAACATCTGCGTAAATGAGGCGCCAATTTCTTCATATAATAACTATAGCCGTGAAAAGTATTGAGGTCTAAAGTAAATTACGGGAAATGAAAATTAGTGAAATGTTCTTCTCAAAGTCAACATTCCCCTACATAGGTCTAAATATTCAATTACAAAAATGCTTGTGCGACTTGGCCCATACGCGCAGCACCAACACAACCAACAAGTGACACGAAATAGAATACGTAATGGCCAAGTGTCATAACATTTTTTGTAGCTGAATATTTAGATCTGTGTAGGAGAATGTTGACTTTGAGAAGAGCATTTTACTAATTTTTAACTCGTAATTTACAACAACTTTAAACTTGGCTTTACTTTATATCTCAATACTTTTCATGACCATAGTTATTATATGAAGAACTTGGCGCCTTTTTTACAGAGTTTTTTTCTTTTTCGAAGAGTTAAATTTGAAAATAGTTTGTTTTTCACACTGATTCAATAATTTCAACATACTCCTAAGGTATATAAACTCTCTCTGCTTTTTTGATTACTCTCTTCAAGACGCCAAAATCCCTATCCCCCCATTATTATTCTTGTAATAACTATTGTTTCAACATCATCATCATCAGCATTGGTACGATAGCCCTTTGTGGGCCTTGGCCTTCTTCAGAAGATTCATCCTCTTTCCAGAAATTGACCTGCAGTTTTTAACTTTTAGTATGGTGAAATCTTCATCCAGGCAGTCCTTCCATCTCTTCTTGGGTCTTCTTCTCGATCTTCCACAAAAAGGAGTAGCATTGAAGACCTTATTAGGTTTTCTCTCTGCATTCATTCTCAAAAGGCGGCCTGCCCATCTCATTC
Organism: Linyphia triangularis; assembly: GCA_963978545.1. Lineage (NCBI taxonomy): Eukaryota > Metazoa > Arthropoda > Arachnida > Araneae > Linyphiidae > Linyphia > Linyphia triangularis. Next base: position 124,636,297 of record OZ021721.1, read on the forward strand.
TAGCCAATTTTACGGATTTGGCAATGTCCTCATTTTTATAGATTTTATATAGTTCCTTACTTTCGCTGCCTTTTTAATTACTCTCTTCAAGACGCCAGAATCACTATCCCCCATTATTATTCTTGTTATAACTTTTGTTTCAACATCATCATCATCTGCATTGGTACGATAGCCCTTTGTGGGCCTTGGCCTTCTTCAGAAGATTCGTCCTCTTTCCAGAAATTGACCTCCAGTTTTTAACTTTTAGTATGGTGAAATCTTCATCCAGGCAGTCCTTCCATCTCTTCTTGGGTCTTCTTCTCGATCTTCCACAAAAAGGAGTAGCATTGAAGACCTTAATAGGTTTTCTCTCTGCATTCATTCTCAAAAGGCGGCCTGCCCATCTCATTCTAGCCAATTTTACGGATTTGGCAATGTCCTCATTTTTATAGATTTTATATAGTTCCTTACTCTCGCTGCCTTTTTAATTACTCTCTTCAAGACGCCAGAATCGCTATCCCCCATTATTGTTCTTGTTATAATTTTTGTTGCAACATAGATTATATACATATACAGCATTTCGCTCTTAAGGTTATTTTACGGATTGGGATAGGTTATTTTTTTGTCACTGACAAAATGTGGATTTTTTTGGAGAAATGTAAAGGAAAAGGGGAGGGGATTTTTTATGAATTTTTTTTTAAAATGATCTTACAGTCTTGATCTTGATGTCGTTCATGGACGCCACCAAGAGGGTGCAAGGATTTGCACTTGCATCCCCTTGGCTCTTGAGATATCTTAAAATGGGGTGAAAGGTATAAAGTCCAAGATAAAAAGAGCACAAATGCCATTTAAGCTTTTTTTTTTATATTTTTATTTATGTTACAACGAGCATTTGTTTTTTTATTATTTAAGTCTTTTGTTTTTCTTCTATGTCGTTTTTTATAGCTACTTTCTTGACGATTTTCTGGTGCTTGTTGTCTAAGATTATTGGAGGTTGAGTAGAAGTATTTATTCCTTTTATTGTGTAATCATTTCCTGTGTAGTTCTCAAAATTCTAGGAAAACGTTTTGCTCTTAAGGTCATCAGATATACGATCTTGAAATCTATTTTTAGAATTCAATTGAATATATCCAATACTGCCTTAGTGTTTGTTTCATTTTGAATTTTTTTCACATTATTTCCGAAACATGGAAGAAATAAAATGTTACACTTCTGTATTTTTGTATATTCATGTTCCTCTGTTTTAAACCCTGTCTCTTGAAAACCGTGTGATCTAGTTGAATGGTAAAAAAAATCGTTAAAAATATATTTTTTAATATTTTTACTCTTTTTTTTTCTTTAACAGGGTTGCGTTTTAAAAACTGTATACCATGATTTTTTTTTAAACTATTCTCAAAAAGTATAATTTATAGTGCATAATTATTAATTAACATTTCTAAAAAATAATTATTTTGATAAAAATCTAATCTTGCACCCCCCTCCCCCTGCAAATATTCCTGGCGCAGCCCATGGTGTCGTTGTTCTCGTGATGTGCCCAGGAGTCAGAATGTGTACTTGGTTTTGACAGACCACCAATGGAAGAACAAACAATTCAAAACAGAAAGAAGAGACAAGTGGTGTGTTGGATAGATAGGTATGGAATTTTAAATACATCGGCTTTGCAAAATTAGTTATTATAATGAAATACGCCAACACATTGTTGTGTAATCTGAATATAGCGGACTGAGTTGATTGTTTCCTTCATGAAAAAAGACGTTGTGCTCTTTATACTGCGTGCAGCCCGAATGGGGGCGTTCGCAGAATGTAATGGTTTTACAAGACACAAAGACAGGTTTTCAGTATCCCGTTTTCACAAGTTTTTTTTACTGACAAATCCTTCCAAATCAAAATGGGCTTCATCGGTAAACCATATGCAGCCGTCATCAAATTTACCCTCATTAATGCTATAAAAAATGTTCAAAGTGATGTATTTAAAATTCCACTTGTCTCTTTCTCAGTTCGGTCATATAAAGTTCCTTTCTGAAAGATCCAGTATGTTTTTAGAAAATGAACTTTAATACGTAGTACAATCGTTAGTTTCATAAGTGTATATTTTGAAAATAGTACGGACTTGCCAAATAATTGTTCTTTTAAAAAGCTTATGACACTATATCAAGTTTGGAAAGCTAATAAGTTTAATTCTAAGCTATGTTCAACCTATGTTTATATTAAGTGTCCGATATTGCACAATACTCATCAAGGGCGGATAAAGAGTTTTAAAACGGAAGGGCGGGAGCTGTTGAATACTTTAGGTAAATTTTGTTAGTAAGTTATATTACTATATATCATGGGAGATAATTTAACTTGATTATACAGAATATGTCACAGAAAGGTAAAAAGTTCCAATACCATAAAGGCGACGCCACAGATTTACCACAGAAAATTAGAGTTGTCTTTAATAATATGGTTCAGGATACATTATTGTTAAACATGATAGAAAGGATAATCTAATAAAAAATACATATAGAACAACCAAAATTATAATTTGCTTTGTTGTCTTGCTTCGTCCTTAGCTTTTTCATCTCCATACTTTTAGGATGAGAACATTTATATAAAAGATGTTCAGTACGGTTTTATTAAATCTTGATTGACTTCATCTAAAGCTTAAGAGAAGCGCGCGTTAAAACGGGAGCAATAGAAACAATATAGTACATTGGTTTTATTTTTAATTCCATTCTTTCACAAGTTCATAAGCTTGTATATATTAAATACCAATATTATAATTAAATATCTGAGTTAGTTTTGGACGCCAGTGTTAGACTTTTTTTTATTATAGCCATGACAAACAGCACATAAAATATTCATCGTCATCTTTATTTTTTTCTTTTTCTTATTTAACCCTAAACAACGGTGGAGGCGATCGTCCCCTCCCCCCCCCCCTCTCTGGACCCGCCATTGATACTCATACAAAGTGTCCAGTGAAGGACTCCCTAATTTTAAAGTTAAAGTTACTCAAAAACAAAGTTCAAGAGAAGAATGAATTATTTTGAAAACTGTAAAATTCTGATACAGAAGTTTCAAAATTAGTTATAAATGTTGATGGCGCTGTAGATGCAAAATTCTAGAAATATGTTTTAAATTTGTGCTCTGCAATCTGTCGTTGTAATCACGTTAACTTCTTTTCTCGTTTAAGAGGAAGTCCTAGCAAAGATCTTTTTCTATACTCGCTATGTTACAATCTTCTTGCCCAGTGCATTTAGAAACTACTTTGTCTAAAACCTAGAAATTTGGTGAGTAGGTACGAAAGTGATCACTTTATGAAATGACATAAATTAAAAACTCGAAAATAGTGTCTAATATGTTTGATTTATTATTTGAAATGCTTTCGTCATATGCAGTGGTTCCATCTGGTTTTGTATTCTGATATTTTAGTTTTCATTTATAATATATAGATATTAAATGAAAACAATTTATGTCATTTCATTATGTGATTCTTTTCGTACCTACTCACCAAATTTCAAAGTTTTATACTAAGTAGTTTCTAAATGCACTGGACTAGAAGATTGTAACATAGCGAGTATAGGGAATGATCCTTATTAGGACTTCCTCTTAAACAGTGAAACTGTCCTAAGACTGATCACTCTGAGCTCCAAAGCACTAGAGGTCGGAAATATCGATCAAAATAAATATCGATACTATATCGTTGCATAGATAAAAATATCGATGTATCGATACACGATTTTTTTTATTTGATTTTCAATTTTGCCAGAAACAAAGTTTTTTGGGGGAAATTTCTACTTTTCATGATTGCTTTTTTGTAAGGTGACTACTTTTTCAACAGAAATGGATCTATTACAAAAAAAAAGGTTATATTTTCGCTTAATTGATGCAGTGATTTTAAGAAAAATTTCAATAATTTTCAATAGCTTTTAAGCGTATGGAAAATATTAAGTATTGGTGACACTTTAACTGCCTCTCTACCAAGTTCAAACTTTAGTTTTGAAGTTTTTGAAAAGGGAAAAAATAAAATCGAAAAAACACATGTAACTACAAAACAATCATCAAAAAACTAAAAATGTTTAAAAATATCGATATATCGGTTACTTTTATCGATATTTTTATTATCGATATTTTTTTTGAAATATCGTTAAAAATATCGTCGTATCGATTTATTGCCGACCTCTACAAAGCACTCTGTATTCATAAGAACTACAGTTTACAGCGCCACCTATTGGCAAAATTTGTAACTAATTTTTACAGTTTAGTATCAGATTATTACAGCTTTGAAAATAACTATACTTTTTGTTTCTTTATTCTATCAATCTTTGTTTTTGAGTAATTTAATTTTAAAGTCAGAGAGTCCTTCGCTAAACACCCTGTATGTCGCCGATGCAATAAATGAGTGCTTTTCACTTACAAACTTTTTTTCATATAAACGTATAAATGTAAAAAAATTCCGCACAATTTTTTTTAAAATCATTACTCAGAACCAAATATAACCTTGAATTTGAATACGAGCTAATAAATACAAATAATAAGTTATAGTTATTTAAAGCTTACAAACTGTTATTTGTGTTTGATGTTGAAATATCTTTACAGTCAAAGGACTATTTGTCTGAACAACTTTATTAATTTTCTAATCTTTAATTTATGTCTGTTTACGACGCATCATTTGAATTCGTGAATTGTTGAGAGATGTTTTATGGCTAATTTGGTGTTTGAGTAGTGAGCGGGAAGTATCTAATTAACGATGCGTAGCTGAGTCGTGAGCATTCGAGTTGAAGAGACAATGGTATTAATTTAAGCATTCCATTCAGGGATTCTTCTTTACTAAAAATTGCCTCAGAGTAATAGAAGTGGTTTTTTTTTTAAAACCAACTTTGAATTTGAGTAATAACTATTTCAAAATATCGCTGGTCCATCATCATTTGCCGTGAAAGGTTACTAAACTGGTTTTGAAATGCAAAGACACAAATTGCAAACGTGAAGCCACCTCAAAATATTTTGTTTCTTTTCCAACATCAATTTCAGTCAAGTAGTCAAATATTACTTCATACTGGAAGTAATCAATCAATCAATCAATCTGGACATCAAATTTCACGAAGAGAACTTTTTAATAATATACAATACATTGAAATAACAAACTAATTTCATTTCTGTCTTTACTCATTATAAAGAAAATTATTATTACATTTGAGGTTTAAAGTCATATCACCCCTATAAAAAGTTCGTTTGTAATTTCTTTTGAGTGCCGTGCTTTGAAGAGAAAAATTAAACACTTAAAACAAAGTTTGAAATCCTTTTGTGTGATTTGCCACATTTTCAAGCGATTTTAAACTGAGAATAACTTTTCATTGTCAATAAGAAAAAAACCAATCGATTACGTTCCATAGACTAACTTTGGCGCAAAACCAAGATAGAATGAATGCGTTGTCATCGTCAACGAGTCTATCTGCCAAGTTTGAACTCGATTGAATAACGACAAGTGGGTTGATTAGCGTTCCGCAGATCTGCAAAAAAACACAATTTTTATAAGTCAAGAATATTAAAAGTTCCAGAGCAAAATATATATAGCCCTGTCATTTAAATAACCAATAAAAAATTAACTGAATCAAAATGGTTCAGATAGTTAAGGTCATTTTCCTCCATTCATTAATAAAACTTTTTCAATAAAATAAAAACATAAAGGATATGACAACAGTTGTACTAGGGCAATGGACCTAGGTACAAGGCAACTATGTGACCTTAGGTACAAGACCTAGAAATTTCATATAAAAGGTCTTCTATTAAAAATGCACATGGAGCAAGGTGACTTGTTTAAACATTTCATTTAGTATTAAATGTAAAAAACAAAATTATATACTAGAATTCAAAGAAAAAATTTTGATTTAACTTTGTAAAAAAATAAAAGACATGAGCTGCAAATTTTTACTTCAGACCATATAAAAACGTTTTCCACTTATAACTTGCCACAGTTTTCTCCTCTAAGATTTCAAAATGGCTGCCAAAAGAGCAATTGGGTGTTACCACTTACCCAAGTGAAGAAAAAAACTTAGAACTACACTTTATTCAATAAAAGTGGGGTGGCCCTAGGTACACACGTTTCCCCTAGTCTGAATTGTGAACCTGCATCCTTTAAGATGCAAAATCAAAAATGCCAAATAAAATTACTTTCTTAAATCACAAAAATTACATTGATCCCTAACAGTTTAAAGGGAGTTCCATATTTTTTTTCGTTTCGAAATATTAAGATGGTCACCATATCGAGCTACATATGGGGTTATATAGTCTAGTTTCAAACTAAGTAGACACTTTAGCATTTATGATTGATATCTTTGTGTTGATTTTTGAGCTGCTTTGTGAGAGTTTTCCGGGGGTTATTCTATTTAAGATGTATATGAAATGCATTTTCCTCCTTGAAAACACCTTTTGAAGATGTTCCCTTCTAGACGATGTTCCTCCTGGAAGATGTCTTCTCCTTGATAAACGAACTAATATCATTAGTCCATATCTTGCTTTATAGATGTTCCGGTGAAGTATAGCAGCCATCTTGTAGCTCTTCTGCCAGGAAATACCCGATAAAACTACATTTATTTCTATTCGAAGAATATCAAGTTATTCAATATAAAACTGTGGTCAACATAATACCTTTAACTTAGATTGAATTTTTTTTAAATATTGCACATTCAAAGCTTTTGGCAGCTTTCATTTGTTCTGTTAAACATAAGCCAAAATTATTTTATATGAATTGACTATTGCAATATAATTGACTGAAATATTAAGAGATATACGATAGCTTTCAAATTGTTTACTTCAATTGAAATATTTTAAAATGTTTTATTTAAATATTTACTCTAACTTCAAATGTGTTTTTGTGTGTGTGACTCCAACTTGATGGTATATTTGTTAGACTGATTAGTCTATTATCAGATACAATACGTGACCGATATGAGATGCAACTCGTGATGGATGAAAAGGCAAGTTCTATAGTTATACGAGCGTTATTATTAATATCATTATTATTTTATTTTTGCCTACTGGAATTGTTGTAGCTTGGAATTTTATTTAAATATAGTGCAGAAAGTTAAACGAATTTTCAGATAACATAAGGTTGATTGTTTGAAAACTTTCTTCTTAATATGAGGATTTGCATAGTTTTTTCAATTTCCATCCTCTTTAAATAATTCTTTTATGAGAAAATATAAAGGGGAGGGGGGGGGGTTCTGTTTAAGGTATACATATACAATTAAGATTATTTTCTTTAGTTTTTATGTTATAATTTCAAACTTTTTGGCAGTATATCAGAATTAAAAATTATGAATTTTTATCTATAAACTTTTTTTCCCTGTTGATTTTTAATTTGCTAACTGCAATTAAAATAATTAATTAGGAAGTTATTAGAACAGACATAAATAAAATTGTAATTAACTTAGATGTATGATTTTTATTGCAAATAAAATATATTATATTGACGCATGTTTCCATATTGAACTGTGAATTTGGTTTCAATATTTATTCAATTATAAGTTTTTAAATAAATAGTTTTAAAAAATATATAGTTTTTAACAAAAAAATTATGATTAAATATGTATAAAAAATGTGCTTATAACAATATATATTATATTCTAAAAGGAAACACATTCACAACTATTGTCTACAAAACAAAATTAGAATTTTGTAAATCGGATAATTTATAATGAAGTTATGACCGTAGGCGTAAAGTCATAAAACACCATCATTTTTAAGAAAACTCGTTTAAAGTTTACTTAACTTATTAAAGTGATACAAAACAGGTTCACAAAACCCACTGTAATTTAAAAAAGTAATTTGAATCTCAGAAAAAATATGGCATTATTTTAAAGGTAACGAATTCGGGAATATTTTGAAACAAAAAAACAAAAGCGCATACTTTTGTCTAATTTCGCAAATCTTAACGTATATGTATACCTTAAGCGATCCCAAAATTTGTATTCTTAAAAGTAGAGAGTGGCCATAATTAAACTGCACCTCTTGAGAGAATTTTGGCAACCTCATTGAAATATGGACGGGGCTTGTTGTTAGTTTTACAGACTATTATAAATGAAATTATAGACCAAAGGGAAATCAATAATCTAACTAATTTTGAAATATATTGTCGTCCTTGGAGCGTCATTTGTCAAAATTTGAACAATTATTTTTTAAAGTCTTCAATTCAAAATGTTTATGATAAATATTTGTACTGTCCGGAAAACTCCCTATTGCGGGCTTTGAGCTTTTTATTTCCGGCCGGGAGGAAGGCCGGGCCCACCACATAAACGGCCTGCAGAGCCACCTGGCCCTGTCTTAACAGCATTTATTTAAATATTATGGTAAGTTTATAATGGGGATATAATGGTATGATTGAATGATCAGTGTGGATATTTTTTATGATCTGTTATTACATATATGTAACATATATTAATTAATATGTTTTCTAGTATTTTACATTTGTATATATTTGTATTGATATAATTTGTTATAAAAATTTTTAGATATAAAAATAGAATTACAGTGTTTATATTTATAAAAGGGTAAGCAATTCTTCTTTCTAGCAAACAACAAAAAACAAACCAATATACATATATATACACACAATTATTCCTAGCAAATTTTTTGAAATGTTTATAAAATTTTCTTAATATTAAAGTAATACATTTAAATTTGAATAAAAATATAAAACGTTTATCATATTTATAGCATATAAAAATCCTATCAACAGTTTTGCTATTTAATCAACAATTTGCCTTTGGGCAATTCTTCGCTGTAAGCACGAGACATTTTAGCTCTTTTTTCTACTCGTAAATAAATTAGAATTCTAAAATTATTATGAATCTAGCGATTATGCTTTTGTTTTATAAAGCTTTACTTTGTCACCAAGTAATATGATATAAAATAAAAACATAACTATTAGATTCATCTTAATTTTATAATTCTTATCTGTTTACGAGTAGAAAAAAGAGCTAAAATGTCTCGTGCTTACAGCGGAGAATTGCCCCTTTATTTTTCAGTCTTTATTTTTTGCCTAGTTTTTATCATGATAATATTTAGAGATCCCATTTTCTCAGCAGTACGAATATAAAGTTTCGTAAAGATTTGGTAATTTCTACTGATGGTTCCGGACAGATCTAAAGAACGCCTGTTTAATTATTTCATTTTCCTTTCTAACAAATTTTATTTTGAATTCTGTGACTTTGATTAGTAGAAAATATGGGTAGAATAGTTTAGTGTGCATTAAAGGATTTATGATGTTGAAAAAATTGGTAATTTAACTTATATTAAAAAAAGTTTCATTTTCAGAGGAGTTGAGCTCTTGCACTCCACCAGATCTACATGCAATCCTTTTTATGTGTTCTTAAATATTCTTAATCTAATAATAATGTTAAATATTAATAATTTAATTTCACATTGCCTTTCTTGAGATGATTAGTTATATGGGGGGTAAAAGAGGGTGGTTGAATCCTATATATATATTTTTTATTTTCCATCGTGCCCTGGTAATATCGTATTAATTGATGACCTCCCCCCCTTCCTCCAAGTTAGAAAACTATCACCTCCACTGTAAAAAAAAATCAATCATGGTCACAATCGCACACCCCTTGATTGACCTCTAAATCCGCCCCTCCCTACAAACAACACTTCTTCTGAATATGACAGTGCAACATAATCTCATAATAAGAACTTCGTTTTCTAATTATAAGATAGTGCTAAAAGCTGAGAATTTTCAACGAATTTACGACATAAGTTTTTTTAATGGATGATACTATCCAATGGTACCTTTTTTTGGAATAATAATAAACGTAAATGTCTAAAAATGATTTCTTAAATATATTTGCATATGGTGATCTTACAATAGAATAAATATTCTAGAGTCGAGTCAAAATGTGAATAGAAAATGCATTGAAACAGAACCGCAATTAAATAAACTAATCAACGAAATTTGAAAGGAAATAAAATGTGGCTTTTTATTCCTAATGATTCATTTTTTAGTCTCGGTGTCACCCATTATAGGGTAAAGTTAGGACATTCTAATTATTCAAATATTTCTTTGTATTTCAATTTTTTCATTAAATGAGTTCTGAAGAAAGTACCATTGTTGGTGACATAAATGACGAAACTTTCTAAACTGTACTTCGGTTGATAATGAATTCTGGCAATATTCCAATCAGTTTATGACTGACAGTTATTCTACGAACATACTTTCATAATTTCTAATTACTCAAATATTACTTCAAACTTTTTCATTAAATGAGTATTAAAAATACCATTGTTTTTGCCATAAAAATACATAAAACACCATAAAAAATCAATTTATCAAACTTCTGAAAAGAGCAACCCTTATTGTGAATTCGATGCTTATAATTACAAATCTATACCTATTAATTAAGAATGATATCTTCTTTAAATAGTGGGGATATTTTTGAAGAATTCAGCGGACAAATTGTTTGTAAACAAATATGATTTTTTAAACTTGGTGGTCTGGAAGCCGAAAAAGAAGGTTAGTTACCCGGAAAGAATGGGATAATGCCAGGGAAGTATATCAGAATATACTTAAACGGAACACGTTATTATTAACCCTTTGCACTCAGACTTTTTCTCGCCTAAAGCTTTCAGCAGCTTGGATTTGGATGTTGTCCATCAAATCACTTGTAAAAAATAAACTTAAGTATTCAAAGAGTTCGTTTAAATTATTTACATGTGGGCTACATGTTTTGTATCCAGTTGAAAAATCAAATCGTTCAAGAGGTCAAGTCTTCTTCAATGATTTGTTGCCAATTACTTAATGGATGATTTTCGCTAACACTATCTAAATTTTCTGACACGTTTTCATCAATTTCACTAGAATCACTATATTGCAGTACTTTTCTTTTTTTCTTCACAGGTGGAATAATGTCGCTATCATCAGAATTACTTTCATATTCATGAATATGAATTATTTAGTGTCTATGCATCCACACTAAATTCATCATCACTGCGATCTTGAAACAACGCTTCTTCCATCACATTTTTGGTCATGCTGAATTGTATTTTTTTTTTTTTTTAATTTTTATTTATTGGTCAAACAAATGACTAAATACTGAAATCAACGAAACACGTGCAACCACAATTTAACTGTAAATTACAATTGCTTGATCTTCAGTGCAGTTCAGTTAGTGTGCCTGAGAGGCATACTTCGAGTAGAACACCGAACTTTAGCAGTGCCTGTGAAGAGTACTTCGAATGCAAAGGATTAATTTTGTTATTTCTTGAATCCCAACAGAAATTTGGTACGATAACCCAATACGTATACTCTGATATGAATTTTACATATATAAGCCACTCCATTCAAAATCCAGGCGCACAACCAGGAGGAGGGATATTAGGGTCAGAACCCGCCCTTGGATCCCTAATATCCAGATATTTTGTTATGAGAGAATAAGAAATACTTAGCAATCGCAAATAATTTCAAAAGAAAACAGTCTACCATAATCCAGACTCAGTTTTCCCACCGTTTCGTATTCAAGTAGCTATGAGGTCAAAGAACTTTGAAATATGTTACAGATTTGTGAATCTCATAACATCAATAAAAATCATGCTCTTTTATTTCAAGCGCCATAAATCTATGATAAAATCAACCGAATATTGGTGTTTGTTCGTTTACATAAAAGTATTACTCCTTCTGTAGTTGAATTTAAACAAGGAAAATTTCGTGTTACTCTATAATCTAAATAGCGTGAATAATTCGGGATCTAGATAAAATGTTGTCCCATATTGGGTTGTTTTGTAAAAATTCGAAAACTGGACAAAAACCATTTTAATATTTTGTCGTAAATAGGTGACAGATTAAGAAGTTACAAAAATATTGATGCAATGTGACAAATATGGGATAGGAAAGTTCTGCCTACAATTTTTTTTATAGAGAAATATAGAAGTAAATTTATTGTTTCTTTAAAAACCCTTCCCACGGAAATTTTCTGGTTGCGCCTTGTCAAAGTCCATTTACAAAAGACTGATTGATACAATTGCGATTGCTAGCATTTCTAAAAAAAAATAAAAAAAATCCTGCATTTCAGGTTAAAATACAAATGTGACGCGATTCTTCAAACATTGCACGGATGAGCTGAACTCAAAAAGCAAATCAAATCGGTCCTTCTGAATTTCAACGCAAGGAGCTTCTATTTTGCAAAAAAAAAAAAAAAAAAAAAAAAAAAAAAATGTAAAAGAACAGTCAGTAACCATTAACAGAAGGAATGAAATACTTCCCCCCTTTTTCAGTGAACCTTTCCCCCTAATTTCCGAGCCGTAGTATGTTTTTTAAAAAAGAACAAAACAAAAAAAACTATCCTCCCATTCATCTGGACTACTAACCGTGAATCATCTGCAAAAAAAGATACGTTCAATTAAATTGACTGCTGTTGGCGGTAAACGTGAGCTTTTGGCATGATCGGAACGACGCCAAATGGGTGGTAACCATATCTCACCGTCACATCTCGAAGAAGACGATTTCAGTGCATCCAGAAGCCGGGTATCTCTGGTACGCGTAGAGTTATGGGCAAATTTCGTATTGTATTTAACTGTTTTTAGTGTGGCGGGGAAATCGTGCTCTGCAATTCGGAAAAAACATCGCAATGGAATTGTTTTCCTATGTATAGATAGCAAGTTGTCATATCAGGGTAAGTTATTTTGTATGCATTGTTTTCAGTTCTTCTAAACTGTATATAATTGACAGTGTAAAACATATTTTCAACGCTATGTTCAAACTTAAACCATTAAAGACGACTTTGAAATGGATAAACAGTCATTGTTTTTAACTTTTACCTTGTTTATTTAGATCATATAAGGTACATTTTGAATTTTTCAGATTTTTTGAAAAATTATTTTTATGATTTTTAAAATATACTAAGTAGAACCACAATCGCAATTTATTAGCAAAGAAAAAAACTTAAATTTCGATAGGTAAGTTTTCTTGCCAACCGTTGTTAATAGGGTTAAATGAAGAGAGAATTCTTAACGTTAAAAATCATTTCACTGAATCGATGGTATGCAAATAATGTTAATCGCAAGATGAAATTTATCCCATCAAACATAATATATGTAACCCTTTCAATTGAGCAGAATGAATATTTTAAATTTCTAAATATTTTATTTGACTACAAACCTAAAGCAAAGTATGCAGCCATCAATCGGCCTTTGAGTAATACTAAAATAACTGTCAGAACGAAATACGCATGTCAGAAAAATAATATACAGATGACGGAGTTAAGCAATGAATTGAGTTCCAAATTCTTAGCTAAACCTATTCACTTTAGAACTGGTTCCATATGTTTGTAATACAATTTGTCGCATTTTGTCACTTGCCTGCTAATCAATATCCACAGTGGAAGCTTCATTTTTAGATTCGCGGAATGAAATTTCAAGTATTATTACACTGCAAAGAAGCATGTTTTTCTGATTCAACGATTTTCACAGTATTTACTTATAAGTATAAAAACGGAAACTAAATTTGGATACCACGTGAAGAACAATAATGTATAGATTGTCAGAGATCTATATTGTCAATGAAATTATAATGTATTGTATCAAGAATTTTCTCGAAGTAATTTTGAAGTCAATGAAATTTTATTACTTTAATAGTTTTTTTTACTATTCATTTTCCGATATTATGTGAGGAATCGCACAAAAAAAAAATGTAAATAAATGCATTACTAATTAGCTTATGTCCCATAAAATGTGTTCTTTTACTCATTAACTCATTAAAGGCCACTTTGAAATGGATAAACAGTCATTGTTTGTAACTTTTACTTTGTTTATTTAGATCATTTAAGGTATATTTTGAATTTTTCAAATTGTTTGGAAAATTATTTTTATGATTTTTAAAAAACACTGATTGGATACACAATCACAATTTATTACCAAAGAACAAAGCTAAAATGTAGATTTGCAAGTTTTCTTGCCAATCGTTGTTAATGGGTTAATGAAGAAATGCACGTATAACGGGTTTTAGATAAACAATTGCAAAATAAATTTAAAAGTTAGATATGAAGAGAGTATGTTCAGAATCATTTTTATCTGTTTGTTAAAGCTTCAATAAATTAACTTACGAAAAATACAGTATATCCGTATTGACATTTCTTCTTCTTCAGATGACTAACATAGATTTTTTTTTTTTTTTTTTTTTTTTTAAATTCTTAGCTTCAAGATTGTTTTGAAGTGACCTAACTTGTTCACAGTTCACACGCGCGCACTGAGGCGTGTACGCGTGCGAATAAATACTAAGCGAAAAATAAACGTCTTAATTTTTTTTAATGCACAAGAAAATCCTGTTACTTAATTATTTTTCACATTATTTTTTCACTTTGATTAAAAAAAAAAATACATTAGCACTCTTCGTGTCCTACCTTCATGTTTACCACTCTCATGTCGCTCAAAAAGCATGTTGTGTTAAAACCCAATATCTTTTCATAATTTCGAGTATTTATTTTAACACCTATTTATATAGAAATTTATCGAGAGAAAACCCCCGATTTTTTTTAATGTATATGAATGTGAATGTATATGATAAATGTATTAAAATATGTTTTTTTAATTGAATGCACAAGAAAATTCTGTTAATTAATTACTCTTCAAATTATTTTTCAACTTTGATTCAATTAAAAAAATATTTTTCTAATACATTCAACTAATATATTTTCTATAATTTCGAGCATTTATTTTAATAACTGGTTATATTGCAAATTATCGAGTGAAAACCCCCGATTTTCTTGAATGTATATGAATGTGAATGTATATGATAAATGTCTTAAATTAAAAAAAATATTTTAATGCAAAAGAAAATTCTGTTGATTACTCCTCAAACTAGTTTTCAACATAGATTCAACTAAAAAATTTATAAAACGTTAGCTCTCTCGCTTCTTACCTACATGTCTTCCACTCTCCTGTCGCACAAAAAACATGTCATGTTAAAACCTAGTATATTTTCTTTAATTTCGAGCATTTATTTTAATAACTGCTTATATAGCAATATAGCAATTTATCGAGAGAAAAACTCTGATTTTCTTGAATGTATAAGAATATGAAAGTATGTGATAAATGTCGTAAAATATATTTTTTATTTTAATGCACAAGAACATTCTATTAATTAATTACTCTTCAAATTTATTTTACAACCTTGATTCAACTAAATTAATATTTTTCTAATATATTCAAGTAATATATTTTCTATAATTTTAAGCATTTATTTTAATAACTGCTTTTATCGCAATTTATCGAGGGGAAGGGCGGGGGGGGGGGAACGATTTTCTTGAATATATATGATAAATGTCTTAAAATAATTTTTTTAATGCACAAGAAGATTCCATTAATTAATTACTCTTCAAATTAGTTTTAACCTTGATTCAACTAAAAAAATTGTAAAACGTTAGCACTCTCGTGTCCTACCTTCATGTCTACCATTCTCATGTCGCACAAAAAGCATGTCGTGTTAAAACTCAATATATTTTCATAATTTCGAGTATTTATTTTAATACCTACTTATATAGCAATTTATCGAGAGAAAAACACCGATTTTCTTGAATGTTTATGAATGTGAATGTATATGATAAATGTATTTAAAAAAAAAAATTAATTGAATGCACAAGAAAATTCTGTTAATCAATTACTCTTCCAATCATTTTTCAACTTTGATTCAACTAAAAATATATTTTTCTAATATATTCAACTAAAAATATATTTTTCTAATATATTCAACTAAAAATATATTTTTCTAATATATTCAACTAAAAATATATTTTTCTAATATATTCAACTAAAAATATATTTTTCTAATATATTCAACTAAAAATATATTTTTCTAATATATTCAACTAAAAATATATTTTTCTAATATATTCAACTAATATATTTTCTATAATTTCGAGCATTTATTTTAATATCTGCTTATATAGCAATTTATCGAGAAAAAAACCCGATTTTCTTGAATGTATATGATTACGAAAATCATTTATATCTTCAATGTATGATTTTAAAGGGGATAAGAAATCATTTAAATATACATAAATGTTAATTATAATATTTATTTAGTATGTTTGTTGAGTAAACATTAGTACATATTTTTCACATAGTTTTTTGTAACCAAAATACATAAGTTTTTTAAATAAATTTAAAATTATGAAATAAAACGAGCAAAAAGATTATTCTCCAGATAAAAATCTTCTTGATTTTTAACTGAAATTCGCATAATATAGTTTTCATTATCAAGCTATAATTAAAGTATGAATCTGGTGTTACATAAAAATGACGTACTATGCATATGCTTTCTTTTATATCAAACAATCTCTATATACAAAAAAAGTTATTCTGTAGTTACTTTCTAGCGTTTAACCCCGAAATACATTTATCTTGTTGTCTAATTTGTTAATGAATTACTTGCTGATAGAATGTTATATAATTACGTAACATAATTATTATTTAAATTCTAATAACTGTTCAATTTTTATAAATAAAAAAATATAGTTTGCATTTGAAGTAAAGGGAATTTGTGTGAACTGGTTGCGAGTTTCCCAAAAGTGTTATTTACTTAGTGATCATCAGTAATTGTTTACAATGACTTGCAAAATTACGATCAGTATTCCTAACTGAAAAAATAAAATGACATTTGCTAA
Source organism: Linyphia triangularis (assembly GCA_963978545.1). Lineage (NCBI taxonomy): Eukaryota > Metazoa > Arthropoda > Arachnida > Araneae > Linyphiidae > Linyphia > Linyphia triangularis. Next base: position 124,652,910 of record OZ021721.1, read on the forward strand.
AAATTTACTTATTAATACTTTTTTGTAATAAAATAAAAGTATACTTATATTAAACTTTTTCTCAACTTGTTATTATGTAGAATTAATTTTTACCGCAGCTATAAAAAAGTAGATTACAAATTATATAAATCAGAACGTTAAAGATGGTTTTCATTTATTACAGTCTAATGAGACACCAAATTATTTGTTGACTTCATGACTGATTATCAGAAAAATTAGATGAAATGAATATTTGTAAAATGAAAAGTGATCTTTAACGACATCTATAAAATTTGCCGGGCAAAGAAAGATTTAAAATGACAATTTTATGTTATGCTAACTAAGATACGAGCATTTATGAATATCCGGTCGATTAAGATGATCACAAAAAAATAATTGATAGAAAAATAAATATTGATTTCTGCAGTCCATATTAATTAATTGGAGATTTAAAATACTTCTTAATGGAATTTTCAGTATTTTGAAGTGAATTATCAGTATTATTTAGAATCTCAATTTTATATATATACTAGCTGTGTGGCCCCGCTTTGCTGGTGACTCGTTGAAAGACATAGAAGTTTACATTTAAGAAAAAGTGAAACAAATGTAGTAAAGGACATTTGACGATATTTTTCATTTAACGATCAGAAAAATCACAAAAATCAAATACTCGGTAACTAAAAGAAAACTAAATCATAAATAATAATAAAAATGTAAGTTAAAATATAAATATTAAGGGTACTCTTCCGTTAGGAGGTTACCAGTTGGCCCCAAGACTAAATGTTTACCCATGTAAATGTCGCGTAAATGTATCGCCAATTATAACTATAGAAATTATAAATTATTTGAAAGTTGTTAGTTTAGATTATTTAGGCCTTCTTTTTGGCGATTTTTTTGGCTGGTACCCGGCAAACGGATTAGTACCAAATTAAGTTAAAATATAAATAATTATAAAATTAAAATATAAATGAAAATAAAAATCGTCGCGAGAAACCGCATTATCTGTAAAAAAGCACCAAACAAAATCGCACCAAAGAAATGTTTTATAGTAAATATGGACCAAAAAAGTTTTGTATTCTTCGAATTTTTTTTTGTACAGAGTAGTTTCATGCCCGGCCACATACTAATTACTTCATAATCCTGACTAAAATAGTTTGGTGTAAATAATAAAACATTTATGATACAAAAATTTATTAAAATCTAGATTAAATATATGGAGCTTGGATACACACTACAAAAACCCTATACAAAAAATACAAACATTCAAAAGAAGGAATTTTGATATTCTGTTTAAAGGAAACGAAAAAATATTTACCTGGAAAAAAAAAATGTTGTAATGACTTGAAAGTTTTCAGTGAATTTTAATAATTTGTTTACATTTAGATTATTAGAATTACGCTAAAACTGCATATGCGCAGAGCGTCGAATTACAGTAAATATATGGAAAATCATAATAATAATCGAACTGTTTATCGGACAGTGGATTGTAATACATAAAAATAATCAGAAAAATAAGGAGGACATATTAAAATTATTTTTGGTTTTATTCTGATGTAATAAAAAAATATCGTTGCCATTCCAAGATTTTTTTTCCTTATCATTAAATTTTAATAAAAGCAACTTTTAATCGAATTTAAAAGTTGTTCTCTATAATCTCCATGTTCTAAAGCTTCAATGTACTGAATTTCGTACCTCTAGGTGCAAAACTGTGGATTTGCATAAGGTTCAGACGTACAGACCAACTCACTTTTATATATATAGATAACCTTAATTATATATTATCATCACCAATACTAGGAGTTTTAAGTTAAGACCAATGTAATACAAAACAACCGTCTTTCCCGAATTAAACATTGCAAGAAAAATATCCTTTTCTTCTATTAAAATTCTCATTATTTAATGATTATTATTATTTAAAATCTGAATATTTATAAGCACCATTTTACTCAGTTTAATTGTATATCATATAAGATCCCAATTTTCCTATTAATTAAAGGTTGAAAGTATATCCTATATAGAATTTAACGACTATTTTTATATAGTTTGATTTCTTCTATTGTTATAAAGACTTGAATTCGGTTAGTTCTATAGATTATTTTTTATAATTATGACAAAAAAAATCAAAGATATTGCAATTACTAATGAAGTACATTCACCTGGTTAGAAGATTTTGTACAATCAGTTGAGGGTAATTTTTCCGTTTGAACAATCACGCGATAAGCCGAGAAAGTTTACGCTTCTTCCCATTTAAAGGTCAAACCATGAAAGAAGCGAAAAATATAGAGCGGAACAATTTTGCTCTGGTCTTCGACATTTGATTTCTGATCCGCTTCTTTTAATGGCGTTTTTAGGAGTGTGCTTGTTTTTAATATTTAAAATTAGATGCAAACACCATATTTATCAGAAAAATATGCGGTACACTACCTTCCAAAATTTTTGTTCATTAAAAATGAATGTGAATTTATGGACTCTAATCAAAATATCTTTTTTTTATTCTGATTAAAACAATTTTATTATTTACTTATTAAAAGAATTTTGCCAATGGGAAAGAGTTTCTTTTATGATCGCTTAAATGCTATTTCAGCGCGATTGGATGACGGCAAGTTGGTTTATTAGTGTTCCGTAAAAGCATTCTTTTAGTGACAGTGGCAGCCTCCAAAATTTGATAGAATGCATTGTCATCGACATCGAATCTATCTACCAAGTTTCAGCCCGATTGGATGACGACAAAAAGAATACATAGACTATTGTTCTTAGATTCATCAGATACTTAGAAAAACTTCAATAGTCTTTAAATAGATGGTGTATTTTAAAACGCATTAAAACATATTCTATCTATAGTTTTCGTGTAATTTTTCATTTAGTGAATCATTTTCTTTAAAAATAATAGAAAGAAAAGTTGAGTTGTTCAGTTAAAAATATAAGTCATTTATAACATCAAATAATTTGAAAAATCTAATTATAAATAAATAAAAATACAATTTTAAATTATTCTTTAAAAAAAAAAAACAGTTGGTTTTTTGAGAAAAAACCCATTTGGTTTAAACCATGCCAACTCTGAGTAAATCATTAAGTATTTTTGAAAAAAACAACTAAAATATTAAGAAGGGGAGGGTGTGTGGAGGGGGATTTGAATGAGAAGGTCGCGCTAGAACAAACTTTATAAAATAATGAGTTATGATCTTTGAAAGTTTGGTCCTTCCACTTAAATGATTCTATTTACTAGGATTTTGTTTTGTCATGCAATGAAAAAGTATGTGAAATGCCCATTAAATTGCAAAACCAAAAACTCATATAAAAAAAATTAATAATTTACCTACCTTATTATCAATTTAATTGGCTTATCTTATATGATAGTAGATAAAATGGTGATTTTGACACACGACTAAGACATACGTGTGTGATCTAATTTCTTTGCTTAATAACCGTGCTTGAAACTTCTAAATTTTTATATTAATTAAGAGACCTTATCTTTTGTCATCTAATAAAAAAATATGTGAAATGCCCATTAAATTGCAAAACCAAATACTCCTATTAAAGAAATTAATAATTTACCTAGCTTAGTATTAATTCGTCAAAATCACCATTTTATCTAATAAGACATGTGTGTGACCTAATTTCGTTGCTTAATAACTTTGCTTGAAACTTCTAAATTTTTGTATTAATTCAAAACCTTACCTTATAAAAAGTGACTTCGTGTTTTATAAAGTTTCTACAAAACAAAATTCAAATTCAGTTATAAACAATTAAACTATATCTTAATGAGATTGGAAAACGATTACTAATCAGTAACGTACAAGATAATCTTTTTTTCAAAACGTGAACGAGTAGACTAAAAATTATCTCACTGAAAAGATTAGCATTCGCTTACGAACGATAAGCACATGAAATAAATCGAGACAGCTTAAGTTGCACGGTTGACTTTTTTTATTACTACAATATTTTTAATATATTTGAATATGGGTATAGGGTATGGGGTGGGTATAGGGCCATATATGGGTAAATGGCCAAATAGATTGAAACGGTCTTTAATTCTTTATCCGTTAGTGCTAAGTGAGCAATGTAAGTTTAAAAAAAGTTAAAAATAGGGTAAGAAAGAAAACTTCATTAAGAAAAATCATCTGGCTAATTTTTAATTTTTATACAGTCTCCCAATTCATATTTGGTCAAGTTTTTATTTTCCATCCCTTCTACCGGCGGGCCTTCAATTTCATTTTATGCGGTCTTGTATTTAGGGGAAGTAATTAAAAACTGTGCTTACAAATAGATACATATTTTATAGAATGTATTTTAAAAAGAAATAGCAATTGCTTTTAAAATACGATATATTAAAAATGTAAACAGATAATTATACAGAGCATACATATAAAAGTTTAGGATTTAGAATATGTTTCGATTTTAGCAACTTGTGTAAAAAATATTTAAAAAGTTTTTTACTCTCAATATAAAAAAAATCTTAAGAATATTTTCCGCATTGCGAGTCTAAACTAAACACGCGGAAATGATTTTAATGTAAATATTATCTTTTTATTTCTTATAATTTTACATTTGATATTTTTATACTTGGTCACAAATTGTTTCAGCCGTTGCCAGTTATTTAAATACGTCATTTGAACAAAAAATTGGAATAAGAAAAGAATTCTTAATCATATACCAAAGTAAACAACTAATCTCTAAAAAAATCAAAATATATAATGAATTTATCTTTAAAGAAAGCAACCTTTACATTAATTGATTTTCCAATATCCCATAAAAAAAGTTTTTATTCTTTGATAAATCCAAGTACGAACACAAGTAAGTTAGGTTGACAAGGTAAAAGTTATTCAAATTTATGTGACGATCTGAAAAGCATGAGACACTACATGGCAAACATTTTTTCAGCGTCTTATTTACCGTCTTTAAATTATCATATTTTTCTTTGTGTAAACAAACCTTTTACCCTTTTTATCATTAAGGTACAGAACACTAAAAATACACCAATCTAAAATAATTCATACAATAGAAATACTGACGCAATCATTAACATTTTTATTAATTTTTCAAAACAAATCAGCAAAATCTATGAGTAAAATATTCGGTAAACTACTTTTCAAAATTTATTCATTAAAATTGAAAGTAAATTTATTTACTCACATCCAAATATTTTTTTATTTTTTATTTTGATTAAAACAATGTTATTATTTATTCAAACAATTTTGGCAACAGGAAAGAGTTTCCTCAATGGTCGGTTAAATGCTATATCTGCGAGATTGGATGACGGCAAATTGGTATATTAGTGTTCGGTAAAAGCGACCTTTTAGTGACAGTGACAGCCACCAAAATTTGCGTTGTCATCAACATCGAATCTATCTGCCAAGCTTTAGCCTGATTGAATGATAGCAAGGGGGCAATTAGGCCTCCTCAGATTTGCCAGCTATCGACATACACAGCCACCCATCCAACACACACACAAAATCGAAGTTAATATAAAGGGTTTAATAATTGTCATCCATGCATATCCACCCTTTCTAAAATATAGGTTGTTACAATTTCGTATTGACCAACCTTGCTCTAATTAAATGCTAGTTAGTGATGTAACAGAAAACACTGGAAAGTAAACAACGGTTTCAGGAAGTCAACCTAAATAAACAAATCCAACTGTAAGAAGAAGACGATTCTTAAGTACCATTTCAAGCTCCAACTGTATGTCTTATGCTCTACTGAATGTGAATTGGAATCAAATGCAAACTAAGCTCAAATGTGAATACCCTTTAGGTAAAGAACTGTGTATTTCCAGACCATTAACTACGTCGTCCATAATAGGGAATCTGTTTGCTTAGCTGGGCTTAGCTTAACTGTGTAATAGAGAGGATGTGGCGAAATAATAGGTTCTCCAAAAAGAACTAAACAAAAGTGTTTATTTTAGAAACAAAAATTGTGTCCATCACAATATAGCTACAGTTTGATGTTCTTTTAGATAGGGAAAAATACATTATGCAAATATTGAGTTGTATGAACCATTGACGGACATGTGTTATACTTTACTGCCCACATTTTTTATTTTTATATGTTTTGATATTAAATACAAAATTTTGTGATAAAAGAAAACATTTTATTTTAGTGAACATTTATTGCTTTTCGCAATTATCGAACGAAAGAGTTAATTGGTAAAACGCATCTTTCATTTACTTATCGCAGAACATTTCTTAATTCTATGTTTAATACTGAAAAGATGTTAGTAGTCACTGAAGTAACCGAAACAACTTTTTTTCGTTTAACTTCCTGTTTAAATTGGGTTATTTTTTCATTGGGATACCACTAAATACAATTTCCTAAATAAGTTTATGCTGAGTTGAATTACGCGATCATGAAGGCAGATTCAATATCAATCACGTAAGAATATCAAACCTTTCATTGTGAATAAACCGGCTTAAATCGGGAACACGCAATGAATATCTGATGTTGAAAACCCTGTTTCAAAAACACTGTAATTATACTAGAATTGCTTTTCTAATTTTTCAATTTATCCAGAATGATATTTTAAAATTAAATTACTTTGTGTTATGCAATAAAAAAATAATTTTCATGCCTTACATCAGATATCGCCAGAGAGATTTAATGCAAAAAAAAAATTATCATATTCGGCAAATTTTCTCTGTTCAAAAAAGTATGAAGAAACCCAATTGCATGATTAAAATTTTACGATGAATAAAAGACATTTCTAAAGAAAGTTGATTGAAATCCATTTTGAAAACTTAAAAAATATATTAATTTTAAATAGTTTTTACAACTGAAAATAGTGCAAATAGCAATATCTATATCCAGTTATTTTTTTATCTTTCATGATAGTAGTTCGACTCTATAGTGGGTATGAAAAAATTAAATACTTAGAAATATACACTATTAGAGCACATTTTTTTGAAAATTTTGTGCTTGTTTTTGCAAAAAAACATTTATTAATTTTCATAAGACATGAACGTAAGGTAAATATATTCAAATTTAATAGAGCAAAAGATACTTAATAATTAAAATTATCAAGCTGAAACTTCTGTAAAGTTTTAGTCGATTCAACGATAAAAGTTAACCCAAATGTCTAGACAACATATCATTCAATCGTCTTCTGCTATTAAAGGAAAAAAAAATATCTGTTTACATGTTTAAATGCTTTCTTCGTGGATTTTAGAAGAAAAAGATGTTGTTAGCATTTTGTGTATTATTTTTTATTTTAGGGACTTATTTTACATTCACATACTTTCCATTTGCTTCCTATCTTATAAAAAAAAAAACCTTTTTGTTTCATGCAAACGATATCTTTTGAATTGGGATTATCTTCCACAGCATTTATAAATGTAGCAAAATAAACAATGCTACTATTTTCTTCGTTAGAATTCTCGATTAAAAATTACTTCATAACAAAATATAACTTACGTTAATGAATAAAATGCTCTTAAATTTGATAAACATAAATACAGTAATAACATTTAATATCGTACTTTTTGAACGAATAGAAAATGTAGAAAAGTACTAGGTTAAAAAATTTGGACCGTCCATAATGTGGTAATAGTTGCATTTTTGTTAAAACATATGACTTCTAAGGAATAATTTAAAATAATACTTATTATCTAATTATTTTAATATCTAAAAATTGAATATTTTGCTACATTTATAAATCAGTAAATTATCCACTTATTAATCAAATATATATTATATCATTTATTACTTGAACACTAGAATTTAATATAAATGTGTTTTTTTTTTTTTAAATTCATTATTCTTTTTAATTAGCTACTCCTCGCTTTATGGTTACGAACACTCTGCTCACAAACAAATAAACTCTTTAAATCTGTTGAAATATTTTAATGGGATTCTTCGATTTCTTTTGTGTTGATGAGATGAATTGATTTCATATAACATTGACATACTAGAAACTGTCTTTACAAAGATATAATGAATACACTACGCTTTTTAGTTCAATTTTTATGTACTTGAATTTTGCATTTTCATGTTTTTGAATTCAATTATGAAATTTATCAATAAAAAACGATTTGAAAATTTTTAATAAAAAATTGTGACATTGAAGTGAAGTTTGAAACAGACCACTAATTAGGAAATTCCAAATTGTGTTTTTTTTTTATTTACATCGTGTTTTGACTACGATTTATGTATTTCGGTTCTTATTTTAAGAAACAATGTATGTTTAAAGGTCTTTGTCTTTAAACAAAATTTTATGAAAGTGCGATAATAAATATCGTACGGTATAAATGGGCATTCTATGATTTACAACAGTATTATCTTAAAAAACTATTGCGTAAATAAAATACAATTGATAATTATAAAATTGTTAATTATGTTACAAAAATTCCAACTATAATTTTAGCAAAATTTCTCTTTAGTTTTAACTAAATAGATATTGGTTTTTAAATCTTAACGCAAATTTATTTTTTCTGCAAGAGTTGATTACAATATTTTTTATCAAACTATTTTTTAACAATGTAGAAAAAATATGAATCTAAGCACATTCCTTAAAAAAAGAAAAAGTGGTATTCGTTGTCTCAAAATTTAGTAGGTATTGTTCTGTAATTATAACCCAGGAAAACCAAATGATATTATTCCGCGCAGTCATCGCTTTTTATTTATGCAATTTCACATGGCAACATCGAAGCAGAGAGCAACAACACAGACTTGACGTGCGTGAAAATTAGCTTTTGTACGCTTCACACACGCGATACCGTTACAGCGGGAAAAAAAAGGAATGTTAAATAGAAGACTTATTTCTGTCATGACGCAAGACAAGGAGTGTTATCTTGTATCCAAATATCTACAATAGCTATCACTATGAAATGTTTAGAATAACAACTTGTCGTTTTTAATTGACTTGAATACACATTTAAGGGGGTCTGGGAATCAAAGTGTTAAAAATTCTCAATTTTTTTTTTTTTTTATTATTATTGTAAAAAATTATGATAATATTTCTAAATAAAATGACGTACAATTTTTTGTTTCTATCATTAGTAGATTAGTAGACATTAGACATTAGTAGATAGAAATATTTAAGTTTTTATTACAAGAACATGAAATCTTAGAACTTTGAAACTGTTTTTCTGGGTGATGGCTTTTTGTCCCTTTTTGAAATTTATTTGGATTTAACTTAAAAACTGATTGTTATAAATATATGAAGCTTTCCATAATTATTTTTTTGTATATATTTCTCTAATTTGTCTTCAGGAATAGTGTATTTTGATTAAAGTTTTTTGAACTTAGCCTACTATGGGTTTTATATAGTTTTTGCCAGGATTGGAAATATAACCAGTTTAAAAAAAAAAAAATTTTTTTTTTGTTTGTTTTGTTTCAATCAGGTTTTTTTGCCTTAAACCAGGATTTGTTTTTTAAATTCTTTTTAATTACTTGGATACATATTTATAAATAAAATTTACATTAACTAGAATAAGTAATGTTCAAATAACTATTAATATTCTTTCTGAAAATAATTTAAACTAAGTAAATAAACAATTGATGCTTCTGATGTGGACAATTCAAATCACAATTTTAATATTTTATTGAGAGATACTATTTTTTAAATTCAATGTATACAGTACAATGGTAATTGTTTACTACATAAAACATGGAATATTGCTCTTGGATTCATCAGTAATGGTGATAAATTATTCATAATAATATTTTTAAGATTTAGAAATAAGTTATTAAAAGGCTAAATATAGGTATAATAAGTTTAGAAATAAGGCTAAATATAAAATTTTAGAATTTGGAGTCCTGGACCTCATTAAAAAGAAATAATAACTAATTACCTAGTTTCCCCTAATGATACATTTCACAGAGTAACTCAATTTATGTTAATGCTATTTCGAAAGAGATGATATTTTAAATTTTTATTCGAAAGCTGATTTCCGATACGTTTATGTCATTTTAAAAGTTTTTTAAATAATTACATTGGTAATTTAAAAGATGTTAAGATTAGTTTACCAAATTAGATTTTTATCCTAAACATAAATATCAAAATTTTAATTATTGGCTTTAGGATTATTTACAATTATGTTGAGATAATTCAGTTTTGATATACTTTCAAATAATTTAATTGAAAATTAGGAGCTTAAAAAAAAATACTGATTCAAAAAGTTCTCTGGTCTGGAATTCGAATTTTATGTTACAAAAATTCCAACTATAATTTTAGCATATAACATAAATATCAAGGTTTTGAAGGTCTTGGTTGGTTGGTTGGTTGGTTGGTTGGTTGATTTCAGATTATCTGGCGCCGTCAGCAACACGAGGGCTATAATGCGCCGAAACATTCTTCATTAGACAAGCCAACATACATTTACAAACACCCATGCCTAACGCGGGACTCGAACCCGCAACCTCGCGGTCTAGAAACTAGCATTTTTTTTAAGGTCTATTACAGATGGTATATTATTTAAATAGTCACTATATCAAGGCAATATTGAACTATTATTGTAAAAACAGGCAAAATATATTTATTTCAGAAAGTATGATAATTTCTAGATGACAAAAAGAATAAAACGTTGCTTGTATGATTTCTGCATGAAATGTTAGTTTAAAAGATTAATGCACATGATACAGTGTGGTACGTAAATGTACTTACTTTATTCATTAGTGTACAATTAAAGAATGAAACACTAAATTTTTTAAAGTATTTGTATTATATCCGGCATTGTAATTTCAAGGCTGTATTGAATTATTGTTGTAAAACCAGTCAAAATATATTTATTTCAAAAAGTAAGATAATTTCTAGATGTCGAAAAGAATAAAATGCATCTTACATAATTTCTGCATGAAATGTTCATTTATAAGATTGATGCACGTGCCAACCAAGATACAGTGTGGTACGTAAATGTACTTATTTTATTCATTAGTGTTTATTCATTAGTGTGCAATTAAAGAATGAAACACTACACTTTTAAAAGTATGTATGTTATATCCGACATTGTATTTTAAACTTTCAAATAAGATTTATTACAATTAGAAATACTCGGTTAAAATTTGAAATCTTTCCTTGACTTTTTATAATTTTTGATAATAGGAGAATCTGAAAAAAACATTAAAACAAAATTGTTGTCCTTTGTCTTATCCATTTTTATAATTAGATCATTGAGTTAAAATCAGTTTTTAATTTTTAATAAATCAGATCAAAACTGATTTTTCCACTAATGATAAATTAATAATCATTTGCTGGAATTTCTTTCTCAACACAAGAATTTTTGTTTTTGAATTTTATTTTTGAAAGTCCAATTTGTGTGAAAAGCTGAATATAGTATAATGTATAGGTATTTTTGCAAAAAAAACTTCGAATTCGTTAGAAAAGCACTTTAATATTTCTCAAATATTATATAGACTGTAATTATACTGAAAATGATCAAGAAAAAATGAAATTTTTTCGATGAGATTAGAACACTTTAATGCAAGGCGGTTATTTTTCAATGTCAAAGTATTCCTCGAAAAGATATGAAATGCACAAGATTAAATTTGCTTGTATTCTTTTTTTTATTCTAAAAATGTAGGATTGTAAATTATTCCATGATATTCCAGAGATTCACAATGAAAAGCGCACCTTAAAAGGAAGCCTTGAAATGACGAATCGAAATAAACGAATAAAACTGTTTACAAACATTGCCTTCCTGCATCTCAATAAAACACTTGAAATGAATAGAAAAGTTCGACCATCCGTTGCATACCTTTTCTTATTTGTCATCTTCCAATTAAGTCCTCTTAAAAAGGAATGCAATGGTAATGATGTAACCTAGATATGCTATCACTGTAGGATTGCACTATCAAAGAACACATATTGGAATGATTCCTGTTACGTTTTTTTAATTAAATAAAAAACTAATGTTAATCTAAAAATGCTTTAGAAATGAATCATGCATTCTTTTCATGGAGTGAGGTTTGAATTATTTGTTTCTTAATACCGATTTCTTAGATTTTCACCACTAATGCTTAGTGACAATTATATTTTCGTCACCAATGCTTAGTGACCATTATGCTTTTTTAATTAAATCAATCACTAATGTTATTCTAAAAATGATTTCGAAATGAATCATGCATTCTTTTCATGAAGTGAGGTTTGAATTATTAGTTTCTTAATACCAATTTTTTAGATTTTCACCACCAATGCTTAGTGACAATTATATTTTCGTCACCAATGCTTAGTGACCATTAAGCTTTTTTAATTAAATCAATCACTAATGTTAATCTAAAAATGCTTTCGAAATTAATCATGCATTCTTTTCATGAAGTGAGGTTTGAATTATTAGTTTCTTAATACCGATTTCTTAGATTTTCACCACCAATGCTTAGTGACAATTATATTTTCGTCACCAATGCTTAGTGACCATTATGCTTTTTTAATTAAATCAATCATTAATGTTAATCTAAAAATGCTTTCGAAATGAATCATGCATTCTTTTCATGAAGTGAGGTTTGAATTATTAGTTTCTTAATACCGATTTCTTAGATTTTCACCACCAATGCTTAGTGACAATTATATTTTCGTCACCAATGCTTAGTGACCATTATGCTTTTTTAATTAAATCAATCACTAATGTTAATCTAAAAATGCTTTCGAAATGAATCATACAATCATTTGATGGAGTGATGTTTGAATTATTAGTTTCTTAATACTCATCACTTAAATTTTCGCCACCATTGACAAATATATTTAAAATATCGAAAAAAAATGTATCTATGAAATTGAGGTACTGCGTTATTAACAATATAAAAACTTAAATTAAAAAGGTATTTTTACTAAAGGTAGTAAGGTGAATAGAAAACATATTTGAAAAATGTCATCTAATTTCATTTTAGTTTGCGATTCTTTTTTTATTGCTGGTAAAAAGTAATGAGGGCTTGGTTTTTTTTTTTGTTTTCAAAATAATGTTGTATTTCTTATGAATAATCTCTTATTCTTTATGAGTAAAGAATTATAAAATTGAAATTGATACATTTTGTTTTATTGTTTTCTCTATAAATAGTACTAAGAGAATATTTATGGAGATAACGTATAAGATAAATTGATATAATTTATTCACAATTATATGTTGAATTATCTTCAATGAAGGTCGACCAAACGGTATAGTGCTTACCGTGTTAGCTTCTAGACCACGAGGTTGCGGGTTCGAGTCCCGTATTGGCATGGGTGTTTGTAAATGTATGTTGGCTTGTCTAATGACGAATGTTTCGGCGCATTATAGCCCTCGTGTTGCTGACGGCGCCAGATAATCTGAATACATCCAACTCTTCAATGAAGAATATAACTTAAATTGGTATTCCTTGATTAGTTTAGGTCTCCTGAATACAATTTTTTATTAACGGGGAATTGCAAATTCCTCTGCTACACATTGAATAGAAAACTGAGGAAATTCAATCGATATATTATTTATTCAAGAAGTTGAACTCTTTACGCGATGTTTATCTATGATATTTCAAAGCTATTCAAATGATTGGAAAGTGTTTCTGAGTCGGCAAGTACTTCCACTAATGTTTCACACATATTTCTACTCAATCAGAAAAACACTTTTGATAAACATTCTTTGTTTCCAACACATTTTAGAGACGGACAATCATTTCACTCTTTATATCATGTTTAAATCGATCTCTATATACTTTCATACAAAGTTTAAACAATCAATATTTTTTCGTCGCTTCATATTAATTGTATGGCATTAAAAAAGCTTGCAATAAGTGACTGATACTCACATTTTTTATTATTTTTAAAGAAACTAGTTCTGTAGGCGATGGAAGTTTGGCAAATATTAGATCGCTACATCGCGTTTCTTGTATTTTATTTCTATTGTTGGCAGAAGAAAACTTATATTCTTTATCTTCGTCACGGTGCATTGACCCCAAATTATTATAAATTTTGAAGTCAATTATTTAAAAAAAAATATTTACGTGAGTCATTTTACAAACAAATTGAGCAATGAAACCTATTATTTTGATATTGAACAAAACAGTAATGCAATACTGTTTTTATATCACTTTAAAAGTTAATTAAAGTTACAAAAAACATTAAAAAAAATTTCAGTTCTTACATTTTACTTGAATATGAATGAGTATCATAATGTCAAATAAACTGCTTTATTTTTTGTATTTTATGTTATTGAGTTTTAATTATATTTAAAAATCAAAATGTTACAAAAATAAAAATACCGAATTTGTTTTTGTTTTTTTATTTCACTTATTCGCTTTTTTTAATAAATATTAATTCAATTTAAATATATAATATATTTATATCAGTTTCTTTAACGATAACTCAGTTGATTTAATGTTACAAATTAAATAATATGCAATAATTTGTTAAGATTTAAATACAAAATATTATAATTCTAATAAAAATAAAATAAAAATAATCAATATTTTTAAGCTTATATTCTATTTTTTCCGATATCATAATTTTAGTTCTCAAACTTCCATTCCCAAACTGTAATGTCTTAATAAGTTTTGAGTTATCAATATTTCAGAAGTTTTAAATTATAATAGAAATACCAAAACACTTACTTATATATTTTACGGTAGAAAAGACTTTCGTTCACAATTTATCTCAAGAACAATTTTATTTACTTGTTGACATTGTCAATTAATGCTACAGAGCAACCAATCAAACCCCTTTAAAATTAAATAAAATTGTCCTCACTTATTAATTTCGAAGAAAAAGGCTCAAAATAATATAATTTTATTCTAAAATGCATGACTTCAAACATGGTTAAAAAATACAGTTTTTGCTATTTCTTGACGGGTAAAATTACTGACAATTTTCTCAGTTTTCTCCCTAATTATACTTGAAACATAATTTTGTCAATAAATTGTTCATTTCATTTTTCATATTTTAGTATTCCTGGAATATCAGTGTCAAACAATTTGCCTTTTGAATTGGTACTTAATATACAGGTTATTGTATCCATAGCATCTATAAATGTTATGTTGGGGCCATCGTGGAATTTTATCAAATTAAATAGAAATTTTGCAGTATTTTCATAAAAATTTTCTTTTTCAAAAAATTCATGTAAAATATACTTGCTGTAATGTACGCAAAATAAAAAAAAATTCGACATTCAAATTTATAGCTAGAGATCGCATGGTGGTCTCAGCATAAAATCCACATATATATTGTAGAGCAATAATTTGAATTACATTAAATTTAAGTACACCATTTTGAGATACCAAAGTAAAATAGTTTGATCTCGATATTAAATAATTCACAAATACTCATATACAATGCATTAAATAAAGCCCAAATGAAGTACTTTATAATTATACCAAATTTAAATTCCAAGTA
Source organism: Linyphia triangularis (assembly GCA_963978545.1). NCBI lineage: Eukaryota > Metazoa > Arthropoda > Arachnida > Araneae > Linyphiidae > Linyphia > Linyphia triangularis. The sequence goes on from OZ021721.1 coordinate 124,668,175, forward strand.
TAAATCGAAAGAAAACGTGAATTCATTCTGCATTGCAATAACTGTCAAAAACTCTTTTATAGTTTACTTTCGTAGACCTTTTTTTCAAAAACAAAATAAGATTCAGAAATAATATTTGTCCCCTTCTTGTCTAATAATATAACAACTAACCGATGCTTTATTAAATTCCGAGAATGTTGGATTGAAAATACTTTTTTTTGTTGATTTTGAATGACTTATATATTTTGCTGAAAATTTTATATTTTTGGTTTTTCGTGTACTTCAAAAAGCTATTTCGTATAATTAACAAAAAATTTAATCCATTTATACAACAAAAAATTGAAGGTGCAAACTCTATTTTAAATGACCCAGATTTAATGAAATATGGTTCCGTTTTCTTTCTATTCTAAAAATCTGATTATAGCAGTAGAATTCAATAAATCAAGAATTTCACCATTTCCCCTATACTCATTTATATCTATAAGACTCTTTTTTTTTAGGAAACTAATTATGTTAACTGATAAAATCTCGAAAACTAATTTCCCGTCTTTGCATTTTTAACGCGTTCTCAAAATCCAATTAGAAAATCTATTAGAAAAAGGTTTGAAAGTAGTCGTTAAGATATTGTTGATTGTAAGACACGTTTGAATTTGTTTCAAAAATTCAATTAAGGAATTGTGAAGATGCATATTAAGATTATTTTTATTACGTTTAGAACATATATTATAGTAACTGATAGATCTACAGCTATATCCCTTAAATTTATTTAAAACTTTTCTTAAATATTTACAGACAGTGCAATATATTTACAGAAAAAAGTCGTGGTTGTGTTTTAAGCGTTTAATTATTAATCGATGTTCATCCAATAATTATTCCATTGATTTAAAAATAAGAATTATGACAAAATAAATAAATAAACAAATAAATAAATAAATAAATAAATAAATAAATAAATAAATAAATAAATAAATAAATAAATAAATAAATAAATAAATAAATAAATAAATAAATAAATAAATAAATAAATAAATAAATAAACAAACAAACAAACAAACAAACAAACAAACAAACAAACAAACAAACAAACAAACAAACAAACAAACAAACAAACAAACAAATAAATAAATAAATAAATAAATAAATAAATAAATAAATAAATAAATAAATAAATAAATAAATAAACAAATAAACAAATAAATAAATAAACAATTGTAATGTTGAATGGGTTTGAATAATAGAAAGTAGGGCAGTTGCAGTTGTTAGTAATTTCTGAAGTAATAGCATGGGGGGATTTCTGCTGTGAAAGGGATTGTTAGTTTCACTTCATTATTTTAAATTTGTTTCATTGCTAATTTTAAAGTGACTAGGGTTGAATAGGGTTGATAACTAGCGTTGACAAGTAACAAAACCTAATGATTTCCAATAATAGATATCAAACTACAAAACTTGAGTTCAAATCGAGATAAAAAAAAAAAAAAAAAACTAGTGCTTAAGCAGGCCAAATAATTTTGTTTTTTAATTTTCTCTGAAACCAGGTTGGGTGATTGAAAATTGTCGCACCTAACAATCATTTACGGTGTCTCAATCGTTATGAATTATTATTAAAGTTCGTTATTTTCAGACATTAATATATAAAAATTAGTTGCCCAGTCCTTAGTTTGCAATTTCGACATTTTGAGCAGAGAGCGAGTAGCTCTAGTCAGAGCCATACTGATCATAGGGTTGTCCGGTGCAATCACCGAGTCGATCAGTGTATGTAAAAAATGGGCCGATCCGATACGAAGTTTTTTTAAAAATTATTTTTCAGTATAAATAATTGCTTTCTTAAAGCTCTTTTTAAAAAGCCCAATGCTTTCAAATCCCAATCATCCCCCCCTCCCCTCCCCACTCCTCCTCCCCAGGTGAAGCCTTTCTTTTGGTAGTAGTTTCTAAGAAAGTAGACGTACTAAGATTTATTTATTCTCGTATTTCTTCTTACTTATTTTATAGTTTTTATGGTTAAATATCATCAGTTCGTTTGTCATTTTCTAATAAACTAACTAGTTAAATTCCTGGACATTCTTTATTTTAGAATTTATATTTTCTGTTTTTGCAACAAACTATAAATGGCTTATGGAAACTAAGTTCACTTAAAGGAGATATAAGTACTAGAGACAAGAGAATTTTTTATTTAATTAAACTAATTATTATAACAATTCATTTCTTTAAATGTATAAATAAAATAATTAATTATTGAAATCGTTTATTAAATACGAATATTTAAATAATAAAATGTGTTAATTATTAAAATTATTAAGTTATTATAAATTATTTAATTATTAAAAATTATTTAATTATTAAAAATTATTTAATTATTAAACATTATTTAATTATTAAAAATTATTTAATTATTAAAAATTATTTAATTATTAAAAATTATTTAATTATTAAAAATTATTTAATTATTAAAAATTATTTAATTGTTAAAAATTATTTAATTATTAAAAATTATTTAATTATTAAAAATTATTTAATTGTTAAAAATTATTTAATTATTAAAAATTATTTAATTATTAAAAATTATATAATTATTATATTTTTTTTATTAAAATTTTATTAATGATGATATTGAAAATTTGGGTTTTCACAAATCTACAGTCACCGGATCGATTTTATGACCCAGTACGTTCCTGGCTCTAGTCTGGAAACTGAATATGCAATTATAACGATAGAAGTTCTCTTTTAAAATTTGATACAAGTTCCCTTTAATATTTCAGTAATATTCTTCAAATAATTGCACAATTTTTATCATTAATTGACTCATTAACAGATCAAATTACCAACAAAATTCAGAGTCAAACTTTTACAAAATACTTTACTCATAAGCCTTCCATACCTACTTCTTTCAAAACTAGAAGCATTATTCAAAGAGCCAACAAAACTATTTAGCCATAAACTGCAACAAAGTTAACAGATCCCAAAATAATCTTAAAATAAAATAATTGACTAACTAAATAAACATTTAGCAATTTTTTCTTTGACATGTCTTATAAAAACACTTTAAAACATAGTTTATAAATTCGTAAATTCCTAAAATATAATCTTTGATTAAATGGTTTGATTAATAGAAATCTTGGCTAAATTTAGGTCGATTTTCAACTCATCACAGCTCTACTTTTTATTTTAAAGGTTTCTTGACTAATCCAGATTATCGAATACAATTTTCGGATGTTTTGTAGTGTTTTTGTTTTGTTATCAATAGAGAAATTAAGGATAAAAGAGATGAGATCATAATTTGATATCTACTGAATTAATTTAAACCCTAGTTTTTTCTCTATAGGTGTCTTTGGGGGGATTGAGAGAGGGAAGGAAGCAAGCTCAGTTCATAGTTTGCAATTGACTGAACCAAAAAGACGAAACGTGTTCGCTTGACGGAAACCATTAAATTTCGCAACTTTTTGTCGCTCACTACTTTACTAGAGTTTTTTTTTTTTTTCTAATTTTTTTTTTAATGTAGTTGTTTTTGGTTGGTTATATTCTTTTTTTCCATTTTCGTCAACTTTTCTGCCTTTGTTTAAATATTTTAAATATTTAAAAATGATCATTTAAGAAACTAAATACTTAGCGTAATACCTATAAAATCTGGAGGTGAATTTTCATGTATAAGTGAATATAACATTATTTAACATTTAATACAAACAAATTAAGTTGTAGAGTGTATTCAGCAGGGCCTATGCCAATAATGTTATAAGTGCAATTTTTTCTATTTGCCTTTTCTAAGTAACTAAAGCACGGATAATTTTGTTTTTGTTAAACACTATGTAAAAAATCTTCTTTAATAGTCTAAGTTTAACAATTGGACTTAATATTGGCGTTTTTTTTTTTTTTTTTTGGTCTAATCTCAAAGGATAAAGCACTGAAGGGATAAAGAAAGGCGGGATAGAAATTCTTCTTCGCCTCTTATATCTTTGGACTTTATAAAAATAGGTGATACATAAGTGATGATGCTTGCGATAAAACACGCTCCGCTTGCTTGTTACTCATGTATTTTTCTTTAGCTAAATTTGCTTTTGTAATCTAAGCTTTTATCTTATTCTTTACATCCACCCAAAGATCTTCTTCACCACTTTTGAAGGTTGGCGTGTTTTTTTTTTTTTTTTTTTTTTTTTTAAATCTTAAAGGATAAAGCACTAAAGGAATAAAGAAAGGTGGGGTAGAAATATTCTTCTTCACCTCTTAGACTCCAAGATGTTCAAAAGATTTTCTGTCTGTCCTACCAGCGAAAGTTACGCTGTTATTTATTAAACGGTAGTGTGAAAGAATGCTTCTTTAGCCGTAACTTTTAAAACTCAACTTTTAATAAATAACCATAACAAAGGAACACAAATATAACAATTAAAGATTTCTAACTAACACAATGGCCGACTGCTGAATGAAAACTCTTGCTCAACCAAACTTAAAAAATTCATAGAACGTCGACTGTTTTTTTACAATCCTAGCAACAATTCAAATTTCTGTCACAAAGCAAAAAAAAACACGCAATTTTCTTTTACGAGAACTCCTCCTTAAAGAATCCACAGCACCAAAAAACAACGAAAGTCAGTTTTTTAAAGACAAAATAGTAATAAAAAGAATTAAATCAAATAATTTCTAAAATGTTAACCTCAAATTAATATTTTATGTCATATTCTGTAAAAATTTCATAAAAAATCTAGTAGCCGTTTTTCAAAATGTACTACATCAAAGTTTGAAAAATGACATTTTGAAATAAATTGATTTATATGTAAAATTGTGGCATGGTAAACCTGTGTTTACATTTTTTAAACTAATTTTTTTTTTTTTTTTTTTGGGAAAAAAAAAACTATGAATATTGTGCTGACCAAAATTATATGTCATAGAAGCAGAATAGTTTGATATTTAAATATATGTAAAAGTAGCGGAATCGATAATTTTGAAATATTTAGCCTACTAGAGAATAAGATAAATCTTAGATTAAAAACGCAAATTTAGCTAAAGAAAAATACATTCGTTACAAGCAAGCGGAGCGTGTTTTATCGCAAGAATCATCAGTTATGTATCACCTATTTTTATAAAGACATTCACGTAGAAAAAAACAGCACAAAACAAGTAGAAAAATATACTCAAGGTTTTAAAAATGCAACTTTGAACACAACACAACAGCATTCCTTAAAGGCAATAATCACAACCATGACTGTTCCCCCAAGTTACAAGCAAAATTCAACATAATTTTTTGGTTTATTGACTTCAGTCAACACGTTTCTTAATTCACTTAAAATATTTTCTCTTTAACAGTTAATATTTTTCATAAACATGAACTATTAAAACAATTTGAACTATTAAAACAATGTGTGATTAGAAAAAAATTACTTATTTTTCAATTAAATTGCACGCTTATCAAATCTCTAAAACAACTTTGAGTTAGAAAACCACTTTCAGTTTAAAATCAAGTTTTCAAGGTGTTTAGTTGGTTTTGAACCACGAAACTTCTGATCACTAGTCTTATACCTCAACGACTGCATCACCGAAGATTGCTTGACGTTCCCTTAAAATAATAACAAGTCTTATATTTCAAACTTAGAGCGATAATTGTTTCGAAACAAATTTTTTATTATTGGTATGTACAGATGGTAATCCTCTATTTCGCATATAAAGCAAGGTTTTTTTTTTTTTTTACTGCACACAAATTATATCTAGTAGATACATACTTTTAATTATGAACATTTTTTTCTTGGTGTTGTAAAGAACATTTCTACTTGAAAGAAACAAAAAGGATTTGGATTGAAACCTAAATAGCTCAACAATATTTAAAGCATGATATTTATTGCCACTCTCAATACAAAGAGTCAAATGTGAATCTATCCGCGTTGCCGGTTACACCATTTTGCACTTAAAGCAACGATATGGTTATTCACGCTAAAACATTTATCGATCATATCTTACTCATTTAGAACATTACAAACGCAACAAAAAGAATTGATATCTCCCCAAAAAAAATTAGACGTTATAAAAATAAAAATAAAAAAGTGAAATGGTCAGCCAGAAAAAGGTATGAAATTTTTTGGTTGCCGCCAAGCGGCCACGTATAATTTTTTTGGGTTACTTGCACACAACACACAATGAACTAAATTGGGATTATTGGGAGGAATCCTCATAGGCAATCAGTACTTGGCAGGTTAGAATTTTATAAATTAAATCTCAATTCAGTGCAATGGGTATAAAGTAACTCAAGCATTTGAAATGAGATGATTCCGAAATAACTCTAGCTTGCCAAATTGTGATTGTCTATGGGGATTTCTCCCAATAATCCCAATTTAGTTTATTGAGTATAAGTAACCCAAAGAAATCATACATGGCGACAACCGTTAGATTTCATAACTTTTTCTAGCTGATCCTTTTACACGGTGTTCCCCCCCCCCTTTTTTTTCTTCTTCTTTCTTTCTTCTTTTGCAATGTCTAGTTGTTTTTTGGGAAATTACGATTTACTAAATCATGCTACAATATTCTTGACTCTCATTGTCTTAATATTATTTTTATGTTCCAACCATGTTATTTTCTTTCATACCGACGCCTTCACATTCAAAAATATAGGTTTTAAAAGTGGTTATATCCTCCTGAGACCTCGCGTACATTTAAATGCACATCGGATTTTGGGCGCATAATTTTTCTTTGCATGCAATAACCGAATTCAGTCCTACAGCTGATGATAGTTCCACCGATTGTGACGAAGTAGAGCCTGTAAAGAAACGGCAAAAAACAGTTCCTCTGCCAGTAGAGGCGTCACGAAAAGTTGGAGCGAAGCACATGCCAGCAATGGACACTAAGACTTTTTCCTCACGATGTCGGATGTCTGGATGTTCAGGGCGAACACATTTTTTTTGCACTAACTGTAAAGTATTTTTATGTATCACGTCCTCCCGAAATTGTTGTGCAGCTTTTCATGATTAAATTTCACATCTGAACAATTACATTTCAGAATTTTTTCAAGCTTAAGGAGATAGTCATTTTTTATCTAAGTGTACTTAAAGTGAACTTTTAAAGTTACGTTACATTGACCCAAAAGAATAATATGCATACAAATTAGCTTTAAATCATGTTTCAAACAGTTGTGGGTCACCGGAGAATATAATGAAACAAAAAGTATTCACACAGCTTGCTTTCAAAAGTTCTATCAACGGTTTGAAAACTTGTACTGACAAAGGAAGGCTAATTGTGGCCCAGAATGTTGTCTTTTTATTAGTTATCTACAATACAAAGCTGCTTTTAGTATTAAAAGAAAACGGTAATGGGTTGATACCAAAAAAAAATTCCTTTTATCTCACAAATGTTCTATAAATGTAGATATAAAGGGTTAATGTTCTCTTTTTGTGTCTTACAAGCTCAAGTTCATGCAGGAACATGATGCTTTTAAACGCAAATTTGTTCCTCTGAGCTCAATGGCATTTAGAATATAAATTCGCTAATGTAAGATTTGTCTTTCAGACAATTCACAGTTTTTACTTTCAATTATCCACATGTTTTTCATACGGTAATGAAAGTATAGCATTCGGTCAAAAAAATTTTTTTGTATTTTTCCACGTTTTGTAAAAATTGGTCTAGAAAAAATATCTGTCTATGTGTACGTAATCAGCGTAACTCCCGAACCAAATGACCTTAGATGTTCAAATTTTGTGGGCGGGTAAGTAATGGTCATGCGACCTACCATTTATGTTTTCGTCAAAAAATCGCACATGCGCATAAAAAGTTGAAATCATGAAAATTCATGCAAAAATCATGTTTTCCAGCAATCGTTAAATAACGGCTCTAACGATTTTGATTACAATCTCTGTGCTAATACCTCTTAAGGTTTTCTAATCGCCCCCAAATTCGAAATTCCCGTAGAAATGCGATAAATACGTAGAAAGTTAAAAACGAGTACCATTAACACAGAACTCTCTGCTCTAGAGCATCGCCCATCAACGAATGATTTTTTTGTGTTTCACGCACAAGAAAGGACAATGTAATGTCTATCGAATAACATCGCCATTTTGCCGTGTTTTTTTTTTTTTTTTTTTTTTTGTCCATGTAAAAATTATTTCCAAAAATATCGCCAAACTGGAAATTTTTATTTAAAAGAGTGAAATTATGAAAAAGGTAAATAACACCATAAATTTTAATGCAGTGACCAATATTATAGTGTAATTGAAAGTTCCACAACCCTAGTTTTTGACACAGTGTTGATGATCACATAGGAAAAGAATTTTAGATTCCAGATTCTATGATGGTGACATTGTCAAAAACTTGCAGTATATGTCTCCCGCTACTTTCGGCTTAATTTGGCAGCTAATCACCTCTACTGTTTATAATGTTTACTACAGTGATGATTTATTTTAAGTATGTATTCCAGCATAAAAGGATTAGCAAATTTTGAGTTAAATGTAATTTTAATATATCTGTTTATTAAATAGTGAATTCAAAATTCTGATGATTAACATTTTCATGATATTTGTATTTGACCACAATATATTGCTCGAAATTTATTTCTAAAACAGAAATGGAACTTCTAAAATTTGTTAGGAACAAGTGAGTCAAAAAAGGAAATTAGTTTTGCATTTATCAATTGTGTATATAGGATGTTGTGTAAGATTGTATGTAAACTTAAAAAATATAAAAATATCAATAAAAACATTGTTAATGAGCCCAAGTATAATATTACAAGTTTTATATATTTGTAACCGTCAATGACATCAAAAAATAAAAAGCTTTTAATGTCGAAGATCGAAATTATGAAATTAAGATTTACTCTTTTCTCCATTTGTATTTCTGAAAATATATTTAAAACGAGTTTCAGAACAAAAAGAAAACTAACGAAAACCTATAATAAAGACTAAAGAGAGTTCAACTTCTAACTTTCCTGAAGAGTAACTCATAACTTTTTGCGGATGCCTAGCATCTAAATTTCAGTAAATTTACTCATAAAATTAAATCAATAAGAATTGGTTAGATTTTAGTATCTTATTTTTAAAAGTTGAAAATATTTTTAAAAAAAAATTACATTATCAAATTAAGGCTATTTTACAGTACGCAAAAAAAATCTGAACCATAGGAACCATGTCGTAGAATTTTGGGATTTGCACCAAAGTTGTTTGTTATATATGTTACCTCAAAGTGTGAAATCCGGCATTCTATAGAATGTCTAGGCATTGTATAGAATGCATAAAAACTAGACGGCAATGTATGAAACGATTTATATTTCACACATTTCCTAGGCATTCTATAGAATGCCAAATGAGAAACCGGCAAAGTATGAAATACATCTTCGATTCATTTCGAATATCACGTGGCACGTGACTTTTAATTACGACCTATTAAGTAACGTAACCTAATATGTAACGGTATTTGAAACGGTCCTATTAACCGTTTTCATATTTTCACTCACTTAAATAAAAATAGTCAGTTTAACGAAATTTTTGGCAATAGTTTTTACATGGTCAAAAAAAAAAAAAAAAAAAAAAAAATATCACAGAGATTTTAATCAAAATCGTTAGATCCGTTTTTTAGCAATTGCTGAAAAACATGATTTTTTGTGATTTTTTAAGATTGCAACCTTATGCTCATACGCTATTTTGACGAAAACCTTAATGGTACACCCCATGACCGCCACCAATCTGCACACCAAATTTGAACATCGTAAGTCAATTTGTTGGGGAGTTATGCTGGCCACGTATACATAGAGACACATTTTGTTCAAGACCACTTTTTTGAAATCAGGGTATTCCAAAACATGGAGAAAGGAGAAAAAAATTATTTTTTTTGTAACCGAATGCTATATTTTCATTACCCTTTGTAAACATATTGGTAGTTGAAAATAAAAAATCTAGTATTATGTTCCACGTTATCGCGATTAAGAGAACTTATATATGTATAGCAACCATCCTAATTACAAAAACACCAATTTTTTTCTTTTTTTTTTTCTGTTAAAGTAACATGTCAGTAGTTAGAAAAGGAGAGTCCTGGGCCATGGCGGGATGCGGGATGGGACGAGGGACGATGACGTCACCGGAAGTGGGCGTGACCGGATATGACGTCACAGGAAGTGACATCACATGATATGCCGTCACCGGAAGTCACGTGACCGGAAGTGGAGTGGAGTTGTTCCCCTCCTGCTGCTGTTTTAGTTTCGTTATAAGCTGTTTGTGTATGACGTCACAGATGACGTCATAATGTGTTTTATATCAAAGTTTTGAGTGGTGGCAACACTTTTTTTTTAGTTTCGGTTTATCTAGCAGACGGAGTTGAGTTGTTCTAGGACTGCTTCTTAGCGAATAAGTTAGAATGATAGGTTTTTATTGCGTGACGTCACAGTAGGTATGACGTCATAATGTGTTTTATATCAAAGTTTGAGCAGTGGCAACACTTTTTAGTGTCGATTTACCTTTAAGATGGAGTTGAGTTGTTCTAGGACTGCTTGTAAATGAATAAGTTAGAGTGATAGGTTTTTATTGCGTGACGTCACAGTATGTATGACGTCATAATGTGTTTTATATCAAAGTTTTTGAGCGGTATCAACACTTTTTAGTTTTTGCTTCTAGTTAACTGGAGTTGAGTTGTTCTAAGGCTGCTTATAAACGAATAAGTTAGAGTGATAGGTATTTTTACTAATGACGTCACAGAGGGTATGACGTCATTCTATGTTAAGATTTACGTTTTAAGTGGTGATAACATTGGATATATACCAAATTTAGTTTTCAGGTGTTGGCAACGAGTTCTGATCGGTCAGCTAAATGCTCGCTTGTGACTGATAAGTTTTAAACTTGTGACCAAAAGTTAACTCCTGGTTGACTGTTTGGTTTTCTAGCGAGTTACTTACATATCCTTTAATCAAGTTAAAATACCTGCAACAAAGTTACACAAATAAAAATGTTAAATTTGAAAAGTTAATAAAAGGAAGGCCATTTGCTAAGGGTCTAAAGAACCCTAACCCCGAGCTACACGTGACATTTCAATATTTTACCAAACAATTGTTAAAATATCGACTATCGGACGTTGCCTTCATGGTAACTCATCTACCCACCCCCCTTCCCTAACTAATTTTGAATAAGTTAAGACTTTAGAATTACAATTAATAAATTTTGAAAAATTATTTATTAAAGGTGAGGACCCACCTCCAGCCCGATACCTCTTTTAGGAAGAATTGGTACCGCCTCACTCCACCCTAACAAAAAAAAAAATCTGTGAAAAAAAAGCACGAAGTATTAAACACGTCTTTCACACTCAGGTATCCAAGTAGAAATGGCGAGACGGCAACAGGTAGCGTCTATATATGAGGGGTGATCACGTGACTTCACCGACCAATCAGGTTTCACGATAGAGGGTGCTACTGACTATCGACCCGTCAGAAGGGAGGGGAGCGAGACTAGGGATGTTTCAACACGCTTCAACGCGTTTGCGAGTTGAGTTGTTGTGTAACGATCTTGCTTGAAACAGTTAAAGTGATAGATAATTTGTTCGTGACGTCATAGTGTAGCGAATGGGTTTTTAGCGTAGACAGTTGTTGCAATTGGAGTAATTATGAAATTTATTAAATATAAAGATAATATTTAGTAATAATTATCAGATTTTATTATTATTATTATAAAAAATAAACTTATAAAAAAAAAAGTGAACGTGAAAATTTACTTTGCGAATAAAAATCATGTCTTTAAAATGTGTACGAATATCACTAAATAAGAGAAAAAAGTAACATACTTAAACTCTTTAAAATAAATAACTTTAACATTAACGTAAAAAATTTACTTTTCACATAAAAATCACTTTAAAATGAGTAAAAATATCGCTAAATAAGAGAAAAAAAGTAACTTACTTAAAATTTCTAAGATAAATATTTAACCTTTACTCGAAAATTCCCTTCATATATAAAAATCACGACTTTAAAATATGACATGCAAGAGAAAAGTAACGTACTTAAACTTTCTACGACAAATAACTTTAACATTAACGTAACATTTTACTTTACACATAAAAATCCCGACTTTAAAATATGTAGAAATACCGCTAAATAAAAGAAGAAAAAAAAAAGTAACATACTTAAACTTTGTACGACAAATAACTTTGACATAAAACGACGTAAAAAACGTAAAACGTTTAACGTTAACGACGAGTAACGACGTTTGACGTAAAAAATTTTCTTCACATATAAAAATCACGACTTTAAAATGTAACGTGTAAGAAGAATTAGCATACTTAAAATTTCTACGACAAATAAATTTAACCTTTACGCGAAAATTTACTACATATATAAAAATCATGTATTTAAAATATCGCTGAATAAAAGAAAAAAGTAACATACTTAAACTTTCTACGACAAATAACTTTAACATTAACGCAAAAATTTACTTTACACATAAAAATCACGACTTTAAATTTGACATGCAGGAGGAAAGTATAACATACCTATAATTTCTACGACAAAGAATTCAAACATTGCCATTCATGTCTTTAAAATGTATAATGACAACTCTAACTTTTAGAAAAAAGAAACACTAAAAATTTACAAGGCAAAGAATTTAAAATTGAACGTGAAAATTAACTTCACATGTACAATCATACTCTTATATCAACGATAAATAAGATAAAAAAGAAGCTCTAAAAATTTATAAGGCAAATAATTTAAATAATACGCGAAAATTTACCACACATATAAAAATTATGTCTTTCAAATGTGTAAGAATAACGCTAAATTAGAGAAAAAGAAATACTAAAAATTTATAAGGTAAGGAATTGAAACAATATGCGAAAATTTATTTCACGCATAAAATTTTTATCTTTAAAATGTGTAAGAATAATGCTAAATTAGAGAAGAAAAAAAAAATAACATACTTAAACTTTCTTCGACAACAATTTAAACAATACGCGACATTTTCATACACAATTATTTTCTTAGGTTAATGTTAAATAATGGGAAATTTAACAGAATAAAAATTTCAAAGATAAAGAATTTTAACCTTTACACGAAAATTTACCTCACAAAAATATCATATCCTTAAACTTTAACGTGACAATTTACTCTTCATATACAATTAAACTCTTAGGTTAATGTTAAATAAGAAAAAAAATAATATACTTAAAATTTCTAAGATAAACATAACGTAAAAATTTCGTATCATATGTTTAAAATGTAACATATAAGAGAAAAAACTAACATACTTGAACTTTCTATAGCAAAGAATTTAAGCATTAGCGTAAAAATTCACGTTACATATAAAATTCACATCTTTAAATGGGAAGATAAGCAGGTGACGGTAATTAGCCAATCAGGGTAGCGGTAGGTGATACGCCATTCGCCGGCATTTTTAGATCGGAGGATGAGTCACGCTAAAACTTGTTGGAACAGGTCGGGAGATTTGTACAGCAAGAACAACAGCATCGACGCGCAAGCAGCGGGTGATGCTGTGATGTGTCAGCAGGTCTTTGAGATTATCGTTTTCCTACTTTGCCGTTTTCATAATGAAATGTTTGTGAAAACTTGGAATGAATAAAGTGGATTTCAAAGACATATTAGTAAGTGAAGGTAGAATTCGCATGGACTTTCTTCCAAAAAGTAAGATTCACTTGGAGAATTTAAGATCATTTCTACTTGAAAACTTTTCTATTATTTAAAACATTGAATATTGTTCAAACTCAGTGGGATTATATGCTACAATACGGGTAAAACTTAACAAAATTGTTACATAGAAGAAAAATAGTAAGAGATTTAAAATAAATATTAGATATAGATACTCCAAAGAAAAAAATTTCACCTCTACTTTTCAATCGGAAAATCAATACAAGTTGGAAATTTATGTTACTTCAAGAAAGACTTAGACAATTTACTTTGTAATAATATACGTTAAGGTGTCGTATTAACTCGTGCAATACATGCTGACTAAGGTTTATTTTACTTGAAAGGTGAATTGGGGGAAAATATTAAATAAATTGTAGATATTAAATACATTGTAGATATGCATTCAAGTTTTGAAAATCACCTGCAAGACTTTTAAAACATCTTAAGATAAATTGAAAGAAACTTTTTATACTCTGAAAGGAAATCACAAGTAATTTAGTTAACTTTTTTCATGGTAACACTCATATTCAACGACATGTTTTTAAAATTTAACCTTCTTTACATGATAATAGTTATAAATTTTTTCAATCTCAAATGCGATATACTATTATTTCTAACATATATGTTACGAATTGTGTAAAGTTTTTAAAAGAGTATATGCAAATCACCAATCAGAAACATAAAAATCTAACATCAATCAAACACACTAAAATAATAAGATATTTTCCTTAGTGGAAATAGTTAACTACTCATGTGATGGAATGTACTTAGAAAATTTAAATACTGAAAAAAGTTTGCTAGGCAAACTTAAAGAATATATATTTTTTTTTCTTGTGAAAAACTAGCATAAATTTGAGAAATATAGAGTTTGTTACTACGTAAAATTGAACATCATCTGGACAAACTAAATTATACATGAATTTTTTTTATTTGAGAGGTGCTGACAATATATCATTAATACAGAGATTTTTAACTTCCACCCATAATTTCTAAATAACTTATACATAAATTTCAGAAAACTGAAACGGAATGTGTTTTACAAGACGCTTATTTTGTAAGATGAATATTCAATATTAATATAACTGAGCAAAGGTCATTACGGAAAAAACTTGTAAAAGATACTTATATTTTGAAAATAGTTTGAAATATCCTTTTAAATTTATGAATGCTCGCTTTCGAAAGACACAAATAAAACTGATATTACACATGATAATTAACACATGCATAACATTAATCAAACAAAGTGGAATTTTTATTGCTTATGACCGATAACTTTTCAGTGAAGTAGAACTTACATAGGAAATTTGTGCAAACTTTTTCAACTTTTAAACCAAGTATTATGTAAAATTATAAATTACGATAGGAAATACCACACTTCAGAATCGGAACAAGTCTTCTAGTTAAGCTAAATTTATTTCTCAAGGAATTGAAAGCATACCAGACAAGTCCTTATCATTTCGCATCTTTTCTCATGTTGCAAGAAGACATACTTTGTAAAAGATCGTCGTTGCACTTAACAAAAATCAGTAAAAATAAATGTATTTTCTATGGCAAAGATAAAACTTCACAACTTAATTACTGAAATTTAGCTAAGTTGCATATGGTTTATTCACATAACTCGCATATGCTTCGAATGTTGAAATATATTTGTCATTTGAAATCAAACTAATCGAAAATAAATGCTACCTACATTTTCAAGTCGGAAATTACTATTAAATAAACTTTACATGTAAAACATTGTCATGTTAAAAAGAAAAATCTACAAAAATGTAAATGATAATTTTACTGTTGGTACATAAATGATGAATAATTTATGATTTTATTCTAGGCAAACGTTTTATTGTCTAACAGAGAACTTGAACTTTAGCAGAAAAATAAAAAAATACAATTTTTATATCCTATCATGCTTGTCGAAAATTGAATTTATTAGCTGTTGTAATAGATTTTTATTGTCCAAATTTCTATAGTTTTTCTTCCCGGTGCAATAAAATTAAGTTCATGTGTAATGATTAGGTTTTTTTTTTTATGAATCTTATAAATTTAATGAAATTATTATGACCTAAGAGATTGAGTGAACTGAATAAATCAATGATGTAAATTTAAACAGTGACTTGAACTGATACATACTATAACTGTAAAGAAGTATGACAAAGTGATAGATGAAGTAAAAATAGAAGTTGAATGAAATGTGTTGAAAAAAGTTGAAGACGACAAGAAATTCGTAATTGAGAATTATCATTGACTTATATTAACTTCGTTTTCTTGCTTATGACAAGAAAATACACTCTTTCTTATTAAGAACCAACTTGATATCTTATCATAGAATGACAATGATGAAATATCTATACATTAAAAAAAAAAAAAATACCAAACTTAGACATAGCAAATTTCTTGAAATTCATTTATAATGCGAGAAGTTTTACTGGAAATATAGAAGATACAACATTGAAAGATGTGAATGTTTCGAAGTACTTTATCAGAAATAAAAAAAAAATGCGCTGAGATTCGCTATAAAAAATTTTAGGAGAAAGTTTAAACAAAATTTAAAATCAAACATGCTTTTAAATGGGAACACAAATATTAAAACTATAGCACATTAAACAATTTATATTACGTCATTTCAGTTGTATCAAACTGAATAACATGAAAAACAACCACAAACTGAATAAACATGAAAATTATCAATATATGTGGAAAAGTTTCCTTTTTTCACATATAAAAAAAATAACACATTGACGTACGTTAAGATCACGAAACATGCATAATCATATACCGATAAGAGCAACCAATGTTGCGGGGAGATATTCACATGATGGTCAATATCCCATGAATAAATTGATTGATTGAATTTATAATGCTAATTCCAATAGTATTCCACGTAACTTCAACTTCATATGTTCACTATAGATATATTTATTTTTCAAATATATTGACTTTCGAAAAATCATCCTTCAATACAAGAATGATCATAGTAAGAATAAAAGAAAAGATACTAAGCATTGATTTAAAGTGTATTTATTTCAACTTAGCAACAAATCATATGATTGAAACGAAAATTGCTTCGAACCAAAGTATAACCATCCAATTTCATTGATTCCTACAAGGACATTTTTCTCATCTAGTAATTGAATTTTTTTTTCTCATACGCATTATAAGTGATGTCCAATCAGGTGTAGAATAGTTGAAGATATCCGACCTCTTTCTAAATATTAATAAGTCACTGTTGAAAAACTTATAAAAATTTCAATTTACACTTAAAGTTGTTTTTTTTTATATATATTTCAAAGAATTTTTTCAAATCAATATGTATATTTAAATACTGAAACTTATTCACTTCAATAAATGTATGTTTAAGTTATAAAACTCTTCGTATGTATTGAAAAATTGTAACTTTTCGTCTTCTTCGTATAAATCGATAACTTATACACTAGTTCTTCATCAATTAATCTTCTAAGTAAATCTTTCAAAGCTAAAAACATACTTATAGCTTTGCATTTGTAACATGTTAAATTGTACATGTTTCTCGTGAAATTAAAATTTTATATGTTTTCCATGAAAATATCTGAAATTTTGTAACTTTCACATGAAACATGTACATTTTAACTTGTTACAAATGCAAAGCTATAAGTATGTTTTTACCTTTGAAAGATTTACTTAGAAGATTAATTGATGAAGAACTAGTGTATAAGTTATCGATTTATACGAAGAAGACGAAAAGTTAAAATTTTTCAATACATACGAAGAGTTTTATAACTTAAACATACATTTATTGAAGTGAATAAGTTTCAGTATTTAAATATACATATTGATTTGAAAAAATTCTTTGAAATATATATAAAAAAAAACAACTTTAAGTGTAAATTGAAATTTTTATAAGTTTTTCAACAGTGACTTATTAATATTTAGAAAGAGGTCGGATATCTTCAACTATTCTACACCTGATTGGACATCACTTATAATGCGTATGAGAAAAAAAAATTCAATTACTAGATGAGAAAAATGTCCTTGTAGGAATCAATGAAATTGGATGGTTATACTTTGGTTCGAAGCAATTTTCGTTTCAAGCATATGATTTGTTGCTAAGTTGAAATAAATACACTTTAAATCAATGCTTAGTATCTTTTCTTTTATTCTTACTATGATCATTCTTGTATTGAAGGATGATTTTTCGAAAGTCAATATATTTGAAAAATAAATATATCTATAGTGAACATATGAAGTTGAAGTTACGTGGAATACTATTGGAATTAGCATTATAAATTCAATCAATCAATTTATTCATGGGATATTGACCATCATGTGAATATCTCCCCGCAACATTGGTTGCTCTTATCGGTATATGATTATGCATGTTTCGTGATCTTAACGTACGTCAATGTGTTATTTTTTTTATATGTGAAAAAAGGAAACTTTTCCACATATATTGATAATTTTCATGTTTATTCAGTTTGTGGTTGTTTTTCATGTTATTCAGTTTGATACAACTGAAATGACGTAATATAAATTGTTTAATGTGCTATAGTTTTAATATTTGTGTTCCCATTTAAAAGCATGTTTGATTTTAAATTTTGTTTAAACTTTCTCCTAAAATTTTTTATAGCGAATCTCAGCGCATTTTTTTTTTATTTCTGATAAAGTACTTCGAAACATTCACATCTTTCAATGTTGTATCTTCTATATTTCCAGTAAAACTTCTCGCATTATAAATGAATTTCAAGAAATTTGCTATGTCTAAGTTTGGTATTTTTTTTTTTTTTTAATGTATAGATATTTCATCATTGTCATTCTATGATAAGATATCAAGTTGGTTCTTAATAAGAAAGAGTGTATTTTCTTGTCATAAGCAAGAAAACGAAGTTAATATAAGTCAATGATAATTCTCAATTACGAATTTCTTGTCGTCTTCAACTTTTTTCAACACATTTCATTCAACTTCTATTTTTACTTCATCTATCACTTTGTCATACTTCTTTACAGTTATAGTATGTATCAGTTCAAGTCACTGTTTAAATTTACATCATTGATTTATTCAGTTCACTCAATCTCTTAGGTCATAATAATTTCATTAAATTTATAAGATTCATAAAAAAAAAAACCTAATCATTACACATGAACTTAATTTTATTGCACCGGGAAGAAAAACTATAGAAATTTGGACAATAAAAATCTATTACAACAGCTAATAAATTCAATTTTCGACAAGCATGATAGGATATAAAAATTGTATTTTTTTATTTTTCTGCTAAAGTTCAAGTTCTCTGTTAGACAATAAAACGTTTGCCTAGAATAAAATCATAAATTATTCATCATTTATGTACCAACAGTAAAATTATCATTTACATTTTTGTAGATTTTTCTTTTTAACATGACAATGTTTTACATGTAAAGTTTATTTAATAGTAATTTCCGACTTGAAAATGTAGGTAGCATTTATTTTCGATTAGTTTGATTTCAAATGACAAATATATTTCAACATTCGAAGCATATGCGAGTAATGTGAATAAACCATATGCAACTTAGCTAAATTTCA
The DNA here is from genome assembly GCA_963978545.1 of Linyphia triangularis. Taxonomy (NCBI): domain Eukaryota; kingdom Metazoa; phylum Arthropoda; class Arachnida; order Araneae; family Linyphiidae; genus Linyphia; species Linyphia triangularis. The sequence continues at coordinate 124,687,263 of OZ021721.1, forward strand.
GTAATTAAGTTGTGAAGTTTTATCTTTGCCATAGAAAATACATTTATTTTTACTGATTTTTGTTAAGTGCAACGACGATCTTTTACAAAGTATGTCTTCTTGCAACATGAGAAAAGATGCGAAATGATAAGGACTTGTCTGGTATGCTTTCAATTCCTTGAGAAATAAATTTAGCTTAACTAGAAGACTTGTTCCGATTCTGAAGTGTGGTATTTCCTATCGTAATTTATAATTTTACATAATACTTGGTTTAAAAGTTGAAAAAGTTTGCACAAATTTCCTATGTAAGTTCTACTTCACTGAAAAGTTATCGGTCATAAGCAATAAAAATTCCACTTTGTTTGATTAATGTTATGCATGTGTTAATTATCATGTGTAATATCAGTTTTATTTGTGTCTTTCGAAAGCGAGCATTCATAAATTTAAAAGGATATTTCAAACTATTTTCAAAATATAAGTATCTTTTACAAGTTTTTTCCGTAATGACCTTTGCTCAGTTATATTAATATTGAATATTCATCTTACAAAATAAGCGTCTTGTAAAACACATTCCGTTTCAGTTTTCTGAAATTTATGTATAAGTTATTTAGAAATTATGGGTGGAAGTTAAAAATCTCTGTATTAATGATATATTGTCAGCACCTCTCAAATAAAAAAAATTCATGTATAATTTAGTTTGTCCAGATGATGTTCAATTTTACGTAGTAACAAACTCTATATTTCTCAAATTTATGCTAGTTTTTCACAAGAAAAAAAAATATATATTCTTTAAGTTTGCCTAGCAAACTTTTTTCAGTATTTAAATTTTCTAAGTACATTCCATCACATGAGTAGTTAACTATTTCCACTAAGGAAAATATCTTATTATTTTAGTGTGTTTGATTGATGTTAGATTTTTATGTTTCTGATTGGTGATTTGCATATACTCTTTTAAAAACTTTACACAATTCGTAACATATATGTTAGAAATAATAGTATATCGCATTTGAGATTGAAAAAATTTATAACTATTATCATGTAAAGAAGGTTAAATTTTAAAAACATGTCGTTGAATATGAGTGTTACCATGAAAAAAGTTAACTAAATTACTTGTGATTTCCTTTCAGAGTATAAAAAGTTTCTTTCAATTTATCTTAAGATGTTTTAAAAGTCTTGCAGGTGATTTTCAAAACTTGAATGCATATCTACAATGTATTTAATATCTACAATTTATTTAATATTTTCCCCCAATTCACCTTTCAAGTAAAATAAACCTTAGTCAGCATGTATTGCACGAGTTAATACGACACCTTAACGTATATTATTACAAAGTAAATTGTCTAAGTCTTTCTTGAAGTAACATAAATTTCCAACTTGTATTGATTTTCCGATTGAAAAGTAGAGGTGAAATTTTTTTCTTTGGAGTATCTATATCTAATATTTATTTTAAATCTCTTACTATTTTTCTTCTATGTAACAATTTTGTTAAGTTTTACCCGTATTGTAGCATATAATCCCACTGAGTTTGAACAATATTCAATGTTTTAAATAATAGAAAAGTTTTCAAGTAGAAATGATCTTAAATTCTCCAAGTGAATCTTACTTTTTGGAAGAAAGTCCATGCGAATTCTACCTTCACTTACTAATATGTCTTTGAAATCCACTTTATTCATTCCAAGTTTTCACAAACATTTCATTATGAAAACGGCAAAGTAGGAAAACGATAATCTCAAAGACCTGCTGACACATCACAGCATCACCCGCTGCTTGCGCGTCGATGCTGTTGTTCTTGCTGTACAAATCTCCCGACCTGTTCCAACAAGTTTTAGCGTGACTCATCCTCCGATCTAAAAATGCCGGCGAATGGCGTATCACCTACCGCTACCCTGATTGGCTAATTACCGTCACCTGCTTATCTTCCCATTTAAAGATGTGAATTTTATATGTAACGTGAATTTTTACGCTAATGCTTAAATTCTTTGCTATAGAAAGTTCAAGTATGTTAGTTTTTTCTCTTATATGTTACATTTTAAACATATGATACGAAATTTTTACGTTATGTTTATCTTAGAAATTTTAAGTATATTATTTTTTTTCTTATTTAACATTAACCTAAGAGTTTAATTGTATATGAAGAGTAAATTGTCACGTTAAAGTTTAAGGATATGATATTTTTGTGAGGTAAATTTTCGTGTAAAGGTTAAAATTCTTTATCTTTGAAATTTTTATTCTGTTAAATTTCCCATTATTTAACATTAACCTAAGAAAATAATTGTGTATGAAAATGTCGCGTATTGTTTAAATTGTTGTCGAAGAAAGTTTAAGTATGTTATTTTTTTTTTCTTCTCTAATTTAGCATTATTCTTACACATTTTAAAGATAAAAATTTTATGCGTGAAATAAATTTTCGCATATTGTTTCAATTCCTTACCTTATAAATTTTTAGTATTTCTTTTTCTCTAATTTAGCGTTATTCTTACACATTTGAAAGACATAATTTTTATATGTGTGGTAAATTTTCGCGTATTATTTAAATTATTTGCCTTATAAATTTTTAGAGCTTCTTTTTTATCTTATTTATCGTTGATATAAGAGTATGATTGTACATGTGAAGTTAATTTTCACGTTCAATTTTAAATTCTTTGCCTTGTAAATTTTTAGTGTTTCTTTTTTCTAAAAGTTAGAGTTGTCATTATACATTTTAAAGACATGAATGGCAATGTTTGAATTCTTTGTCGTAGAAATTATAGGTATGTTATACTTTCCTCCTGCATGTCAAATTTAAAGTCGTGATTTTTATGTGTAAAGTAAATTTTTGCGTTAATGTTAAAGTTATTTGTCGTAGAAAGTTTAAGTATGTTACTTTTTTCTTTTATTCAGCGATATTTTAAATACATGATTTTTATATATGTAGTAAATTTTCGCGTAAAGGTTAAATTTATTTGTCGTAGAAATTTTAAGTATGCTAATTCTTCTTACACGTTACATTTTAAAGTCGTGATTTTTATATGTGAAGAAAATTTTTTACGTCAAACGTCGTTACTCGTCGTTAACGTTAAACGTTTTACGTTTTTTACGTCGTTTTATGTCAAAGTTATTTGTCGTACAAAGTTTAAGTATGTTACTTTTTTTTTTCTTCTTTTATTTAGCGGTATTTCTACATATTTTAAAGTCGGGATTTTTATGTGTAAAGTAAAATGTTACGTTAATGTTAAAGTTATTTGTCGTAGAAAGTTTAAGTACGTTACTTTTCTCTTGCATGTCATATTTTAAAGTCGTGATTTTTATATATGAAGGGAATTTTCGAGTAAAGGTTAAATATTTATCTTAGAAATTTTAAGTAAGTTACTTTTTTTCTCTTATTTAGCGATATTTTTACTCATTTTAAAGTGATTTTTATGTGAAAAGTAAATTTTTTACGTTAATGTTAAAGTTATTTATTTTAAAGAGTTTAAGTATGTTACTTTTTTCTCTTATTTAGTGATATTCGTACACATTTTAAAGACATGATTTTTATTCGCAAAGTAAATTTTCACGTTCACTTTTTTTTTTATAAGTTTATTTTTTATAATAATAATAATAAAATCTGATAATTATTACTAAATATTATCTTTATATTTAATAAATTTCATAATTACTCCAATTGCAACAACTGTCTACGCTAAAAACCCATTCGCTACACTATGACGTCACGAACAAATTATCTATCACTTTAACTGTTTCAAGCAAGATCGTTACACAACAACTCAACTCGCAAACGCGTTGAAGCGTGTTGAAACATCCCTAGTCTCGCTCCCCTCCCTTCTGACGGGTCGATAGTCAGTAGCACCCTCTATCGTGAAACCTGATTGGTCGGTGAAGTCACGTGATCACCCCTCATATATAGACGCTACCTGTTGCCGTCTCGCCATTTCTACTTGGATACCTGAGTGTGAAAGACGTGTTTAATACTTCGTGCTTTTTTTTCACAGATTTTTTTTTTTGTTAGGGTGGAGTGAGGCGGTACCAATTCTTCCTAAAAGAGGTATCGGGCTGGAGGTGGGTCCTCACCTTTAATAAATAATTTTTCAAAATTTATTAATTGTAATTCTAAAGTCTTAACTTATTCAAAATTAGTTAGGGAAGGGGGGTGGGTAGATGAGTTACCATGAAGGCAACGTCCGATAGTCGATATTTTAACAATTGTTTGGTAAAATATTGAAATGTCACGTGTAGCTCGGGGTTAGGGTTCTTTAGACCCTTAGCAAATGGCCTTCCTTTTATTAACTTTTCAAATTTAACATTTTTATTTGTGTAACTTTGTTGCAGGTATTTTAACTTGATTAAAGGATATGTAAGTAACTCGCTAGAAAACCAAACAGTCAACCAGGAGTTAACTTTTGGTCACAAGTTTAAAACTTATCAGTCACAAGCGAGCATTTAGCTGACCGATCAGAACTCGTTGCCAACACCTGAAAACTAAATTTGGTATATATCCAATGTTATCACCACTTAAAACGTAAATCTTAACATAGAATGACGTCATACCCTCTGTGACGTCATTAGTAAAAATACCTATCACTCTAACTTATTCGTTTATAAGCAGCCTTAGAACAACTCAACTCCAGTTAACTAGAAGCAAAAACTAAAAAGTGTTGATACCGCTCAAAAACTTTGATATAAAACACATTATGACGTCATACATACTGTGACGTCACGCAATAAAAACCTATCACTCTAACTTATTCATTTACAAGCAGTCCTAGAACAACTCAACTCCATCTTAAAGGTAAATCGACACTAAAAAGTGTTGCCACTGCTCAAACTTTGATATAAAACACATTATGACGTCATACCTACTGTGACGTCACGCAATAAAAACCTATCATTCTAACTTATTCGCTAAGAAGCAGTCCTAGAACAACTCAACTCCGTCTGCTAGATAAACCGAAACTAAAAAAAAAGTGTTGCCACCACTCAAAACTTTGATATAAAACACATTATGACGTCATCTGTGACGTCATACACAAACAGCTTATAACGAAACTAAAACAGCAGCAGGAGGGGAACAACTCCACTCCACTTCCGGTCACGTGACTTCCGGTGACGGCATATCATGTGATGTCACTTCCTGTGACGTCATATCCGGTCACGCCCACTTCCGGTGACGTCATCGTCCCTCGTCCCATCCCGCATCCCGCCATGGCCCAGGACTCTCCTTTTCTAACTACTCATGTCCTTCATTCAAATACTGTTTTCAATTATTTGATGTGGATGCAGGAAGTAGTTACGTTTCGACAATATCTTTACAGATTTATCACAAGTTATATTCCATTTAGTTTCATATAACCTTGAACTCAACTGATGCCACGAACAAGGAAATTACTTTTTCAAATGCGATTTTTATTTCATATTGTTAGCATTTGTTGACTGTTCACGTTTTCCAAAGTTATGATTTCAAAATGGGGGAAAACAAAACTGCTAAGTAATTTCGTATTTTATTGATCATTTTAACGAATAGAAATAATTATGTAAAAACATTATTTTTTAAAACTCATAAAGGTGACAGGATAATGAGTCCTAAATGCATTAAAAATAATTTAATGATGCGCATTTATAAAGTTATGCAATTGTTGCTCACCTATATGTATATCTGCTACATACTCATTATATAACATAAGAACAAGGTAGTGTTCTGCCGCCTAGTCCAATGTCAAAGTGGCAGAACATGCAAGTGTATTTTATGATGACCGAGTTTAGACAATTTTTCGACTCCACATAACTCAGCTTCTATTGATTGGTTGGTTGGTTGTTTTCAGATTATCTGGCACCGTCAGCAACACGAGGGCTATAATGCACCGAAACATTCGTCATTAGACAAGCCAACTTACATTTACAAACACCCATGCCAACACGGGACTCGAACCCGCAACCTCGCGGTCTAGAAGCTAGCACGCTAACCACTATACCGTTTGGTCGGCGCTTCTATTGATCAAGCCTGATTTGTGTACCACCGTGTTGTCCTAAATGAGTGAAAGAAAAACAACCTCATAATAATATATAACATTGAAAAAGAGAACACAGCAAAAAAAATTAATTTGAAATTCGTTGAAGTCACCGGAATGTTGTTCTAATTCTGGTTGGTTGTTTTCAGATTATATGGCACCGTCAGCAACACGAGGGCTACAATGCGCCGAAACATTCGTCATTAGACAAGCCAACATACATTTACAAACACCCATGCCTAACACGGGACTCGAACCCGCAACCTCGTGGTCTAGAAACTAGCACGCTAACCACTATGCTGTTTGGTCATCCTTCTAATTCTGATTCTTCTGATACTTTTGGTTGTTTCCAAAACTTTTGCAAGGCCTACAGCTAAAACTATTTAAGAAATTTTGGTCTTTCTTTTTTAATTTCTCTCAATTTGGTAAAGAGGAAGTGCCTTTCATATGTTATAAGGCGTTTGAAGGACTGTATCCCCCCATAAAACTTCCCGGAATTTGGTAATTTTAGTCAGGGATGTTAATGACTGATTAAAACCGGTCTCTCTGACGGGATTGATTAAAACTCTCTGCCCTTGAGCATCACCCATCAACGATTGATTTCATTCTATTTCGCACATAAGAAAGGACAATGTAATAACTATCGAATAACATCGCCTCTTTCGCCATCTTGACATTTTTTTTTTTTTTGCCCATGTAAAAGTTATTGCCAAAAAAACTTCCAAATTGGTCATTTTTATTTAAATGAGTAAACATATGAAAACGGTAAGTAACACCATACATTTTAACGCGATGACCAATATTATATACTGAAAGTTGTATAATTGAAAAGTAGTATAATTGAAAGTTGTGCGATGTTCCACACACCTAGTTTTTAAAGCTTATTATTAAAGAAAATCTTTGAAATAAGTACTAATTTCTCGAAAAGTAGTTATTTTATTAAAAAAAATGAAAAGCCATGTCATCTTTTTGCAGAAAAAAACTATTAAGGCTAAATTATTTATGAAACTAAATAGCTACTTCACGAACATCAATGATTCCAGGCTCTAAAAATGAACTTGCAGTCTTCTGTTGAGGGGGGGGGGGAGGGGGGAAAGAAGAATTTTTCAAAATAGGTTACAACATAAGAAAATACTGCAAAAACATTGTCAAAAAATAAAAAGTGCCGAATATTTTTCTTTTATCAAATGCTATTTATGACGAAATGAAATAGCGTCCAAAGAGCGGATTAGCTTGCATTCGTTCCGCCCTGCTGGCACGCGTTTGACCGCGTTCTACTCGAACGCACTCAACTTTCATACATACCGAAAGTTTTATATTAATTAGAGCTACAAAATTCGTTATTATAGTAGTATTTTCTTTATAGGAAACTATTGAACCCATGCAGTTTACATGAATAATGCGGTTTGTTTTCTTGTAACGAATTGGGTGAACAAAATAAAATATTCGTATTAGTGATAGCAACTAAACTAACTTTAAATTATTTATGTTAATATTCCTTTATATATATGATTAGAATACTGGAATGAGTTTTGGATGTGGATAATTCTAAAACATATTAAGTCTATAATATGATGGTACACAATTAAGAATTGTGTTGCATCTTGCACCAAAAATTGGTTCCCATTTAGCTGCAACCAACATTTGGTGCTTAGTTTCACGATTTACTGGTGCTTACGGTCCGAGGTAGCACCATTAAATATTGATACTAAGCACCACATTTTTGTGCAAGTTTAATCCAAATTTTTAACAGTGTACATGAAGAGCTACTGCAGCTGGATCACTTTTTTATCCTCAACACTGTTAAAAATTTGGATCTACCTTGCACGAAAAGTTTCACGATTTAATGGTGCTATCTCGGATCGTAAGCACCATTTATTCGTGAAACTAAGCACCAAATGTTGGTTGCAGCTAAATGGGAACCAATTTTTGGTGAAAGGTGGATTTTTTTTTAACAGTGAATAAGGAAGCAAAATGGTATTTCAAGCAGAGCTTCTCAAATGTGTTTTTTTTTTCCCACCATGCATAGCTTAAAAGCTCATTACAGCTCTAGAAAGTTACAATTTTCTCAGAAGTCACTAGGTTTGAAAATACATGATAGTATTTATTCAACTTTTAACGCACATTGAAACATCTACGTGTATCTCTGTGTTTCATTTATAACAAATCCTTTTGGCAAAACTAACTTCGTCGCCTAATTTTCATTAACGTCAATACAATAAAAGTAGTAATATTTAATTAAAAGTTATAGCTAAGTGTAAAAAACTACAGATAAGTTCCACTCGTTCTCTATAAATATTCAGGTAAAAAAAAATTGTGTAAATTTTCGACTAAAAAACTACAGATAAGTTCCACTCGTTCTCTATAAATATTCAGGTAAAAAAAATTTGTGTAAATTTTCGGAACGTAAAAACACTCTTTTATTGACAATTTATCTAAAAAATTTCAACATCAGCAGGTTTACTTAGAGAGGTATGTTAATAATTATTAATTTACTATATCACGTCTATTTCATTGTGGTAGATTTTTTTTATCTAGGCACATTCAATCAAAAAACTGTCATGTGTAAAGGAGTAGACGGAATTTTTCATAAAAGATTATTGAATAGCTTTTATGAAAACTTACCTCATATTGCTATTGTTGGGGTTTCTTGTAACTTTTTATGATCAATATATGATGACGTTAGCATTGACGTTATTTAAGCTTTGTGTATCAGCCTTGAGCTATTAACTGAAAACTTCTCATTGAAAAATGACTGAGACCTAGAATAAATCTGAAATTATCTTGTAGAGTTTCAACCTATCAACGGCTTTATTTTAAATTTACGACTACGGGAATGTATTAATCGGTTTATGCTGAAAGTTGTTCAGTCACAAACAGGTAGTGTTGTGAAAAAGTAAAATAAAAACTATACCTTAGTTTAATGAGGAACGATTTTGTTTATGCAACAACTTTAGGTCATTGGTAAATGTGTTACAGTAATAAAAAGTAGCTCAATTTATTTTCTCTGAGAAAAAAGTCATTTAAACCTCTGGGCAGATCTTCTTTTTGGCATATAATGTAAAAAAAAAACCTCAAGTTTTGCATTTTTAAGCTAAATTTATTCATGAAATTGCGCAAAATAATTTTACAAAAAGACTCTTAAAAGGTAGTTTTAAATCCTCGTAGTCTCCATTTTTTTTTTTTTTTTTTTTTAATATAATTTTGGACCATTTTTTAAAATGTTGACACTCCCCCTCCCCCCCTCCTTACTCCCTTTTCATCTCATTCTTGTTCCTGTTATAACTTTTAGTCGAACATAAATTTTACAAATGTGTGGCACGTAATTGTTCCCCTCTTAGGTTAATCCTATGTGTTGGAATGGGTTATTTTTTGTGACAACCAAAAAGTTGTGGATTTTTTTGGCGACGTGAAGAAAAAAAGAGGGTGAGGGGGGAGGCAGACTTTTTAAAAATAACCCCACTGACTCGATCTTGGTGTCGTTATTCTCGTTGAAACCAGGCTTTAATTTTGACCTCTAGTCATTTTCTTTAAAGAATTTTCCCATTCCGGCTTTTTCGGTGTAATCGAAAATGTTTTTTTCTCTCTCGTTTTGATCCCAAGTGTGTGTACTTCTTCTGAATTGTTTTAACAATGGACCTTCTCGGAAGTTGCGTTTTCAAATTTTTTTCATACTGTCCAAAAGGATGATCCCAACGAGTTTTTCCGTTAATGTGTATGTTTCTAGAGAAGGTGGGAGAGGGGGAGGGGGATGGATAAAATCCAAAAAAATCTGCTAATGGTTAAACACAATGGTTAAAAGGCATTGTTAATCAATGGGAAAAACATTTTTAATTTAAACTGTGGATCTGCGTAGCAATGGTCCTTCTCAGGGTTTAGCGTAGTTAGGATTACAATTTTCCAAAAAGCATTAACCACAGACAAGCTCGGAGACTATGCACAATTTTTTTTTAACTCTGTTCAAAGGGATATTTTAATTGGATCTCAAGGTGTTTTTCAGTTAATATAAATAAATGAGGAAATCGTTCAAAATTGAAAGTGTGGAATTGCGTAGAAATGGACCTTCTCTGGGTTTGGCGAATGTTAACGAGCAGGTTACTTGAAGATTGAGAAGCAAACCAGAAGCAGATACCCACGAGCGAATCACAGGAATTGTGTTACTGATCCTAAGCTATTTAACTTTTTGTCAGTTACCTATACATAGTCAAGTTATCGAGTTGGCGAAAAGGATCTTTCGGAGATCGCGCAGTGATTTCCTGGATTGCGAAAGCAAACTGATGTGAGAGCAGCGAATGCGTTCTGGGATTGACGAGCTTGCGACCATGGGGCCTAGCTCTTAAGAAAATAAGAAGGATGTAATGCCAAGGTGGGAGATCTTTGGCAAGTTTTTTTCGTTCTTTTACTTCAATAATTATGAAAAGGATTTCTAAATATTAATTGATGACTTGCAATTTTATATCTTGATGACACTATAAATGAATACCAGAATTCATTTCCTTTTAAGGAGAAACAGCTGAGATAGCTTTTTGTCTCGACTTGCGAGGAAATGGCATTTAAAAAAGAGTTGAATTACACAAAGTTGGTTTTCGAGTTCAAAAATTATCTTTGAAAATTATAAATCTTTGAAGATAGTAATGCAGTAATCGAGATTTAAGCAAAATAATTTAAAATGTAACAAAATGAAACGTTTAATTAAATGAACAGTTTTTGGACTCAATTCATAAAAAGCGACTAATAAATTTCTTCTCATTTTCAAAAGATTTAAAAGGAAAAGCGAAATCTTAGATATTCTTTGTCATACTAAAATTTAAACATCTTTCACTTCTGACTCATGAGGTTCAAATAACGTAAAAAAATCACGTTTTAAGCGATCCTTCGTTTTCAGAGACGTACTGCATTTAAACATTGTTTTGCTTGTGCACTTTGAATAACGTGTAATGAACTTTGAAATAAATTTTTCGCATAACTAAAAAGTAGATTTCAAAAATGTTCACAATTGCCTTCAAAGTAAGATTCCACATTTTCCTTTATGTCCCTCCTAATCTTTATGAAAGAAAAGTATGCATCGCTTCACTCGCTGAAAGGTTCATTGCTACGCAAGCACAAGCTGGCTTCACTCGATAAAAAATTCATTGCTACGCAAATTCATGGAAAAATTCTTAGCTCACTTTGCTCCTGAAAGGTTAATTTGCTGCGCAAACATATGCTCGCTTCACTCGCTGAAAGGTTCATTGCTGCGCAAGCACTAGCTCGCTTCACTCGTTAAAAGATTAGTTGCTACGTAAAAATACCTACCAAAACTACTTATGTTGAAAATTTCACAGCTGTAACCCTTATTGAAGTCGTTTTGTAAAAGATATTTAAATTAAATAAAAAAAATAATTAAAAAAAGTAAGTAAAATTATAACATTCAGTTTTTCAAAAGTCCAATAAGAAGGCCAAAACTACCTATATTGAAAATTTCAGAGCTATATCCCTATTTGAAGTCACAATGTAAAAAATCTAATAAACAAATTTATTAAAATTTTAACATTCTGCTCTTCAAAAGTCCAATTAAAAAACTCAAACTACTTATGTTGAAATTTTACAGCTGTAGAAGTCGTTTTGTAAAAAAGAATTAATGTTAACATTATGTTTATAAAAAGTCAAATTAGAAGGTCAAAATATTTATGTTGAAAATTTCAAGAGTTCTACGCCTATTTTAAGTAGCTTTCTATAGAGGGACAGGCACACACAAATTCTTTGTTTTATTATTACAGATTCCCTTCACTTGACATCACTGACTGGCTTTTGAATATGGATTACACTGCAATTTCGTTTGTGTAGTCAAGCTCACTTTTTTTTTTTTTTTTACCATAACTGATTCTTTGAATTTATAATATACTTATTTTAGATATCATTTGAAGGGGGGGGGGGGAATCAGTTTATATTTAATTAATAACTTAGTTTTGAATTGACAAAGTCTTGTTTTGCAAATAGTCGTCCAAGTATCTTGCGAAATTAAAAACAAAATGTAAGACTGAATATTCGGAACAAATGATTTGAGACTTGACGAGTTATTTGAAGTCTAAAATTATAATAGGTGATTATTTTTCTAGTTTTTAATTTTTTTTATTATATGAAGTAATTAAAGTAACAAATCTAATTAGCCTTTTTGGAAATTGGCCCTTCTATCAAAACTTAATACATATGTATATAGAGTGTGAATATTATGCCAAGTAAATGTTTTCAGATATTCTGCTATCTTAAATAATGATTACATGAAACCCCTCCTTGAAAGGGCATCGAAATTTATCGGAAGAGTTTGAGATAGACGTAATAATGAAATAATATAACGCATAAAAACAAAGTTTTTAATATAAATCCTTTATATGCATTGCCAACTTTTATATTCATTAACATACCGCCGATTCTGTTTTCAGCCTATGCTCGGTGTTGGCATCTAATTTTAAATATTAAGAATATCTTTATCAGTAAAATAGCTAGCAAGCTATGTTCCAAAATTTATTTGTTAAAAATGAATGCGAATTTATGGATTCATGGCGAATTAAATTTTGTTAATTTTATTAAAAAATTTTGGCAAAAGGAAAGAGTTTAAAGAATGATCGGTTAAAATTATTTCACTTACAGCATTACTAAGCAACACAACGTTGAATTGACTAGACCATACTCCACCTTAAATGTACACTGTTAAAAATTTTGTTCCACCTTGCACCAAAAATTGGTTCCCATTTAGCTGCCACCAACATTTGGTGCTTAGTTTCACGATTTAATGGTGCAACCTCGGACCGTAAGCACCATTAAATCGCGAAACTAAGCACCAAATGTTGGTGGCAGCTAAATGGGAACCACATTTTGGTGCATGGTGGACAATTTTTTTTAACAGTGTATGATTTCACTTTAAGTTATCTTTTATTTATTCTGCTTAAAATAATTTTGCCAACAGGAAGGAGTTTCAAACATGATCGGTTAAATGGGATTTAAAAGTATTCAATTCCAAAACGATTATAGAAACGTGTGTAAAAGTGACCTTTTAGTGAAAGTGATAGCCCCCAAAACTTGATAGAATGCATTGTCATCGACATCAAATCTATCTGCCAAGTTTCAATCCGATCAGAAGACAGCAAGTGGGTTAATTAGGCCTCAGCAGATTCGCCCGCCATCGACATACACAGCCAACCACCCACCCACATACATACACACAAAATCGTAGTTAGTAAAAAGGATTTAAAAAACACTGCCATCTTAGAATAAAAGTATATAGTAACGTTTGGTAGGTATTCACCATCGATATAGATAAACAACTGGATAGACTTCTCCATTGTCAATGCAAAGAGAAAAACGCGCCGGGGATTGCGAAGCCTTACGAAGCTGGTGGGAAGATTAACCAATCACAGTTCACTTTTATAGTTGGATGGAAATGCGAAAAACCTTGTAAAATGCTAGAGTATATATATTTTTGCACATTATTACTAGTTAAGGTCTACAATTGACATTTCTGCTGTGTACAACCCAAAATTTTATTTTCAATCCTCGGCAATCCGTATTTCTTATCCCACCAACGGCATCTGGCAACGGCTTCATTTTCCCAGCGTTAAGCAGTATATCCAGTTGTTTATTTATATCGATGGTATTCACAGAATGCACATTCCCTTGCTAGAATTCATTTTTGTCTAAAAAAAAGTTGCAATTTTGTATTGATGTGGAATGAAAACCAAATGTATCTCTCCAAGTGGCTTATATATCATATTGATGATTGTTAAATGGTGTTATAAAACCCAACTCTTGAAATAGAAGTTCTAAAGGTATTAAAAATGGTTGGTGTTTGCGAGATTGTATCTCGTGCTCTTGATTTTAAGAGTGGCTTTTTATTGCGTTTTCCAGACATCATCTATGTATATTGCTAAGCATTAAATAAAAGATTATTGCTTTTATTTTTGTACACATAGGAAAAATAATTTCTGATATGAAAAACTTATTTTTTTTTTTGTTTTTTTTTTTGTATCTTTTCCTAATGGAACCTAAATGATGGTTGCTAATGAAAATTGCCTGCCCAATATTTGGCAAATGATTTTGCTAGTTAAGTGATTTGCTTATTTGTTTGTTTGCTTGCTTGCTTATTTATTTATTAAAACAATTTGGCAGGATATAGTTTTATCAATGATCGGTTAAATGCTATTCAGCGCGATTGGATGACGACAAGTTGGTTTATTAGTGTTCCGTAAAAGCGACCTTTTAGTGACAGTGACAGCCACCAAAATTTGATAGAATGCATTGTCATCGACATCGAATCTATCTGACATTTTTCAAAAAACATTTTAAATAGAAGTTTACTGTATTGACTTTCTGCCTTTTTGTTCGTTCCCATTATTTACTATCAAATTAGCATTCTCTTACTTGAACTGTGTTAAATTCAAATTGTTATTTGAACTTTAAAAACACAAACCCCCTCCTTCCTAAAAGAATATTTTTTATAATATACTACTGTGGTGTAGGTATTTGATACAGTAGCACTAGTTAGAGATGCATCCTTTTTGTTCATATTATCCAATGTAGTAGAAGAATGACAGTAATATTATTCAATATACTTTAAATTTAGATTATTCGTAATACTTTTTTTTTTCAATAATATTGACCATAAGTTTAAAAAAAAAATACTAATATGTAATCTCTCTCTTTCGAAATTATTAAGTCTTCAAATTACCTCTTACACATTTACCTTTACCGCAGCTTTTCATATTTGTTATTTATCTCAATACTATAACAGGTGCTAGAAAAACAAACATCAGTTATATATATATTGACATAGACTTCCATCAAAACATCTTTAACTTATTGTAGATATAAATGTCATATTCTTGTTTAAGTAACATATAGTTACAAATATATAATAAACTAATGAGTATAAACAAAGTTCTGTCACAATTTAGCCTATAATGCATAATTATCTAACTTATGTCTCCAATTATTAGAAAATAGTTTTTTTTAGGAAGTAGCACTTTTTTGTTTCTTAAAACAGAAATCACAAATATGTGAAAACAGTTTCAACAAGAGTTATATACATGGTTAGAAAGCTCTACATTAATAGTTGTTACGACATCCAAAAGTTCTAGACGTAATAATTTAGCATAGGCACAAATGATGGTAGAATTTTTCATGATTCTTCTCTGGTTAAAAACTGAATGTATCGTTTTAAAGTAAAGATTTAGTAACGAGAACGTGGCAACCCCTCCAACACCGATCAAGTGTGAATACCGAAGTGTAGAGAATCGACGTGATAAAATGTGTGGCTTTCATGGATTCAGAACTGGAAATAACTAGACTTCATTTCTTTACAGTTGTAAAAATTGGTAAAAGTTGAGAGGAAACAAAGTAAAAATCAGTGTAGTTTAAGTGGGAAAATTATGTTACTTTCTTCAACTTTTATATTCTTCTTCCTCAACGTTGTAGAAGCTACGGTAGGCACCAAATCTTATAATACATGGCTCGTTTTATTTCTATTTTTCTATTTGTTGCAGCCATTAATCTTTGTGAAAAAAAAATTTTAAAAATGTTTTGAAATTTTTTATAACGAATTTAAAAAGTACTACAAAGTGAAAGTTGCTTATTATAAAAAAATTCACTTTCTTTTATTAATTCGTTTAGGCCGCGTCAGTCATCCGTGGCTGACAGTGTAAAATATGATATAAAATAAAAATAAAAATTACATTGTCTTAAGCAATTATTGAAAATTTATTTAATTTTTATTTATTACAGGATAATATCATTAACACACGTTGAATACCGCATCAGCCATCGGTAGCTGACACTGAACTTTTCGTTTAGGCTGCGTCATCCATTGGTGGCTAACAGTGAAAAATATGATAAAAAACTAAAAAATTTACATTGTTTTAAGTAATTACTAAACATTTATTTAAAATTAACTCAATTTTTATTTATTTACAGGATTATATCTTTAAGGCATTTTAATGGATTTTATTGAAACACGCGTTAAGCATAAAAACGGTTGTCCTTCGCAGGTATTACAAAATGTGACAACATTAGTCATTTTTCTGGCCATTGCTCTACCATATTGTGTCATATTTTTTTTATGACAGTTGTTTTGTAGTAAAATTAACCCCGGCTGCGAGTCGAACGATAAACAAGACAAAACACACTTGGCGCATAATGTGCTGAATAAATGTCTATAAGCATTTCATTCTTAACATAAATATTTTCTACAGTGGTATAAAACAATGCCCTAATATATTTACACAGCTGTATCGAGTAAATTTCAATCTGTTAGTAGAGCGCTTCCCATTGCCATACCGCAATACCAAAGCTTATAAGCAGCGCGCGTGGCCTGAAGGGGAATTCCTTAAGAATTCGAGTGGCGCTCAACGTGTTAAAAAACTGTTGTGCGTTTCAAGTGGTTAATATATTGGAATAATTGATAATAAGTACTTGAATTCGATTTCCGACAACAACACGTTTCAATCTGTTCGGAATATTAAAAATTAGGAAGTGTTCTGTATTTTAATTTTGAATTTTGTTATCTAAATGATAAATAAACAAATCTCACAAAAAGAATGTAAATCCAAATAAAGAACCACTAAATTGGAAAACAAATTCCCATCCAAGTTTTCAAGCCAAACAAATTGTGACGTAATGGACGCCTCCAAATTTCCTTCTAACCTATATTCAACTCTCTTTTGCTTCCAATTTGTCTTGGATTTCGGAGAAGATTTAAAATTCTGCTTAAAATTTTCCATTTTGGTGAAGAACTCTCAAAATAAGTTTCATTGCATGCAACTAGTTTGAAGGATAAAGATCAGAAATTTTCCAATAATATAATGTCAGAGTTTCTTCTTCTTGTCGAATCCAACTTTTAATATTATGCAATTTTGGATATTATTGAAAACATCGAATGCACGAACTGCTTATGCTAAAATAGGAATTGTTTTCCACATATTCCACAAACCATATTCGGAAAAACGAGATTCTTTTATATTTTGTTCATAGAGAAAGTATCTATGTAATATACAAGGTGAGACCGAAAAGTAAGGTGACTGATGTCATAATAATCACTGTATTATATATTTGCAGATAAATACATCACTGTCCTTCAAAGTAGTTCCCGCCGTCTACAATACACTTTTGACAACGTTCATACAAGTTCTTGAAACTTCTGAAAAAGTCCTCCTTTGAGACTGTCTTAAGTTCCTTGGTAACAGTTTCTTGTATGTCTGAGATGCTTGAAAATCGGTTTCCTTAGAAAATAGGTTTGGTAGACAAAAAAATTATACGTATATATAAACAGCATTGATGAATGACAGAAATTGATGAATGACATTATAGAAGAAACTGAATTTGTAGAATACAATAAAGAAACACTAAAATTGCATATTACATAAAATATCAAGATAATTTATTTTACATAATTACACCACATACAATTTATAATTCAAAAAGTTATTGGATCATACATACAATACACGGGCAATTATCTGGCTGACGCAAAAGACGCTTTGGCTCTTTTTTCTATTCGTAAACAGATAAGAATAAAATATTAAGATGAATCTAATAGTTATGTTTTTATTTTATATTATATTACTTGGTGATAAAGTTATATAGAAAAATAATTATTTTAACTAGGTCAAATATACATTTATATTGTCTAACGATATAAATGCATATTTGACCTAGTTAAAATAATTATTTTTCCTTATTAACTTTGTCACCAAGTAGAGCTATATATATATATATATATATATATATATATATATATATATATATATATATATATATATATATATATATATATATATATATATATATATATATATATATATATATATATATATATATATATATATATATATATATATATATATATATATATATATATATAAAGAATAATTGTTAGTTTCATAACAACTTTAGAATTCTAATTTGTTTACGAGTAAAAAAAAGAGCTAAAATGTCTCGTGCTTACAGCAGAGAATTTCCCATACAATAGTAACAGGAACATACATACAATATTCAATAGTTTCAGGATCATACATAATAATACAATACAATATGCGAAGTTGACACAGCGCTTGACAATGATACTTAAAGAATACAATACATAATGCAGGATGACAAAGTTTATAGAATCCAACAGTACGCAAATATAAATATCCTTTTTATCACTAAATAATAATAATTTATATAATTTTATCACTCAATATAAAATGCATACACATTTTGCAGCAAAAAATATAAGTTACTTTCCTAGCAAGTGTAATCCAATCATTGCCCGTTGATGATCCCCCAGTGCATATCTAACTGTTTCTTAAAACTCTTACGCTCACGAAATTTACAACATTTGCTGGCTAATTATTCCAATCATTGATTACCCTATTAACTTATTACTTGGTTGATATCTCCTTACAAAAATCTTAATAAAACATATACAAGAAGTTTAATTTTAAAACTGTTTAGACCAAATGTTTAAATCACGTACGAATATTGTAGATATCACTAAAAAATTATAATTTGATGAAACTGTTAGTAAGGGATATTAATGAATGCCCATTGAAAACGTTAAAACTTTTACCAATTTCTAATCGTTGATTTCAAAGTTTTAATATTTTAGTACTTGAATCGATAGTACAATTGGAGATAATTAATATAAAATTTGAAGGAATTTTGAAATTGTGTAAATAAATGAAGCAAAACTAGAGTAGTGGAATATCGCACAGCTTTCAATTACGGTATAATATTAGTCATTGCATTAAAATTTATGATGTTATTTAGCGTTTTCATATTTTCACTCAATTAAATAAAAATAGTTGATTTGGCGATATTTTTCGCAATATGTTTTACATGGGCAAAAAAAAAAAAAAAAAAAAAAAAAGCCACAATGACGAAATTTGCGATGTTATTCGTTACATATTACAATGTCCTTCTTGAGAGTGAAAAAAAATCAATCGTTGATGGGCGTTACTCAAGGGTAGAGAGATCTGTGTTAAGGGCACTCGTTTTTCAACTTTTTACATTGTATCGCATTTCTACGGGAATTTCGGAGGTGGGGACGATTAAAATGACTTAAGGCTCTTCGCTACCGTCCATCTTGATTCTCCCCCCTAATGTTAAGTCTATGGGAAAATCTCTATATGCCTATTCGTAAAATAGAAAGAAGTTATACGAATATTTTTATACGGTTTGTTTTGTTGGATCGACGTAACTTCTATCCGTGTTTTGCTATGTTGTTTTTGGCCTAAAATGTTGTTAAGTTTATTAAAATATCAATTGTTTACTTTAATATCATATTAAAAAAAGTTGAAAAGAGTTATTGAAAATATAACATTGCAATGACAAAGATTAAACTTTTTTCTATCCAGATCATATTTTAAAATTATTTTCGTGTTTCTTAAACAGTCAAATTTAGAGAAACATTAAAGCTATATTTTGAAAAAAAACCTCTTCGCAAGAAGACACACCTCCATAGGGGGACATAGATATTTTCCCCCCTCAAGAGCGAGGATGGTCAAGTGATTTATTATCTTGGCTGGACCTGTTTTGCTGTATAAAGCGGTTCTTTATAAGCGGTCGTTAAGATGGTCTTATCCAAGCGGTCTTTAGCGTTAATTCCAGAAAACGTGCTTTACTGATGTATTTGAAGTTGCATCAAGGCGCGTTCTCAGGGGGGGGGGGGAAGTTTCACTGTCATAATCCACATAAAACCCCCGACATCCCGATGTTTTCTGACGAATGAATTACAAACACTAAAAGTAATCATAAATAATTTCAAAAAAATACTTTTTTAATTTACCATCATTCCGATAGGGTTAGCTTACCGTATCGCATTTAAACAAATAAAACATTTGTAACTCTCATTACATCAAAAAATCGTCATACTTTATTTTTTATCTACTTAGATTTAATATAAACTACATATTCAGGGTTATTCAGACTTCCTTCCTGGGTTTCGAAGCAAGGACTGGACTTATCGGCAGGAACTGGACTATCGCATTGATGTATGCCGTGTGACCAAGGGTCCACACATAGAACACCTGTAAGCTATGTAAATAAAACTTGAATTGTTTCTGTATTCTTTCAAATATTCTTATTTTCTGTATTAGTCTTAGTTTTTTTTACTATAGTGCTTCGAAACCTAGGAGGGAATTCTGAATAACCGTTTATATATATAAAAAAGGAAATGTTTAAAATATATAGATGTTTTCCAAATGTAATTATAACATTTCAGTACTGCATGGCCTTTGTATTTCAATCACCATAAATATGTAATAAAATCAGTCTGATATGATATTAGTGTATGTCCGTTTGCCTAAATATACTGCTCCTTCTCAGTGAATATAAACAAACAACATTTTTTGATTAAACTATATATAATCTAGATAATATTATTATACGTTTTCTAAGTAATATGTAGTCTCATGTTGAGGTATTTAATATAACTCGAATACTGGACTAGTTGCATATATAGGTGGCAGATTAAAAAACTGAAAAAATATTATGATATGGGACAAATATGGGATGTTTTAAAATCGTATTTGTAGAGAAATACAGCAGCAAATTAATTTTTTACTTGAAAACCCCTCCCACAGAAATTTTCTGGTTGTGCCCCTGTTTAATGTAACATAATGATAAGTAAAGTAGCACAGATGTAAAATAAAATGCAAAATGTACATGGGTCATATGCAATAGAGTACCATTATTGTACAGTTATACAGTTTTATCCATATTAAAAGTTACGCAACTCAAAGAGATATGAACTCCCCTGTCATCAGTGTTTACTTCCAGGGGCGGACTTAGAGGTCAATCAAGGAGGGTGCGATTATGACCTTGAGTGTTTACAGTGGTGGTGATAGTTTGTGAACTTGGGGGACAGGGGGGAGGGTTATCATCAATTAGTATGATACTACTAGTGTTCAATGAAAGATAAAAATTAGAGGGTTTAACTATCCTCTTTTGCGCCCATATAAGAAATTACCCCGAAAATGTAATACACTTTAATTCAATTAAATTATAAATTTTAGTATTTATTATTAGATAAAAAATATTTAAGAGCACAAAAAAATATCCCATGCAGATCAGGTGAAGTGTAAAAAGTTTAACAACCCTGAAAATTCAACTTTTTTATACAAGTTAACAGTATTCTCATACTTAAAATGAGAATTTTTATAATTTCCAATCGATTAATTGCTCGTACTACCTTCAGAACTGTTTTAAAGTTATGGAAAGTTCTTAATACATTAACACTTTCCAAAAACGCATATCGTGGAAGCGTCCCACACAGAGGAGCTGCAGGAAGGTAGGAACGATATTGTGGTAAATGCCAATTCAAGACGACGATATGGTGGGGAAAGAGTTTTGGTCTTCAGAATGCAATATGTTGGATTGCTTTGTAAACTTCACAGGAACGCAAAGATAATTAAATTCGACTTTTTTTACTGTAATTACGATAACTTGATCTAGGCAAATCTGTAATGGGCAAATATGGGTTTCTAAATCGTATTTATTGATCCCAAAGGCGCCGCTAAACAATTTTGCTAGTGGAGGGATGGGGGAGCAGTGCTATTATATATTTTGAGGCGGGAATGACATTTAAAAAAATTAAGAGCCAGAAAACGTGTTCGTGCATGAAAGAAAGATTATGGATATATACCAATAATCACCATAGGATGAAGAAATAAGTAGACAAAAAAATCAGTGCCACGGATATTTACTAAATGAACACAACACAAACTACTTACTACACATTCTTTTAACAAAAATTAAGTTCTCCTTTTTTCTTTGGCAAACAAACCAATGGACTTTTGTATAAATTCTTTTAGGTTTCTATCAAAATTTTTCTCCAAATTTCAGTGGCATTAAGCATACTTTTCTTTTCAGCTTCTGCCAACGTGTTCTGCGTCGGTAAATTCAAAAGGACAGCAAACAGCGTGGGACAATCCCCTCAAAAGAAACGTTTGCTACAGGGTTGAAACAGGGGACAATGCTACTATGTCTATGTCCTACTACTACCCCCATCATCAAAATCTTTAGTCAGGGCCCAGGTAGCCATACACTCATTGTGTCACAAGTCGGAATTTTAAAAGCAAAGGGTTTACTGATTACGCATTCCTAGAACGGCTTCAAAAAGAATAAGGGGCCTTTTCTTCTTTTTTACATCCAGACTCCAAACCTTGCTTCAGGGTGTTTCACATGGGAACTGCGATACTTTGTGAACAAGGCGACAAATAGATGAAACGCCGATGGAAGTTACATGGATGTGGTCTGGTTATAAGAGGACAAAAACAAACTAGCCAGTCTACACTTTTGATAGTGGCTGCATTGGAGCTGGACTGAATACGCTATACGTGGTTCTGCGATACTTTGTTTTGTTTTTTTAATTTTTATTTGAGTTAATTCCTACTCTGCGGTATGATCAGGATTTAGCAATATTGACGATAATTGGTAAGTGATAAAATTAAGCTTTTTTGTAAATATTTTTGGCTACCGTTAATTCTGTTCAGAGGCGTACTGTCCATTGGGCTGTCCGGTGCAATTAATGAGCCGGTCAGTGTCCGTAAAAATAAACCGGTCCGGAAGTTATTATTACTATTTTTTTTTCCTAAAGTCTAATGCAAACATTGATGGATCATAAATCCATTACTATAATTGGATTGTCAAAAGAAATTGACAAATAAGCAAATTCAATCATTTTACATAAGGAAATCACATTTGTTTTTATAGATTACGCTGTGTTTATAAAATAAATGCACTAAGATTTATATATTATCGTACAACGACTTTTTACTTTATTACAACTTTAAAACAACTTACAACTTTTAAAGTGAAATGCATATTATAATTTTTTATGCAATTTTCTGGTAAACATACTAGTTATATATTTGGACATTAATTAATATACAATTCAGATTTCTTTGTTTTAGTTTAGCAACGATCTATGGTTGGTTTTGAAAACCAAATTCACTCAAACGAGGTATAAGAAATAGATAAATAATTTTTGATGTATTAAATTAATTATTGAAACAATTTATCTAATAAAATTAATTAGTAAAAGTAACTATTCAATTATTGAAATTAATTATTAAACATAAGTATTTAAATAATAAAGCACATTAAATATTAAAACTATATAATTATTAAAACTATATAATTATTAAAACTATATAATTATTAAAACTATATAATTATTATAACTATATAATTATTAAAACTATATAATAATTAAATTATTAAATTGATCACTGAAATTATTTTATTATTAACAACAATTGGGGTTTTAATTTAATTGATGATTGTATTGAAAATTTGGGTCGGCATAAATCTAAAAACACCTGAACTCTCGATAGTACTTGCCCCTTGAAAGATATGACATAAAAAACAGTTGTAACGTGCATTGGGATTTTTTCATCTAGAAATTAATTGAATCTCACACTTTCATTGGATTTTTTGGATCTTCTAAACTGTTCCAAACAATTTACAACAGGTGGTTCCCAAAACTGTTCGTGAACTTACAAATTTCAATTAAATACTGCATTATCTATATCAAAAATTAATATTTGAAAATAAGATTTGTTTAATAATATCTCTAATTTCATCTTAATAAAACTACATAAAATATTTTTAAAGCATTAGCAAAACTTTTTTTTAGAAAATCATTAAACTATAAGTAACGTATAAAATATCTCCCAAAAGTTTTCGTAAACTTAAATTTTTTCTTACATATTGGTATTTGCTGCAATATTCTAGTAAATTACGAAGACTTTTAGAGCCACTTTACATACAGATCAAATTGACGTATAGAAGTCGCAATACATTTGAAGAAAAAGTTTCTCATTTAAAAAAATTATAATTCCCTATTTTTAGTGCCAGAAAAGAAAAGATATATCGTAGTTTTCAAATTTATTTGTTGTAGAATAAATAATTGCAAACATTTCAAATGTAGAACATAAGAAAATGACTAGTGACTTCACTTTTGGAAAAACAACAACATTAAGATTGTTTATTCTTCAGTTGTGAAATAATGGAGATGAATCAACTTAAAGTTAATAAGAAGATATGAGTGTAAAACATGCTATTTATTTCCTTTTTTTTTTTTTTTTTTTTTTTTTTTTTAAATAATAATAATAATAATATTCTATTACAATGACCAGTGTGTCCCCCCCCCCCCTTCTCCCTTTTTTTTATATATATAGAGCCGAGGTTTTTATTCGATTCATATTCTTTCAGACATTCATTATTCGAAAATTCATCACGTTCAATATTCGAAAATATGTGAAGTGTTCTTATTTAAATTATTGTGAGTATTATCAAAAGTATTTTGCTGCGTGGAATGCTACCTCGCTCTTGTTTGATTTGATTAGATAATAAACGGTAAATTTTTCCAAACCATTTCCCCCGTACAACATGTCCTTGCGGCAAGTAACTAAAAACACCCCTCTCTTTTCTGGGAGCAATAGTGAAGACCCAACTTTTTCCAAGTTAATTATCGGGGGGACAACTCACTATAACCATCAACAAAAGAAAACCATGACCCCCTCTGAATTTTGGACCCCTTTTCCCCTGCTGTCAAACTGTCAATCCCCATGTTCTCCTCGAATCAGATTCATTACCTCGTGGAGCAAGACACGCCTTAACTGTTGCCAACAATATCTGGTATTCTCGCAGAGAAAATAACTCTAGGGTAAAGAAGCGCCTTAAGCGGCAATAGCACTGAGATTTTAATCAAAATCATTAGAGTCGTTTTTTAGCAATTGCAGAAAACATGATTTCTCATGATTTCAAGTTTTTTTTGACGAAAACTTTATTGGCTTAATAACCATAGCCACCACTAACCCTCACACAAAATTTGAACATCGTAGTTCAACTTGTACGGGAGTTATGCTGACCACGTACACACAGAGAGACATTTTTTTTCGAGACCACTTTTTTGAAATCAGGGTGTTTTAAAACGTAGAGAAATGCATTAAAAAAAATCGATTTTTTTTTTTTTTTTTTTTTTTTTTACCGAATGCTATACTTTCATTAACCTAAGTAAACATATGGGTAATTGAAAGTAAAAAGTGGTTTAGCTAAACAATATTAATATAATTATAGAAACAAAATTTTACTTTAGCAAAAAATATAAAATAAACACCAAGAAAATGTAATTTGCAAACTGCTCCTCTTTCATTACATTAAATCTCACAGATTATATATTACTTCAAATTAAAATAAAATGCAACAATAAGAAAGCTAAATCGAAACTTCTCTTTTCTGAATTAAGTTTTCCACACTGTTAAAAAAAAAATGTCCACCTTGCACCAAAAATTGGTTCCCATTTAGCTGCCACCAACATTTGGTGCTTAGTTTCGCGATTTAATGGTGCTTACGGTCCGAGGTTGCACCATTAAATCGTGAAACTAAGCACCAAATGTTGGTGGCAGCTAAATGGGAACCAATTTTTGGTGCAAGATGGAACAAAATTTTTAACAGTGCATTGTTCCTTGAGATATTTTTTGCTTTTATACAAATGATACTCAGATATGAGAAAAATGTTTTCTTCAAAATTTAATGTAACCCTTACAAAAAATAGCGCTTTCATCAAATATCATATATAAGAATCTTACGAACTCCATTTAATGCTTGGCTGAGTTTTCTAGACACACACAGAACTAACCTAAAAATTGACACACGTAATGATCCATGACTCTTTTTTCAATCGAAATAACGTAACAGAAAAAAGAATAAACTAATCTATTTTCAAGAATTCTCTATAACGTGTAGGAAGGTAGACGCCGACCTACCCATTATTATACGTAGCAATTTGTGCTTATTTATTATATTGACTGTTTTTTTCCAGCCATATATATTTACCGTATAGAATTGCATTTAAATCAACTTTAAATTGCTTGATGATAGAATTTTTTTTAATTTTTGTCGTTTGAAATTGCAAAGAAATTTGTGAAAGAGTATTCGTTTGCGGAAGTGTATTATATAGGCATTCCGTTCGTTCAATTATAAATATATAATATAACCTAACAAACAAATTTATATTAATGTTTTCAATAAATGGAACCGCATAGCTAAACTATTTTTCTAAAAAGTTTAGAATAAATATGTCATTATATTTTTTAAATTTAAAATTTTTTTGAAAGAAAAGGTTCAACCTGAAAACCTTTCCAGATCTCTAAATCGGCTTTAAAACCTTGAGAAAGCTATGGACTGTGGTTAAATTTTTAAATCCTTTATATTGAGGTATCAGAATAAGTTGAAAAATCAATTTTCGAAGAAATTTCTAAAATTATTATTATTGTATAATGTTATTGTTTACATTATCGAGTTTCCAAAACAATCTTCACTTTTAGTGTGGGTCAATTAGAACAAAAGTAAGAGTAAATATTGTAAGGACAAGATACATGTAAAATAATGATATTTTAAACTTAAAACGTTTTTTCTCGTAGCTCAATTTTATGCATAAATTCCAATATTTAAAAAATGATAGGTAAAAAAGCTATCAATGAATTCTTCGGATGTTTTTTTTATTTATTTTGTGAACGGTTGTATAGAGATTATATTAAAAAAAATTTGAATAAAATATTTGTTAACATATAATTATGAAGCATTATTTAAAAAATAACACGTTAAAAATGTTGAAAATGAGGAAGTTAAAACATTTATCAAATAAAGTTGTCCTTATTTTATTAATATATCCTCTAGATATAAGAATGTAGTTTAATTTGGTAGTATTATTTTTGGAATAAGTTAAATAATTTTTCATCTAACATTTTTTAACATTTTGGGAAATTTCTTCAAATTCATATAGAATTACCTATTTTATAAAATTATCAGAATATAATTAAAATTTTATGCATGAATTACTAATGTATAGTAGCACTGCTTTTAAGAAGACAATTAAATTGTTTCTTAAAAACATTTTTTTTAAAAAAAGTACTCCGAACGTGTTTGGATACCTTAACTTCGATTTTGTGTGTATGTGTGATTGGTTGACTGTGAATGTCGATGTCAGGCAAATCTGAGGAGGCCTAATTAACTCCCTTGCCGTCATCCAATCGGACTGGAACTTGGCAGATAGATTCGATGTTGATGACAATGCATTCTAACTAATTTTGGGGCTGTAACTGTCACTAAAAGGTCACTTTTACGGAATACTAATAAACCAACTTACCGTCAACTAATCGCGCTTCAATATTATTTAACCAACCATTGAAGAAACTCTTTACTGTTGCCACGTTTTTTTAATAAATAAATAATAATAATGCTTTAATTAAAATAAATAAAAGATATTTGGATGCGAGTGTATCCACGTTCATTTTTAATAAATAAATTTTGATACGTAGTTTGCCGTATATTTTGCTGATAGAAATGTTTTTGATATTTAAAATTGGATGCAAACACCAAGCACGCGGTGTTTACAGAATCGGAGCTGTGTTAATGAATATAAAAATTGACAATGCATACAAAGATTTTATATTAAAAACTTTGTTTCTATTGATTATATTATTTATTATTAGCAAACTATGGTATATCTCAAATGCTAAAGTTTAAAATGGTATATCTCAAATGCTTGTTTTAAGTTTAATTTCATTCTTATAATTTTTTCAATGAGTTACGCAAATTACCTTACATACAGAATGATCAAAGTGCATTTTCTTATACATAATAATATATAATAGCAGGATCTTATTGGTATTTGAATAGGCTATGCGACATTAAAAATGTAATAATTTAAATTAAATTATTGAATTATTGAGTAATATAACTGCTAAAAATTAGAGCTAACTTCTTTAGCACCAATATCTTCATTTCCAGTTAAACTATGACCTTTTATACTGTGGTAAAAAACCTAAAATATAGCATTCAAACAACTATAAATTGTGCATCATGTAACCATATATGTTTTTTTTTTTTTTTTTTTTTAATTCATCAGTTTTTTTATATTATGATTTTTTTTTTAATCACGGAGTTTGAAATTTATCTTCTACAAAATGCCTGAAACAAAACGCCACAGTGCATCCAATTTTCTCTAAAATGTTTGCATGAAAAACTAATTTCTTTTATAATTTCTTCAAAAATCATACAAACTGAAAGTTATTTCAGTTTGCTTACTTGTGACTTAAATACAATGGAGCTCTTCGTTCATTTGTTATCTTAAAAATAAAATTATCCGGGATATTTATTTTCAGCTAGATTTGTCCTCCCTTACCCCTTACATTTTAGGTATATACTTTACCGCAAAATAACTTTGGGTAGGGAAGACAATCTAAAAATATATCCGGTT
Organism: Linyphia triangularis; assembly: GCA_963978545.1. Taxonomy (NCBI): domain Eukaryota; kingdom Metazoa; phylum Arthropoda; class Arachnida; order Araneae; family Linyphiidae; genus Linyphia; species Linyphia triangularis. Next base: position 124,715,505 of record OZ021721.1, read on the forward strand.
GGGGTTTGCCCCCTGCTCATTCAATTTAAGAGAAATGTAGTTTTCTTATTGTCGGAAAGATGGCGCCACTGAAATTTATTTTTGGACGTCATTTATAATTTAATGCAGTGGTCTTTCACCTTTGTTATCCGGGAACCCCCTTTTAAAATAATTTTTTTATGAGACACTTAATTCAGTACCACACCCAGATTTGATTTTAGGGAGAAGGGGTGAGGGGGGGGGGTACATATTACATGTTGGGAACAATGTGCGTCCCTGCCTTTATTATAAAACCTTTTCTAAAAATTTACATTTATTTAAACAAAAAGATAAATATTACATATAAAGTATAAAGTATTTGTATCGTTCTTACTTATGCAATTGAAAACAAAGAGAAACAAAAAATATTGTAAAAAAATTAATGACTTTATTGTGCTTGTTTATTACTGCACAATTTATCAATATCTAAATGGATCGGTGTTAATTAGAGATGCATATCATTTTCGGCATCAAGTCGATTTTTTTTTGTGGAGATACGTACGTGGAAAAGGCTTTTTCACAGAAGTAGGATGTTACGAAAACCATCAATTCTTTTACCATTTGGAAATTTCCGGATATTCTTCCATTAATTTTTATCCAAAATGGGCCTTTGCCATTCATTTCAAATGTAGATTTTAATGTGGTGTCGGTCAGGCACGTAGCCATGAGAGGAGATATATCCCCCTCCCCACGAAATCCCAAAATACCATTTAACTTTTAAAAATTTGGGATGTATTCTTGCAAGTAAAAGTTTTACCTCAGAAAAAGCAGTATCAAATTAAAAAATTGTATATATTTTCGGGAGGGGGTGGGGGATATATCCTCTTCCAGAAAATATGTTTTAACTTTCAAGAAATAGGGTTTGCAAGTCATTTTGATTGCAAATAAAAGTTTTAACTTAGAAAATCAGTAGCAAATTAAAAATATATATTATGAATTAGGCTAGCTTATTTACGCAGCAATGAACATTTCAGCGAGGACCGTGGTTTCGGCGAGGTTCAGTTTTAATGGGGGGGGGGGGGGATTTATCGCAGACATAGCTAGGAAGGGACATATCCTCACCTCAAAAATACATTTTAACTTTTAAGAAATTAGAGACGTCTTGTTGCAAGTAAAAGTTTTACCTCAGAAAAAGCAATAGTAGAAAAGCAACCTATGTGCTTAACTAAACTTTCTGCAAATGTTGTGTGTGTGACTAAATAAAATTTAGATTCTTCTACTAAAAAATTATAAGTCGGTCAATAGCCCCGTATATTTAATTATTTAATTAATTAATTGCTTAATTAAGGATATTTATTTTAAGAGTATTTTGAACAATTATTTTATTGATCATTATTATACATGCATCCTGAATATGTGTGTGCATATCCCCCCCCCCCTCCGAAAAGAAATCCCAGGTACGCCCTTGGTGTCGGTACATATATCTATCAGTTGCTCTCTTTCCTTATTTGGAAAGGTATCCACATCACTGCTTTCATCAAAAGGATTTTCGACCCAATTTAAATTACAGCAAATAGGGGGAAATGTCTTTTGAAATCCAGTTAAGTGTTTGAATATTACTTTTTAAACTCTGGTCGAATGCGATATTATTGGTTACCAATAAATTGTTTAAATTAGCAAAACACTTTGTATTATTTTTGGTGATGCATGCCTCCCAAAACTTTACTTTCGATTTTATCGAGATAACAGTCGAATTTTAGCATTGACTCGCGAAACCCTTAAAGCAGCGTTCTCCACTAACTTTTAGAGGCAGGCCGTATGATTTATAGTGGAGCTTTTCGAGGGCCGGATACACCAAAACATGTATATTTAATTAGTATGGATTTAACAATATACAACATTTCTGAAAACTGGATTTTTTTTTTTGTCTTCGTAAAATTACAATTGACATTTGATACTTTTTTTAAACAATTAATAAAAAAAATAATTGTTTTCATAATTAGTAAATCAAAATCTACAAAAGAAGTAAATTTTTTGTTTCAACGTGACAATGCGACTTGACCTAATTTTTAATAAAAGTATTTGAACTGTACTTCCAGATTACTCCGTTTTAATCGATATCAATTGTGATCCGATGGCGGTCGAAATCGCTCAGTTTATTTTATGACAAAGTCGATGTCTGTCGTATTTGTTGCAGTCAATTTTAATAAAGTGTTCAGATGAGATTCAGTTAAGTTATTCCTGTATTTATTCGTTATGAAAACCAAATTGCTGAAAGCTTCTTTATATAGTTTCTTCGGGCATGTAGTGGAGAACTCTGTTCTACATAGTTAACACATATTATTTCGGATAAATTACAATTATGTAAAAAAAAAATCCGTGAAGTTTGATTTTTTTTTTTTTTTTTTAAATCTTTTGTGGTGCAGAAAAATCTGTCGCAGGCCGCGTAGTGGCTAACGCTGCCTTAAAGGCGTTTGAGTGGAACCCTAGGGTTCCGCGGAATACAGGTTGAAGAACACTGATTTAATATATCTGGGGAGAGATGTACTGAATAAACGAGAAATAGACCATAAATAATAAGAATAATACTTTACGTAGCAAATCAGAACAAATTTAAACGGTAATTCAAAGAAAAATATGTTTTGTTTTTTTTTTTCTTCTTTTTTTCCCCTTTTTTTTTCTTCTTTTCTTTTCTTTCTTAAATGTGAAATATTTAGTTTTGAAGTGAAACATAAAGGAACTGAAGATTCATATACCAAGACGTAAGAGAAAAATATAATTTAGCATCGTTTACTTGAGTTTCACTGAAATATAAATAACCTCTTATAAATAACCTCTTTAGTTAATCGATAGTCCATTAACCAATTGCGTTTCACCGCAAATTAACAGTTGAAACCAACCCACACTGTCTCGAGCAAAGAGCAAAAGAAATTCTTTGAAGTTTGCTTGACCTTAAACTCACGTGGAAGGTTTTGACCTAAATACACAGTTAACCCGCACAGGTTGTTCTTCAAAGAAGCCGACATGCACTAATGACTGTCAATTGAAAATTCTTTTCAAAGTTGAAATAAATAATAGTCTTTCTCTTCCTACGCTTTCATTAATAGTGAAAGTTGGATCTTCAAGGTAAGTTAAACCTGGAAACCCCCCAAAAAAACATTCAAATGAATTGACTTCCCGCGTTCAAAATAGCACAAAAAGCATGATTTTCATTTGATTACAAAATTAATCAATACTGTTTTTCAAGTTCTTCATTTATAAAACTTATAATTTTGCAATTTTTCCTTACAATAAATTGCTAATATATTTTGTAATGTAGTTTAAGTTAACTGATGATTATTACCTTTCACTTAATTGTTCCGTTGTTTTATTTTAACTTGTTAAAGCAACAATTTTATCAGTGATTTTGGTTCTATACGTCCCTACGTTTTACCTCATTCCATTTTTTTAAAAATCCCTTACATTTATTTGGATTGTGCTTAGGTGTTTGTGGCGGGAGAATATGCGGAGGACTAATTAATCCATTTGCCGTCATCCAATTGATCTGAAAATTAGCAGATAGGCTCATTGTCAATGAGAATGTATTCTATCAGGTATAGGAATTGATTCCACATCTACACCTGACACTTCAAACATAGAAACTTCGGAGAATTTACCTGATATTGAGAAATCTGAAACTATAAGGAAGATATAGCATAGGTTCATCCCGTCCTTAGGATTTAGCACACGAGTCCCCAAATATACAGCAATTGATAAAGGAGTCTATAACTATAAGTTATAAAAGGAATCCTACAAAACAACGTCCGTCACTAACTTTAAGAGGCTGGCCGTATGATTTATGTCGAAGCTTTTCGCGGGCTTAATTATTATCGATTTAGCATTATGTAGCATTTCTGAAAACTGAAAAAAATATTGATTTTTTTTTTATCTTAATGAAATTACAATTGATGTTTTTTTTTTTTTTTTTTTTTTTTTTTTTTTAAGTAAATAAAAAAAATATAATATATTAATTTTCATTATTGGTAAATTAAAGTTTAAAAAAGCTGTGAATCTTTTGATCCCACATTACAATGGAACTTGATTTAACTTTTAATAAAAGTATTTAAACTGTACTTCCAGGTTACTCTGTTTTAGTCGATATCAATTGTGAGACGATGGCGGTCGAAAGCGTTCAATTTATTTTATGATAGAGTCGATGTCTGTCGCATCAGTATTTGTTGCAGCCAATCTTAATAAATTGTCCAAATGAAATTCAGTTAAGTTATTCCTGTATTTATTCTTGATGAAATCCATCTTGCTGAAAGCAAAGCTTCTTCATATAGTTTATTCGGGCACGTAGTGAAGAACTCTGCTCTACATAGTTAACACATACTATTTCGGACAAATTACAACTATGTATAACAAAAAGTCCATACCGAGAAATTGGATTTTTATATCTTCTGTTGGGCCAGCGGGCCGTAGAAAAATCTGTCGCGGGCCGCATAGTGGCTAACCCTGCTATAAAAAATGGAATGACAGTAATCAAGAATGGAAAAGAAGAAAATCTCTTTCTGCCACAGTTGCACACACCTACACAGATTTTGGATTTTGAGTCGAGCAATGACACTAATGTACCAGAGGTATCAACCGATTTAGCCTCGAATGCAGAGGAAAACATTGAAATGGGTCGACCTTCAGTATAGTGGTAAGTGCATCAGACTACCACGCTGGGGGGCTTCGGTACGAATCCGGGGTAAGACATGGATATAAGACGTGAATGTCCTAAGTTAGAGGCAACGATGGCCCTCCTATCCACTTGATGCTTTGTAGTGATCAAGTGACTGCGAGTGCTAATCAAGTGACTGTAAGTACTTGGACCCGCAGTTAAAAAAAGAAAAAAATAATTCCTGAAACTGACTGAGTAGGTGATAGAGTCTGTAACACTTGGAAAGGGAAAGAAGAAGAAATTGAAGCAGCTGATAAAATGTATCTAGTATTGGACAGTAGGGCGTATCACGAAAAACTTTTTTTTGAAAATTCAAAATTTCAAGTCGATAAAAAGTTATCACTATGATCACATATTTACCAAATGAAAATTTAGTCTAATGGAAAAATATTTAGGTCTCCCGGAATGAACCTAAAGTGGTTTTGTGTGTGTGTGTGTGTGTGTGTGTGTGTGTAAAAATTATTAGGATTTTAAAAAAAAAAATTGAAAACACAAATATAAAGCAGGTTTTTGTTTTCAAGCACAAAAATATAAAGTTTATAATATTAATTAACAATAAAACAATCATATCTGTCATGTAACATTTAGGTCTCCCGGAATGTACATGAAACTTTAATTTTTTTTTAGGGAGAGTTAGTTGATAAGGTTTGATTTATTATTAGTTTAACTGAGTAATATGTTTAATGAGATATGTTGCAGCTGCCTCAGGTGGGAATTTGATTGCTCAAAATATTATGATTGCTTTAAATGGAATTCCACAGGAGAAGGGGAACTCTTCTGAAATTTAAATTTAAGTTTAATTTAAAGAACTTACAATACTAATATGCATCTGGAATAGGGGTAGTTTTAAAATATAAATAATTAAATGTTAATTCAAAATTAATGATTAAAATCGGTGAGACGATGTATTTTTGCCCCTGGATATCGGAAAAGATAACATTTGAATATAATGTTTCCTAAATAAAAGAACTTAAACAGCTAGTTGATTAAAGCGGCTAGATCAATGTCGGCCAGTTCAAGCAGTAAAATATTGGCATTGGAGTTAAGAATGACCATGTAATAATATTTAAATAATCGAAGCAAATTGTGTTGTTCAGATAAATGCAAATGAAAATGGTTTAATTATTACTTTAGTCAAAGTTCGTTCAATGCAATTATCAAGTTTGAGGTATGTCAAATACAATTATGCCTTTTATTTTATGTTTGTGTTTAACTTGCTTTTTTTCTTCTTTTTTTTTTCTCTCTTTTTCTTTTTTTGCACCCGGGACTTACTGGAACTCTTCTTTTCTATCGTGGGGTTAATAAAGATCTAAACTCTTCTGAATGAGCTCCCACGGTCTGGTCAGTTCAGCATATTCTATCAAGTTTTGGGGAGCTGTCATTAAACGTCGCTGTTATGCAAGTTTCTATTGTCAGTTCTGAAAATGAATTGACCCACTTGCCGTCATCCAGTCAACCTGAAACTTGGCAGATAGATTCGTTGTCCATAAAAATGAATTCTATCAAGTTTTGGGGGCAAATATTGTTAGTCAATTTCACGGAATCGAATAGTTTTCTTCGTAGTGATCAAACACTATAAAAGCTCGATCTGAGCTCAAAATCAAATAAGTTCATAAGTTTTAAATGCTATTCTTATAAATTTATATTAAAACCTTTGTTTTTATGAGTTAATTTTTAAATCCTATATATTAACTGCGATTTTGTATGTTTGTCGAGGGTGGACAAATCTGCGGAGGCGTAATTAACTCAATTGCAGTCTTCCAATCGGGCTTAAACTTGGCAGGTAGATTCGATGCCAATGACAATGCATTCTAACACATTTTGGCGGCTGTCACTGTCATTGGAAGGTCGCTTTTACGGAATACAAATAAACCAACTTACCGTCATCCAATCGCGCTGAAATAGCATTTAACCGATCATTGAAGAAATTCTTTCCTGCTGACAAAATTGTTTTAATAAATAAATAATAAAAGAAACTGTTTATATCAGAATAAATAAAAGATATTTGGATGTGAGTGCATAAATTGGCATCCATTTTTAATGAATAAACTTTGAATAGTAGTTTACCGGATATTTTGTTGATAGGGATGTTTTTAATATTTAAAATTAGATTCCAACACCAAGCACAAGCTGGCAACAGAAACGGCGCTTTGTTAATGAATATAAAAATTGGCAATGAACAGAGGTCGCCATAATGCGTGAAATCTGCGTGAACACGTATTGAAAATCAATTTCACCCCATACAATTAACATCATGCGTGAATGAACGCATCGGCACATCATGGTTAATTTTTTAAAAAAAAATCCTCCATTTTATAAAATTGGAGATCATACTAGCCGTTTTTAAAATTTTGTTTATTTTCCAAGGGAATGCAATATGCAGATCACCCCATCCGAAATCGCATGTCACGCATGCGCATTCCTGTTCAAACGTGCCTCGCACAGACCAGTAATTAACTGAAATCACTGAATGGTTGCTGATACCACGTGCTACATTAGTAGGTGTATTGTAGGGGGCCGTCCCACAATTCCCGAGTGCTACTTAGCACGGATGTCCATTTCGTACGTTCCTTGATTAAGAGTATTTAGCAGGCTTATTACCATGTTCTCTTGTACAAAAAGAGAAAAAGGTGATGGAAACGTAGATTAACACTATGCCGTCCTCACATCTAATCGAGAATCTTTTTTTTTTTTTTTTTTTTTTTTTTTTTAGCGCCGGGGATTGGTTCAGAAGTTCAGATCATTTAGCCTATCACTGGCAATTTTTCGAGGTTTTCAGAATATCATAAATCGTCAAGTTTCATTTCGCCGTCATTTACCCGACAGTTTTCGGGGTATCGACAGCATTTTCCCCCGATAGCTTTCGAGGTGTCGCCGGCATTTGCCGAATCGTTTTTGCAGGACACCAACGTGGTGAAACCGGACGGCATAGTGTTAATTGTTAGTTTAAGGTTTATAACCATCAAGTGTTTTTAGTAAGCATTTAAAAAGCATATTTCAGCTCTGATACTCGAAATCGCGATCCTACTTCACTGTTATTGTTAGAGTTATTAATTTTGTTAAAAAAAAAAAAAATTTGCTTCAGATTTTTTTCTTTTTTTTTTCTTCAAACATCCTTTGGATTCTAAAAATACCCTTTAAAATTTAAAGAGGAGATGAAAATACCCTTTGGAAATATTTAACTGGCGAACATTGGTGATGCATAATGAAGGATTTATATTAAAAACTTTGTTTTTATGGGTTGTATTATTTTTTTTATAATTGCTTCCTAGGTTTGGTGGAACTAAAAATGCATTAATGCACACTTTAGGGAAAAGAAGAAGGTGTCAATTTACAATGTAAAACTAGATACGTCATGTTCCCTTTCAACCGCCGACCAAACTGTATAGTGGTTAGCATGCTAGCTTCTAGGCTGCGAGGTTGCGGGTTCGAGTCCCGTATTAGGCATGGGTGTTTGTAAACGTATGTTGGCTTGTCTAATGACGAATGTTTCGGCGCATTATAGCCCTCGTGTTGCTGATGGCGCCAGATAATCTGAAAACAACCAACCAATCCCTTTCAACCAAAAGCACAAGATGAAATTGAATTAATGCTATCAATAGTATTCAATAATGTTTTTAGTATGTACATATTAATCATTTTTAGTGCAATTTTTGTTGTTGTGGGGGGAAGAGGGAAGGGTTATAATTTGAATGAAAACAAGCAAAAGTAGAGCACAAGAAGCATAAAATTCTTTTGTATGTGGACTAGATAAAAATGGATAATTTTTATGTTTAATATAAGGATGTAAGTAAACCTATTTTTTAGTCGAAATAAAAAGGAATTAATCATGCGCATGATACCAATGTGAAGAAAAGTGACACTAAGTAAATAGTTTTGCGAAGTAATTTTCCTGACTTACGTTTCCTTTAAATAACAACAGAAAAAAACTAAAAATCCTATTTCCCAAGGTTGTTCGAACCAAAACTACTGCATTTCCAAATATTACGCAACAGATCGACAAAAGATTGAAATAGACATCTTCCTTATCTTACTCTACTAAAAAGTAGTTTTGAAAGTGGGTTGATCCAGCATAACAATTGCAAGTAAAAGATATTGACAAAAACGAAATTGATTAATCTAACAAATGGATGTCAATTGAAACTACTTTCGTCTTAAGAGATTACACTGTTTGGATCAAATTGATAAGTGACTGATGCAGACGTCCTTCGGGTTTATTTGCTTCAATAAGTGAACTTATCTTCTAAGAAAGAGATCGTCACTCATTAGATAACCAATTAACGAATGCGAATGTCAAGTTAAACCAATCGTGGTTCAGGGGCAGAAATACAGTGGATAAAAAAGTCTCCGTACGGAAGCCAAAGTTACAAATAAACTAGCATGATTTCTAATCTTTTGCTTCATATCTCCAGTAACTATTAAAATATGTTTCATTTGATTCTTTAAAATAAGTTTATAATAAATGTATCTTTTTACAATACGCAACAAGTCGTTAAATTGAAATATTTAGGAAATGTTGCTAAGTGTCATGCAAAAAAAGTTTCCGTACGCAATATAAAAATTTATTTTGACTTCTTCCAAAACCGACTTTCAGTAAATTTTCAAAACAGAAATGTACGCAAGTGTCATGAAGACATGATAGCAACAACTGTTTCATTTTATCTTGTAGCTGATTGTCTTAAAATGGAGTTCCTAAATCTAGTCGTGAGTTGGCTATTCAGTTAGGAAATGATGGATTATCTATGAAAAAAATGGACGAAATATTTAATTGATTGAATTCTATAGTACAATATATTATTGAAAGACACCGATGAGCTTCAAACTTTTGAGGATAGAGATCGACCCAGAAAATTTTCGAAGCTAAAACGCTTGTATAAAAGAAATATAGTATAGTAAGGTTCAAGATAGTCTGCGAATAAGTGTACCTTAAGTCGCACATGGCTTAAAAATTGATAAAAACATTGAAATGACATCTCAAACGGTGAGAAATGCTATTAAAAAAGCGGGTCTGAATGGACTTGCAGCCCGTGAAAAGCCTTATATAAGTAGATGTAACAGAAAAAAAGCTCATCGATTTTGCAAAGTCTTTTTAAGTGATGAATTATAATTAAATATTCAAAGGTCAGATAATCGAATTATGGTCAGGAGAAAACGAAATTAACAAATGTTAAGTTATAATTTATGTGGAACTGTCAAACACGGTGAAGGAGGCGTTATGGTTTGGGGGTGTATGAGAGCAGCTTCTGTCGGTAATTTAAATTAAGTAGAAGGAAATAACATAGGTACGTGTATCTTAAAATTCCAACGTAAAATGTCTTAACCAATGCACATAAATTGTCAATTTGGATTTGCATTCAAGGTTTTTATCAAATCTTAAGCCACATGTGCGACTTGAGGTGCACTTATTCGAGGATTACATTGACCCTTACAGTAGTATATTTCTTTAAAACTATTAAATATCTTATTTGCTTTCAAAAACGAATTCAAATGACAGTCTCACTGATGGCCTCACTTTCCAGCATCTCATTTGAAATTAGGACTTGTATTACCTTTGTACTATGAAGGTCAATTAATTGTATCATTTTCAAATAAGAAATATCACTAATATTCTCAACATATTTATTCAGTTTCTGAAATTTGATAATACTTATTCAATGCGAATCAGTCTAAAACTATTAAATACCATATTTGCTTTCAAAAACGAATTCAAATGACAGTCTCACTGATGACCTCACTTTCCAGTATCTCATTTGAAATTCGGATTTGTATTACCTTTGTACTATGAAGGTCAATTAATTGTATCATTTTCAAATAAGAAATATCACTAATATTGTCCCCATATTTATTCAATTTATGAAATTTGATAATACTTATTCGATCCGAATCAGTCTAAAACTATTAAATATCTTATTTGCTTTCAAAAACGAATTCAAATGACAGTCTCACTGATGACCTCATTTCCCAGCATCTCATTTGAAATTCGGACTTGTATTACCTTTTTGCTATGAAGGTCAATTAATTGTATCATTTTCAAATAAGAAATATCACTAATATTCTCCCCATATTTATACAGTTTATGAAATTTGATAATACTTATTCAATGCGAATCAGTCTAAAACTATTAAATATCTTATTTGCTTACAAAAACGAATTCAAATGACAATCTCACTGATGGCCTCACTTTCCAGCATCTCATTTGAAATTCGGATTTGTATTACCTTTGTACTATGAAGGTCAATTAATTGTATCATTTTCAAATAAGAAATATCACTAATATTGTCCCCATATTTATTCAATTTATGAAATTTGATAATACTTATTCGATCCGAATCAGTCTAAAACTATTAAATATCTTATTTGCTTTCAAAAACGAATTCAAATGACAGTCTCACTGATGACCTCATTTCCCAGCATCTCATTTGAAATTCGGACTTGTATTACCTTTGTGCTATGAAGGTCAATTAATTGTATCATTTACAAATAAAGAATATCACTAATATTGTCCCCATATTTATTCAGTTCATGAAGTTTGTAAGGATAATACTTTTTCAATCCAAATCTGTCTAAAACTATTAATTATCTTATCTGCTTTCAAAAACGAATTTAAATGACAGTCTCACTGATGACCTCACTTCCCAGCATCTCATTTAAAATTCGGACTAGTATTGGTTTCGGCCTTGTATTGCCTTTGTGCTATGAAGGTCAATTAATTGTATAATTTACAAATAAGAAATATCACTATTATTGTCACCATATTTATTCAGTTTATGAAGTTTGTAAGGATAATACTTATTCGATCCAAATCAGTCTAAAACTATTAAATATCTTAGGGGAATATTTTGAATTTGGCCTCTTAGTAATACTTTCTGTTGTAGTTATCGAAAAAGTATTAAAAATCCTAGAAAACTTACTCATCCATTTATTTTATTTTTTGGATAAAATGTATTGTAGTGTAAACAGAACAAACATAAGAGTCATAGTACAACACTTTAAAAATTGTACTCAATTATACAAAAAAAATGAGATTTTGTTGGTTTCAACTCCGTTGACATGGATATCATTTATAAAAAAATTATTGACACTAGATGCATTTGTTGTTTTTTTACTTCTTTGGATTCGAATTTTTTAAAATGATATGCATTAATACATGCTATTTTTCCATTCAAAAACGTTTTAAAAATTCAATTTTTAACCTATCTAACAATAAAGTATTTTACCGAAGTAAATATTCCTGTTATTTTATCTGACAATATTTAAAGCAGTCGATCTCAACCAGTGGTCTGCGAAGTGATCTAAAGTTGAACTTCCAAGATTTAATATTAAAATATTCAAAGTTATTCAAAAGAAACCACGCCGACCGAACGGTATAGTGGTTAGCGTGCTAGTTTCTGGACCGCGAGGTTGCGGGTTCGAGTCCCCTGTTTAGGCATGGGTGTTTGTAAATGTATGTTGGATTGTCTAATGACGAATATTTCGGCGCATTATAGCCCTCGTGTTGCTGACGGCGCCAGATAATCTGAAAACAACCAACCAATCAAAAGAAACCACACCTGAGGCACCATTAATATTTTTTTTTTTACTTGTTCTTAGTTGTCCAGCTCTCTAATAAACATGTTTTTACTTTTTGAAAAAACTAATATTTTGTTCCTTTGCTTTGTGTCAATAACAAAAATTTGGTGTGGAAAATTATATTTGACGATTTTCATTTAACTTCATTATACGTTTAGAGAAAACACTTGAATTGCCTTCCTCAATGTAAATCTAAACCTAATTGGTTTTATCACAAGAAAAAAGTTAAAAATTTGAATTTTATGTTGGTTATATTAGCTTTAATTTTTGTTTAATTTCGTATAAAACATTCATTTTATCTAAATACAATGAATTAAGTTGAACTTAACCTTTAACTGCTGTGGTTGGGTGGTTTGATATTTTTGGCGCAAGGGCAACACCTGGTCTATACTGCACCAAACAAATTTGTGAGCATTATTTTAAAATTTAAGAAACATAGTATCATAAAAATTAAATTAAAAGTCAAAGCGGAAAAATTTTAGGGGGTGGAAGCATTCTATAAAAAATGACTCGCGGTCTGTCAGACCGCATACATTAGTTAAGGGTTAAAAAGGAAATAGAATACTATGAACGATGAGGTCCTGCCCTGTATCTCATCGATAAAATTGAAATATGGTCCATTGTATCTAAAACATTCCAGAAAAATATATTGAAAGATATACAATAGCGAGGCCAGCACGCAATAAGTGGTGCTCCTAAACATCTAGGAACGCGACAGTGATCCGAAGCCAAGTCCGATGTCAAAGCGGAAGACGTACAAGTGTATATTCATGTTGACCGAGTTTAGACCCGTTTTCGACCCTTCAAAGCTCTATTTCTATTATAGCTAGAACCTTGTGTTGGATTTCACTGGACGATATTTAGTTGTATTTGAAATGGCTTAACAAATAACCTCCTTTTCGCCAACTTGAATTTGCCCGAACCCTATGGTTTAAGTTTAGTTTGTGCCGTCTTATACTAGGGTATTTGCATCGTTGCATCGAAAAGTTGGACAAAATTATTTTCGTGCTAAAATAGTGTTTAAATGCGATAATACTTTAATTTATAGAATAAAATAGAGAATTTTTTTCGTTAGATGAAAAAAAAAAATTATTTTATTTAAAATAAACGTGTTTTTTTTTTTTTTTTTTTTTTTTTTTTTTATTACATTAATATTATTATCATCATTGGATAATATTAATGTGTAATTTTATGCTAAACCATTCTGTACTTGACCTGTCATTCATTTATGATTTATCGTTATATATGTTCCATGTTAAAAAAATATCATTGCATTTTCAAAATATGCATTGAATTCATTATTAATCCCATAATTATTTGGTATTTTAATGCTGTTAGTTTTACACCAAATAGCTTATCTTGCTCTTCATCTGATGACTTATTTGAAGATTTTATTCAGATTCTAATCTAGATTTATTTGATTTTGGTAAAAAATACTCGAGAAAAAACAGGGCTAGTGTATTCTTATGAAAGGCTTTACTCTTTTTAGGGGGTATAATACATCGCATATTTATTATGAGCGGATCAGAGCTCAAAAGCAGTCTATTCCGCACATCAGTATTCCATTATTTTCTCGAAATTTTTTCAAACTAATTTAAGCAATATATCTTAAATATGTATTTCTTACCTCCTTAATTTCTTATTTTAACCACCCAATCAGCAATGAAGCATTTTTTACAACTATGAGACGATATAACAGCGTTTTATGCATTGGTAGAGTCATAGGATACCGAGGGTATGGCTGTACATAGAGTTTGGCTGTATCCATAGTGTTGTTAGAAAATCTCTGTATTAGTTCTATAACTACTAGATAATAGTTCTAAAATTAACTTCAGTCAATGAATCAAATTGACATTATATCCCATGATTTCAGCAGCCAGACCATATCGTTAGAAAACCTTCTACTTGTATTGCATTCATTACTGTTTTCAAATCTGGGTTTTGGTACTTCAATAGTGAAACCAAGCTTGCTTCTGAGCTCTTCTTGGATTTCCGTTTTTTCTTCTTAACTCTATTTTTATCTTCTAGTGTTCGAATTTGCTATTTTTAACAAGTCATTTTGTTCGTTAAATAGGGTATGCTATCAAACAAACGATTACGCGCATGCAAAGTAGATAATCTGAATTGAAGGGTCTTTCCATCAATCTCCTGTGTTTTTGTTAAATCGTTTAAGTTTTTGGATGTTGCGCCGCATATAACACTTTATGGTTGGTTTTGCGTTAGTAACAACATGGAATCAACCATACTAAAAGATAATGTTTAACCCTTTGCACTCCAGGCCTTTTTCGCGAGGAGGAATCAGCAAATCGAGACATTTTAGGTTCGGCTGGTGTTTATGGTTGGTTGGTTGTATTCAGATTATCTGGCGCCGTCAGCAACACGAGGGCTATAATGCGCCGAAACATTCGTCATTAGACAAGCCAACATACATTTACAAACACCCATGCCTAACACGGGACTCGAACCCGCAACCTCGCGGTCTAGAAGCCAGCACGCTAACCACTATACCGTTTGGTCGGCCTGGTGTTTATGGATTTGCTTCATAGAAACTAAACACAGTCATTGGCCTTGCATCGAATTTCCGCATCACACCTAATGGTCCTCTCGTGGTTTGGCATCCAATCGTGTGGCGCCTGAGAGGCGCCACTGGAGTGCAAAGGGTTAACTTCTACACCTGAATCATCTTTTGTGTCTTTGAGTGAACTGATTTTTGTTTGGATGTAATCTACCTCGCGTTTTATTATATTTATGGTACCTTTAGTGAATTGTAATCTGATTGTTCAACAATATCAAGGGGATGAGTTGTGAGGTCTTTACAAGTTACTTTTTTCTCAGTTGTACTCAAAGAAATCGTAAAGGCACCAGAGAACTTTGAAAATTATTGACGTCTGACTCTTTAGAATTTCGAAATGTTTGTTTGTATTTCATTTGTTGGGATATGTCACAACCACATTTCATTATTAATTCTAATTACTTTATCTTATTAAAACTAATTGTTTCTATAACTTTATGCGAATAATTAAGTATAAGTGTATTCGTGAGCTCTAATTGACCCTACATATTTATTCAGCCAAATCATCTGCAACGATGTTCTCAGAGGAGAAGGGTAAAAATATTTTTTACCAATACATTTTTTTCTTACTTACCTTTTTAAGAATTCATACTCTTTATAAGTGAACTTACTTTAAATGTACTCTTTGATTCTCATTATAAGCTTAATTTCATTACTATCTTAACTTTATTTGCATGCTTTTCAGTGGTAAACCAAAAAACTATCTAAAATATTCATTATATTTAAACTTTTTCTTCAAATTAGTTATTTTACGATCTTATATGTTGTTATTAAATACCATACGTAATTTTCATTGTAAATTATCATAAATAATGATAAATAGAAAACAAAAGTGAAGTTTCTGCAAGTATGTCAAAATGACGTCATCTACGTCAACACTTGTAATATCCGCATCCGCAAAAATCGGCAAAATGTTTTTAAGGTATAAGAAACTAGAACATGTGGCCATTAAAATGGTTTAAAAACCACTACTCAATAAGACTCAATCGTATAACAAAAACACTCTTGAAAATAAAATATTACAAAAATAATTAGCAGAGTTTTGTGACTGAAAAAATTTAATTTGCTCAATAAATTTTAATTTTAAGTGGTAAAATCTTTAAATATAGACTTTAAGAAGACACATTTATCGTGTTGAAATTAAAATTGAAGCAAAAAGTTTAAAATTTTGCTTGTTAAAATATTGTGCTTGCCTTGGTAATAGATTGGTTGGTTGTTTTCAGATAATCTGGCGCCGTCAGCAACACGAGGGCTATAATGCGCCGAAACATTCGTCATTAGACAAGCCAACATACATTTACAAACACCCATGCCATACACGGGACTCGAACCCGCAACCTCCCGGTCTAGAAGCCAGCACGCTAACCACTATACCGGCCTTGGTAATAGAAAAAAGAAATGCACACTCCGTGCAAACGTTAATTTTCGATTAATATCTATGACATTTGGGATCTCAGTTTAAAAAAAATTATACGGGGTAAGGTTCTACACTTAATAGAGTGCAAAAATATGTGCAAAAATTCAAGTGTCTGGGTGGAATTTTAAAAAATAGACTTTTGGCCAGCTTTTAGAGGTGCTCCTTAGTGTGCGCGTCTGGGGGAATCCAGCGTAGCGCTCACCTAGATACGATTAAATTTGATGATTTATGTAAATTTTTTAAAAAAGGAGTTTTCATTGGCCAATTTTCAAATGAGCATTTCCTATATTACTTCCGTGTTCCATTTTTTAATTTTTTTATTTATTATTTATTACTAGGGGGCTCCGCTCCCTGCTCGCTAACACTCGTCAACCACCGAAAACGATACTTTAAATACCGCGAGTACTACTTGGAAGATGAAAAACAAGAAAATCGTTAAAAACAATTAATTTTCTTTTTGGTATTTTTATCATTTCTTTCTTGTAAAAGAAATTTTCTTTTCTAAATGTGATTGTGTTGAACATCTAATAATAAAATACACAGAAAAGAAGATTTATTCATTATCAAAATGAAAATTTATTCATATTTGTTAATTAACATTTCATTAGTAATTTGCAATTAACATTTCTGAAAAATTAGCGATTTAAACAAATTTCTAGAAATCTTGCACCCACTTGAAAATAATCCTGCCGGTGTCCATGTCCATAATCATATTTTTTTAAATTTTTTTTTCTTCATATATCGTAGGTGCAAGTAGTAACTGAGCTATATTAAAAATCACGTTTCAAATAGAATTTTGTTTACATATATATATTTAATAAACTGTATAGGGGTCATTTTATTTCAAACGTGACATTTAAATTTAATATTAATAGAGGGATAAATATATATATAAATATATATATTTCATACCTCTGTAAATTTTTCAATTATTTACACTGTAAAAATATCATGCCTAATATTCAGTGTTGCCATTAAAAGCTATTGAAAATTATCTAAATTCTTCTTAAAATCACTGCACCAATTAAGCGAAAATATAACTTCTTTTTTTTTTGTAAAAGATTCATTTCAGTTGGAAAAGTAGTCACCTTACAAAAAGCAATCATTATAAGTAGAAATTTGCCCCGAAAAACTTCGTTTCTGGCAAAATTGAAAATCAAATTAAAAAAAAGTCATGTATCGATATATCGATATTTTTTTCCCTATGCAACGATATAGTATCGATATTTCCGACCCCTAATTGCAACTGTATCCACTGCATCCCGAGCAAAGCAGCGCCAACTGGTCGAATAGGTAAAGCAGCCTGAGAAGATCCAAGCCTGCAGAGCAACATAAAACCCTTTCAACGTTTCATATGGCTGATAATAGGTGCGAGTTTTGCAATGGTTACAAACACACCCTCTTTCAATGCTTCAAGTTTTTAAATTTATCTGTTCCGGCCCGGAAGAAATATGTTAAAGAAAATTCCCTTTGCGAGAACTACTTAATTAGAAATTAAACGCAGCCGCTTGGCGGCAAACATTAGATTTCATAACTTTTTCTGGTTGACCATTTTACTTGGTGATTTTTTTACAACGTCTAGTTGTTTTTTGGAAGATGTAATTTTTTTTTATTTTTTTTTGCATCTGTAATGTTCTAAATGAGTAAGATATGGTCGATGGATGTTTTAACGTGAATAATCATATCGTCGCTTTAAACGCAAAATGACGTAACCGAGAACACCTTTAGATTCACATACGAGTCTTTGGATTGTGAAAGACAATAAATATCATGATTAAATATTGTAGAGAGATTTAGGATTGCAATCCAAATCCTTTTCGTTTCTATAAAGTAGAGATTCTCCTTTCCACACCAAGTGTCTAATGACGAATGTTTCGGCGCATTATAGCCCCCGTATTGCTGACGGGGCCAGATAATCTGAATACAACCAACCTTGCCACACCAAGAAAAAGTTTTCATAATTCAAAATATGTACCAACTAGTTTTAACTTGAGAACAAAAACATGCAAATATATACTAAAAAATAAGTAATAATAAAAAGTAAGTTGGACATACAAACAAATTATTGCTTTATATGCGATGTAGAGGATTACCAACTTTACATATCATAAATAAAAAAAGTGTTTTAAAACAACTTTCGCTTTAAGTTTGATACCGTAAAATGGGGTGAATAGGAACAGCGGGGTGAATCGGAACGAAACTTCATGAAATTACAAAGCAATTATTATTTTACACAAATAAAGTAATTTTAGTAATTATATATATTTTTTTATTTGGCTAACATGTTTGGAATCTTGAAAAAAAAAAATTGTGGGGTTTTCAACACTGTACTTTTTTTTAAAAAAATGTTTGAAACAGCGTGAATACAATCCAAAGAATTTTAACCTCTCCAAAACTTATCCCGTAATTATTAACATGTACCAGTTATAGACTTAAATAATATATTTTTAGATAAGTATAAACATCCACAACAACTTGCCATACTTAACTTAACTTGGTTTTAAAAACTTTTTATTTTACGAATTTTTATGTTTTGCCTCGTCTCGATTTCGAGATTTGCGGGGTGAATCGGAACACTTGAAAAGTGATATTAAAAAGCTGTTTTTGGCAAGATTATGTTCCACATACGATTCAACGATTGAAGAAGAGTCTAATTACTCCCTTCAAGACAGTAATCAAGATTGCAGGCTTGAATAAATGTCAGAAGAGGAGCCTAGTTTCCGCATGGCAGAAAACCCGATTGTTCCAGTGGTTCTTTCTTTAAATGACTTCGTTATCTTTAAGTTATATGGAAAAATGTATGAAGATTATGTGAGCAAAGTTTTTCACCCACAAGGTTATTGCTATATAATTGTGTTTTACAAAAAGCGCCCATGAACGAAGAGATTTTCTAAAACAAATGAGGATGCTTTTCTCCTTTCACAAGATATTTTAAGGAATTTGCAGTCATACGGCATGCAAACATAAAATACAAGTAGATTAAAAAATATTATTAATTTTAAAGACTATTTGGATGAGTTATAGGAGAAGTGTTGATACGTTTTCAAACATATGATTTGTTTTGACAATAATTGACAAATACAAATTTTATCCGTCATATTAAATGATTTTTTTATAATAATTTTGTGTTCTTATTCACCACAATGCATTATTACTTGTTTTTTGTCACCCTGTAAACATTTAAATAAGATCAGACATAAATGTAACGAGTGTTCCGATTCACCCCTTTCTGCGGGGTGAATCGGAACACCATGAAAAAATTCAAAATAAATTAAAGTCCTAGTTTTTTCAAAATTTTTTGAGTTGATCCTCAAAGAAGAAGGTAAGACCCAAGTTTCAATGTCAAAAATATGTTCCTTAACGATATTATTACAACCGATTTTTACTTTGAAAGTTGAAAAGTGTTCCGATTCACCCCATTTTACGGTATATAAAATTTAATATTATTTTAAGAGGAACCAAAGTAATCTTCGATGGTGCAGTAGTTGAAATATCAGACTAGTGACCAGAAAGTGCGTGGTTCAAAACCAACCAGACACATTGAAAACTTTACTTTAGAATGAAAGTGGTTTAAAACTCAAAGTTGAAACACGAGTTTTCAGAGCTTTGATAACCATGCAATTTAATTAAAAATAAATTTTAATTTTTTCCAATTACACTGTTTTAATAGTTCAACTTAAAATATCAAAGTCACTCCTTGAAATTGAGTAAAAGATGGATATCCGAAATCTATTGACTCGTTTTAATCAGTCATTACCCGGGCTAAAATTCCCAATTTCATTTGTGGAGGGTACAAACCCTTATTCGCATTAATTGATACAAAAGGCACTTTCTCTAATCAATCTAAGACGAATCAAAATAAAAGGAATTATCTGAATATATCAACGCGTTTAAACTATAGGCCTGGATAAAATTCTCAAGTATCAGGATCATTTCCGGGGGATACAGACCCATCTAATACCCATCAAATCATAAATTTTTCTCTAATCGAGCTGAAGAGAATAAA
The DNA here is from genome assembly GCA_963978545.1 of Linyphia triangularis. Taxonomy (NCBI): domain Eukaryota; kingdom Metazoa; phylum Arthropoda; class Arachnida; order Araneae; family Linyphiidae; genus Linyphia; species Linyphia triangularis. The sequence continues at coordinate 124,735,732 of OZ021721.1, forward strand.
AATGGGTAAAAATCATCAAATAGTTTTGGCTTTAGCCCTGGCTTAAGTTTTGGTCACAATCAGAAGACGAAGAAGAATCAGAAGAACAAAGTTCCTGTTAATTCGGTGATTTTCAAAGAATTTTTTTTTTGCATTTTTCCTTTATTCAATGCTAAAAATTGTGTTGCTATTTTTCTTCTACTCACCTGGGCAACACGATAGAAAAAAAATCAAGGTTCTAGCTATAATAGAAGCTGAGTTGTGAGAGATCAAAAACGGGCCAAAGCTCGGTCAACATAATATACACTTGCATGTCTGCCGCTTTGACATCGAACTTGGCGATGGAACACTGCTGTGTTCCTGGATCTTCTTCTGGTTGTGACTTAAACTTAAGTCAGTGCTACAGCCAAAACTATTTGATGATTTTTTTTACCATTCTATAGTTTTTTTTCTTCTCAGCTTGATTTGAGGAAGTGTTTTTTTGTATGGTTTAATGGGGAACGAGGATCTGTACGCCCCCCCCCTCCCTCTCCCCTCCAAAAATGATCCCAATACTTGGGAATTTTAGCCAGGCCTACAGCTTAAACACTTTAATATATTCAGTCCTTTCTTTTTTATTTCTCTCAGCTTGATTAGAGGAAGTGCCTTTTGTATGAATTAATGCGTACAGGGTCTTCCTCAGAAATGACTCTGGATGTTGGTTAGTTTGTTCGCTCAACGACCTATATTTGTTCACAATAACAACTTATCAGGCCGGAATCTACAGCTTAACGTAGATTCCGAAAGATGAGAATTTCAGCCAAGATAATGAATGATTAAAACGTGTCATCAGATTTCATACATTAATCTTTCACACAATTTCAAGAAATGACTTTGATAGTTTAAGTTGAACTATTAAAACCAATTAAAACAGTATAATTAGAAAAAAATAAATAGTTTTTTTAATTAAATTGTAAGCTTGTTAAAGCTCTGAAAACACGTGTTGACACCTACTTTTTCCAGTAGGATTTGGAATTTTTGTACAATTGAAGACTAGAAATGGGAAACGAAAAAAGAAAATTTTTCAGGAGAGCCGAAAAATAAAAAATAAAAAAACACTCGCATCCGATACCTAAGGCTATGACTAAGTACCATACTGAATTTGAACTATTGCTATTGTAGTTCGCACTTTGGGCGTTCTCCACTTTGTTTAGCTTTGTTTTTAGGACATTTTTTCGTAAAAAAAAAGATTTTTGATTTGTTTGGTCTATAGCCAATCAATCAAACCAAATGTGTTTAATCTGAGATTTATGGAATATTAAACCATTAAATGTGAAAACGGTTGTTAATGGGAAAATGTTAAAATGAAGCGGTGTTAAACAACGGACTATGAATTTTATGTAAATTATTTTTAATAACTAAATGTAAGCTTTCTAAATGAACTTCAACCATTATACAGGGTTATTCAGAATTCCCTCCCGGGTTTCGAAGAGCTATAGTAAAAAAATAAGACTAATACAGAAAATAAGATCATTTGAAAGAATACAGAAACAATTCGAGTTTTATTTACATAGTTTACATGTGTTCTATGTGTGAACCCTTAGTCACACGGCATACATCAATGCGATAGTCCAGTTCCTGCTGAAAAGTCCAGTCCTTGCTTCGAAACCCGGGAGGGAATTCTGAATAATCCTGTACTATGTTATAAGTCAGTTACAACATTTCTTGAAACAATTAAAATATCAAACCAATAACATTTAGTTTAATTAAAAAAATCTTTGAAAGAATAATGGTGATATTCTTTAAACGGAATCTTTGAAAGAATAATGGCGATATTCTTTAAACGGAATCTTTGAAAGAATAATGGCGGATATTCTTTAAACGGAATCTTTGAAAGAATAATGGCGATATTCTTTAAACGGAATCTTTGAAAGAATAATGGCGATATTCTTTAAACGGAATCTTTGAAAGAATAATGGCGATATTCTTTAAACGGAATCTTTAAAAGAATAATGGCAATATTCTTTAAACGAAATCTTTGAAAGAATAATGGCGATATTCTTTAAACGAAATCTTTGAAAGAATAATGGCGATATTCTTTAAACGGAATCTTTGAAAGAATAATGGCGATATTCTTTAAACGGAATCTTTGAAAGAATAATGGCGATATTCTTTAAACGGAATCTTTGAAAGAATAATGGCGATATTCTTTAAACGGAATCTTTGAAAGAATAATGGCGATATTCTTTAAACGGAATCTTTGAAAGAATAATGGCGATATTCTTTAAACGGAATCTTTGAAAGAATAATGGCGATATTCTTTAAACGGAATCTTTGAAAGAATAATGGCGATATTCTTTAAACGGAATCTTTGAAAGAATAATGGCGATATTCTTTAAACGGAATCTTTGAAAGAATAATGGCGATATTCTTTAAACGGAATCTTTGAAAGAATAATGGCGATATTCTTTAAACGGGATCTTTGAAAGAATAATGGCGATATTCTTTAAACGGAATCTTTGAAAGAATAATGGTGATATTCTTTAAACGGAATCTTTGAAAGGATAATGGCGATATTCTTTTAACGGCATGTGGTTCGAGTGTTTTCGATTCTTATAATAATGGTGAAAGCGTTTCCTTCACCTCATTGTTATTTCACTCCCGCGATTATTGATCCCATCTCATTATACATGCAAGGCAAAGAAATCCAAATTGAAGGAACCTTTCATTTTCATTTGTGGCGTCAATCTTTTCGGTTCTTCTGCCAAGTTTTTACAGCAGGCGCGTAGGAGCCAATCAAGACACTACCTACTGAAAAAAAAAATCGCCTGTTGGAAGGTCAGACGAAAACAACGCCGGTTTAGATAGAGCTCATTCTACTATTGAAAGGATTGGTTTTTTAGTTGGTTCATCGAAAGTCCACTTCGACTCAACATGATGCTTGCTACTTATTTTCAAAAGGTAAATAATGTTATTACAATTCAAATGTATAAGAACTTGATTGAACTTTAAAAATACTTCCCTCATATTTGTACTGAAATGAAATATTATTTTATTTATTCAAATCAAGTTCGCAAAAATTCATAACTAAAGGGTTAACAAAATATATTGTTTGTATGTTCATAAGGTTCATAGCTTAATTTATTAAACTTCATTTCAGTTTTCGTAACACAGTAATAGGACTTCTAAAATTATCTTCATCAATATTTTATCGATTCAAAAAACAAAATTACTTACCTTTCATGCATTGCATTGGCTAACGATCAATTTTGAATTAAACTTAATGTTATTTTTTTAATTTAAAATACTGGTGAGACAATTCGTGATCTTTATATATTGATAGGAAGATATTGGGATAAAAAGCAATCTAGAGTGAATAGATTATTTAATGTAGGAATTTAAGACTAGAAATCATGTGCTGATTCTTAAAAACAAAATATTTTCTTTTGCTATTAATTTTTAATTTTTATTGTAATAGCATTCGAATTGTTGACTTTTTTTAATCCACTTGCCATAAATAAACCATTAGAAATAATAAAACCATAGAAAAGTTTTTAATATAAATTCTTTGTATACATTGCCAATTTTTATATTCATTAACAAAGCGCCGTTTCTGTTGCCAGCGTGTGCTTGGTGTTGACATCTAATTTGAAATTTTAAAAACATCTCTATCAGCAAAATATGCAGTAAACTGCTTTTCAAAATTTATTCATTAAAAATGAATGCGAATTTATGTACTCACATCCAAGTATCTTTTATTTATTCTTATTAAAACAATTTTATTATTTATTTATTAATTAAAACAATTTTGACAACTGGAAAGAGTTTCTTTATTATCTGGTTCAAAGAGAAAGAACCTTTCATCTCCTCATGAAACAAGAGACCGTATTTCTCCAAAAATAACATGAGAAAATAATCGTAGATTGCACAGAAATTATATATTTAATTATAAACTCTCTAAACACGATCATCAGTATTCAGATAATAATACTCTGAACTGAATCAGATAATATAGACGAAAAAAGTTACGCAAATAATATATATATTTAGTTTAAAAGTTCGAAGTAAAAATTTAAAAAAAGGATTTTGTTTTAAATTTTCTTTAAATTACTAATAAATTTAAAAGGACATTTCTATATCTCCGTCTGAATAGCATATTATGATAAGTTAAGATTAAATAAAATTTTAGAATGCACTTATTACTTAGATAATTTCATTTTTTGTTTGATTTCTGTACTTGAAAAGGAAGTACATTTTTAAGAAGTTTTAACTATTAAAATTTCTTTTATAAACAGGATAAAATTTAATTGAAATTCCATTCCTAAACTATGCATGTTTTTCTAGTTTTTATAAAAAGTACTTTTTCTTACTATAAAATCTTAATAGCTTGGTTGGTTGGTTGGTTGTATTCAGATTATCTGGCGCCGTCAGCAACACGAGGGCTATAATGCGCCGAAACATTCGTCATTAGACAAGCCAACATACATTTACAAACACCCATGCCTACACGGGACTCGAACCCGCAACCTCGCGGTCTAGAAGCCAGCACGCTAACCACTATACCGTTTGGTCGGCCAAAATCTTAATAGCAAGTATATATTGATTGAAGAAAGTTCATGGAATATCGATTGAGTAAAGCTGTTCCTTAGTATTATATAATGGGGAAATATTCAATAAAATTTATTAGTTTTGCATTTGTAAAATTTTGTGGTTGGATTGATTAAAACAATTTTATGGGTTATTCTCTGCTGTAAGCGCGAGAAAAACTTTCTCTTTTTTCTGCTCATAAACAAATTAGAATTCTAAAATTATTAGGAAACTAGGAATTATTCTTTTATTTTATGTAGCTCTACTTGATGAGAAAGTTATATAATATAAAATAAAAACATAACTATTAGATTCATCTTAATTTTATAATTCTTATATGTTTACGAGTAGAAAAAAAGAGTCAAAATGTCCCGTGCATCAGCTAGAGAGTTGCCCGTATGCGTTTATACTTATACGTTTTATTGCCGCGTCAAATAATTCAAATAAATTGAAAAGCAAAATCTTTTCTATATTACAAATATTCCACTTAATTTATACGATTCAAAACATTTTCTGTATTACAAATATTCCACTTAATCTATTTCTATATTACAAATATATTCTACTTAATTTATACGATTCCTCTGCATAATTCAACTAAATTGAAAAGCAAAATCTTTTCTATATTACAAATATTACTACTATATTACAAATATTCCACTTAATTATATTACTAATAATCACTATTACTGTATTACAAATATTCTACTTAATTTATACGGTTCAAAATATTTTCTATATTGCAAGTATTCCACTTAACCTATTTCTATATTACAAATATATTCCACTTGATCTATTTCTATGTTACAAATATATTCCACTTAATCTATTTCTATATTACAAATATATTCCACTTAATCTATTTCTATGTTACAAATATATTCCACTTAATCTATTTCTATGTTACAAATATATTCCACTTAATCTATTTCTATATTACAAATATATTCCACTTAATTTATATGATTCCTCTGCATAATTCAACTAAATTGCAAAATATTTTCTATATTAAAAATATTCCACTTAATTTATACGATTCAAAATCTTGTCTATATTACAAATATTTCACTTAACCTATTTCTATATTACAAATATATTCCACTTAATTTATACGATTCAAAATCTTGTCTATATTACAAATATTTCACTTAACTTATTTCTATATTAGAAATATATTCCACTTAATTTATACGATTCAAAATCTTGTCTATATTACAAATATTTCACTTAACCTATTTCTATATTACAAATATTTCACTTAACCTATTTCTATATTACAAATATTTCACTTAACCTATTTCTATATTACAAATATATTCCACTTAATTTATACAATTCCTCTGCATAATTCAACTAAATAGCAAAACCTTTTCTGTATTACAAATATTCCCCTTAATTTATTCTATTCCTCTGGATCATTTTAACATGCCACACAGTTGTACTGAATATTGAGTGTTTGCCAGAAACGAAGATTGCCCAAAAAGTGACTCAGTTAAGAACATTGTCTTACAATGAAAGGAGAAATCAATGGGAATACGAAATTATGTTGTTATTTTATATGAGAAAATTGTAAAGAAGACTATTCTAGATTAAATTTCTTTTGTACCCACTAAAGGGCACACAATATTTATTTTGACGACATATTAACAGGTAAACATTTATTTAATTTGTTTTCTTCTTCTTTTTTTTTTGTGTTAATCTTCTCGCTGCGCGCAACGCTTCTTGCCAAACATCTTTGAGTTTTGAAAAGAGCGTCCAAAATGCTGCAAAAAAGTGCTTGTATGTGTCGCAGAAATGTGGACTTCTAACGCCATCTGTTAACCCAGTTTTGAATAAACAATTAAACATCACAGAAAAGCCAAAATGAAACCATGAACGGGGAAAGAGCGGGTTACACAGTTAAATAGATGGCAAAAATGCATCCCCGCGAAATAGAGGATTAATAAATAAATATACCGCTTAAAAGTGGATAAAAGTTCTGCTAAATTTATCTGATTTTACTATTGTTGTTTCTCATAATTTTAGTGTTCTATATAATGTTACATGCATTTATATAACTAACCATACTTCCTTCGTGCTGTCAGAATTAAATAGTTCAATTGTTTTCTATATTCATACAAGTACTCTAAATATAAGGCTAAACATTTTGTAACATTTCCTCAATTTGTAATATCTTTCCTCAATTTGTTAATTTAAGTGCAATTTTAATATATTTTACAATTAACAAGTGTAGTTTAAAAGGTAAGTCCAACACTTATTATTCAATTTACATTTTTTTAAACTAAATAACTCACAGATAATTATAAAATAGTCTTATGTTTAGTTTTTCTGAATGAACTTTAGAATTTAAACAAATAATGTTATATTCCAAAACTTGAAATTTTATTTTACCAATTTTTTTTTCCTAATATTTTTTTAATTCATATATTTACAATTCAAAAGTTCAAATTAAAGAAATATATTTAAAAAAAAAACAAAAAAAAAAAAACACTACAAGTTTTCACGCATTTATTATACACAGGTTTCGAGTTATATCGATTCAATATTTAAAAGATGGAATTATCACTAGGAACTTTAAGTTTGGAAATAGAATGGTTGAAAGCAACTGTCTATTGCTAATTATTTAGTATGGAAATTCAGGTGCAATTCAATTTTGGATTTATTTATATAAACTCAGATTTATCAATGCTTTTTTAAACAATATTGTAATTGTACCCCCCCCCCCCCCCAAACAAAAAACCCCGAATATTTTAATATAAATCTTTTATATGCATTGCCAATATTTATATTCATTATCATAACGCCGTTTCTGGTGTCAGCGTGTGCTTGGTGTTTACATCTAATTTTCTATATTAAAAACATCTCCATAGGCAAAATATGTGACAAACTACGTTTCCAAATTTATTCATCAAAATGAATGTGAATTTATGCATTTATGTCCAACTATCTTTTATTTATTTATTTATTTATTTATTTATTTATTTATTTATATATATATATATATATATATATTTTTTTTTATTTATTTATTTATTTATTTATTTATTTATTTATTTATTTATTTATTTATTTATTTATTTATTTATTTATTTATTTATTTATTTATTTATTTATTTATTTATTTATTTATTTATTTATTTATTTATTTATTTATTTATTTATTTATTTATTTATTTATTTAAATTAAATAACTTAAATAAATTATTTAATTTATTTATTTAAACTGTTTTGGCAGCAGGAAAGAGTTTCTTCAAAGGTTGGTTGAATGCTATTTCAGCGCAATTTATGACAGCAAGTTGGTTATATTATATTCCATAAAAGGGACCTTTTAGCCTCCGCAGATTTGCCCACCATCGACATGCACACAAAATCGAAATTAATAATAAAAGATTTTTAAAATATAAAAATTTATCGAATTTAGTACAAGGCTAAGATGTAATAGACCACTATCTATTTATCGATGTATAGCTGGAACAGGCCATACTATTGATTTTTGTGTATATGGCAGAAAGCCCCCATGTCTTTGTTGTTCCTAAAAGATTTCTTGAATGCGTATATTCAAATGTTTCAATAACACTGACCTACATTTTCTGTGTAGTTTTACCATCTCGCCCTTGGCTGTCGCTTTTAGGCGGAACCACTTATCTAAGATGAAGAATATCTTTGAATTTGGAACAAAACACACCGCAGGACTTTCAAATTCACTCTTGAATTTATAATTTCAAAAAGCCTTGAATAGCATCTGGGTTTGTTATTAAGCTCATATTATGCTTTTAAACTTTCTTATGCTTAGTAGAATAAAATAAAACGAAAAATGCTTGACATATTGTAGCAGTATGTAATCTAACATTTTGCAGCATATGTAGTAAACTTCATATGGAAGTTCCAGGTGGGGTTTGAAATTCTAGATCAGTAAATCTCGCCAATTCTAAAACCCATATTAACGCTAATTTGTCATGTAATTATTTTAAATCTTCAATAATTGTTTTAAATCAATTGATACTCATACTATTACGATTGTATGTCATTCGATAATCTTAGTTTTTGATGAATTCGAGTTAAAAACCCGAGTTACGAATAGATGCCGTGTGACTAATATTTAAATCTTATACATTCAACAAAAGTTTCAGGTTGACACTAAAGTATTAAAAAATTAAAGCACTTACCTATAAGAAAACTAAAATCAATTAATACTTTGAAAACTAATGATAAAGCGAATAGTCAATATTGATGAACATACTCGAGCGTTTTTGACAAAATAATTTTGATAAGATGATCTAATTGAAATGTGCTTGTGTGAACATCAAGAACGACACACCTTGATACGCCACAATCGGTATCCTTCCAAAGAATTTCTAGTAAAATTTCACCCCATGACTACATCTACGTTATAAAGCATGTTCTTATACTTCAACAAAAGTTTCAGGTAATTGAACTTTTATAAAAACTAAAGACTTTTATAAAAAAAAAAAGACTTTTATAAAAGTTTTAGGAAAAGACTTTTATAAAAACTTTTTTTAAAACTAAAGTATTAAAAAATTAAAGCACTTACCTTTATAGGTGAGTGCTTTAATTTTTTTAATACAATTTCTTATGAAAACTAAAAGTGGTTAATACTTTGAAAACTAATGATAAAGCCAATGGTAAATATTGATGACCATCCTCGAGCGTTTTTGTCAAAATAATTTTGATAAGATGATCTAATTGAAATGTGCTTGGGTGAACATCAAGAACACACCTTGATACGCCACAATCGGTATCCTTCCAAAGAATTTCAAGTAAAATTTCACCCCCATGACTACATCTACGTTATAAAGCATGTTCTTATACTTCAATAAAAGCTTCAAGTAACTGTAAAGTATTAAAAAATTAAAGCACTTACCTTTACAGGTAAGTGCTTCAATTTTTTTAATACAATTTCTTATGAAAACTAAAAGAGGTTAATACTTTGAAAACTAATGATAAAGCCAATGGTAAATATTGATGACCATCCTCGAGCGTTTTTGTCAAAATAATTTTGATAAGATGATCTAATTGAAATGTGCTTGGGTGAACATCAAGAACACACCTTGATACGCCACAATCGGTATCCTTCCAAAGAATTTCAAGTAAAATTTCACCCCCATGACTACATCTACGTTATAAAGCATGTTCTTATACTTCAATAAAAGCTTCAAGTAACTGTAAAGTATTAAAAAATTAAAGCACTTACCTTTACAGGTAAGTGCTTCAATTTTTTTAATACAATTTCTTATGAAAACTAAAAGAGGTTAATACTTTGAAAACTAATGATAAAGCCAATGGTAAATATTGATGACCATTCTCGAGCGTTTTTGTCAAAATAATTTTGATAGGATAATCTAATGGAAATGTGTTTGTGTGAGCATCAAAAACACCCCCTGATACACCACAATCGGTATCCTTCTAAAGCATTTCAAGTAAAATTTCACCCACATGACTACTTCTACGCCGCATGTTCTTATATTTTCAACGATTGTGGGAAGAAAAAAATATACTCATAATTTACCCATCACCAGATCAACTTATCCTTGACTATGTAACACCTGGACTACGGCAAATCTGAACAAATTCTAGAACGATTCAACTAACGAGAGTTCTTCGTAGGGGTCTTGGGAGATGTATTCCTGCTTCGAGACATTATGCATCTAATAAAGAGGCGTGTCCACTCTTCTTCGCTTGTTTAATTAGAGCAATATAAAATCGGTCGTAACTTTCAGATGTGCGTAGTAGGACAGGAAGTGGATGGAACATATATTTAGGTGGGACATTTTGAAACAAGTAGGAGAAAAGGATTGATGTTGGTCTTCATCACATGCCTTTGTCACTGAACAATGTCTTAACGAATTTTGTACAATTTCGATTAGTGTACATTTATCACATTAAACTTCACGGCAAATGAAATCGTTTTTTAACGATGATGGCAAAAATTGCAATTTCAAAACGCATTGAGGATCTAGATGTAAGTGCATATTACCTTCTTTTGTAAAAAGAGCACCTTTCAATTGTTTCCTATATAGCATACATCCTCCCAGGGAGATCCCTATGAAGTCATTCGGAGACTCGGGGATGACTGGGGACTTCCTAGGGACCTCCCTGGGAGGATGAGTGGTAAATGGGCTATTTCATTATTTAATAATATTTACGCAGTGTATCGAATGTTCCATTGCTTTCATTTCAATTACATTATAGTTGTAACGCGAATGTTAAAATTTGTAATCAATTTTTTGATAAGTGTTTTATAATTTAACAATTATATAAAGCGTTTATATTCTTTTTATTATTCTAAGTAACGTTTGTTACTGCAATTGTTCAAACGATGGATGATGGTTAAAGTTCACAATACATAAAATTGTTCTTTAAGAAGTGTAAACATTCATCAATAGATGTTGATCATCCTTCTACAAAGTCCTATTGTACTAATTATTGAATAACAGATTCTGGACTTAGTAAATACATGTAGCATATGCACTGATCTTTGAATAACAGATTCTGGACTTAGTAAATACATGTAGCATATGCACTGATCTTTGAATAATAAATGAATTTTCAAACCTTTATTAGTCCTTCTTGTTATCATAAAAACTACTATTCAAAAGTCTTTGTTCTTATTGACTTATATGTTATGATGCTTTCAATAGCTAAATAATACTTCAATAGTGTATTGTAACTAAAAAAAATTATTTTAAGGTATTTAAATTATGCTCTTGAATGATGAGAGATACATACTGAACACGTATTATTTAAGCATATTTTTAGAATTAAAAATGTGCAAAAAAAATCAAAGTAAAAGATGAAATTTAACACTGGATTTTATTCTAAACTTATTTTATTTTCAGTTTGGCAATTGCTCCCCTCATCCAACAGGGGTAGGTTATTGTGATTTTATTCTTGACCACTGGTCGTATAAACAAGCAATGGCCGAAGAAGACACAGAAAGCCTAGTCTCTTCAAGAGACAGCGGCGAGGGACAATTTCTGAACTGTGGCATCTGCATGGGACGGTTTGTCAACCCCAAGGTAAACATAAACTTATTTATTTGTAATAAAATGATAAAAAAAAACGTTAAACTCAGAACATTATTTTCCGGATTTATCCTTTTCCACTTTACACAGAACACTAGTTTATGATATTTCCTACAATATAACATGCATTTGTTTTTTAAGGGGACATGTTACCCAAAAATGTAAAACGAAAATGTAAATTTTTCAATTTTTATCCCATAATGTGGATAATATCTTTCTGAATAGCTGTGCAAAAATTTACATTTGTACAGTACCCAAAAAAAAAAAATCAGAACGATGGCTATATCTTCGGTTCTAATTAGCATAGAATCTTACGGTTTGCACCAAAATGTTTTGCTTACGATTTTCTATATATCTGATGCAATTTTTTTTCTTAAGGAACCGTTTACTAAGTAAAAGTAACACTATCTTCGAAAATTTCAATACGATCCCCTATTTTTTATCATTTCATTCGATTTAGAATACATCATTTACCCTATACACCAAATTTCAATGCAATATGTTGAAAAACAAGTCACTTATGAGTGAAAATGTTTCGACCATTTTTTGACCGATCTTCAGGGAGAATTTCCATAAAACGAAAGGTATTTTTAAGGCTCTTCTTCACAGCGGGAGAAATCAAACGGTCAGTGCGGTGTTTCACGACGTTAAAAAATACAAATATTAGTCTAAAACTGCATAGAAACTATTTGGATTTATAGTGTCATGTTTAAGATTAATACAAAAATAGCAAGTAAACGCAAAAGTAACATAATTTATTTACAACGTTAAAAATGTGCATTCGTCACACGAAATAAATATCGAAAACTGTAATTGCAGAAGTATAACGTATACTACTGATAATTAGAAAATTAATAAATATAAAATGTAGCCATTAGTAAACAGTATTCAGCAAAGCGTGATTATTTTACAGAAACATTTCACTGTAAATACAAATGTAACTTGATCGTTGATATTATTTATAAAATAAAAAAATCACATGATTCAGTACAATTTTTAAAGGATAACTTATTGAAATTGCTTTAAAAATGTTGTTTTAAATAAATGTAATTTAAGAAAGTAATTTTTTTTTTTTAAATAACTCTTGAAAACCACACAAAACATATGTTCCACGATTCCAAACACGTTAGACAGATTAAAAAAATATATATAAAAAATAAAACTGCTTTGTTTGTATAAAATAATATTTCTTTTTGTAATTTCAAGAAATTCTGTTCCGATTCACCACATTTTACGATAATTGAACGTTGTGTGATTTCCCACACCTCTAGTTTACCTTGAATTAATCTTTGATAGTTTTCCAAAAGTCGTCTATTATACGGTCCTTTAAAGTTAGCGTTTTTTACATTTTCGCTAAAAAATCGAGAACTTAAAGTCAAAATGGAAAGAAAAAAATTGTGTGGGGGTTTTAGACCATGGTAAATCTAATAAAAGCAAAAAAAATATACGTTTATATTAAAAAAAATTTAAATTGTTTTATTAATTAATAATTAACTATTAAAAAAGAAATGGATGTAAAAGTTGATTGCTATTTATGTTTGGCAATTTACAAACTATCTTTTGAAAAAAAAAATTACTGAAATATATTAATTATTTAAGTATTTATGGCCAATAAACCAACTTTTTTATTTAACATTAATTTATCATTTTCTTTTTATCATTTAAATTACAAACCATTCATTAGAAAATTACGAATTTTTGTATTTCGACATTTTTTCGGATGCTGAATCCAAATATGGGATAATATTATGAGGTTGCTATTGAACTTTTTAAAGTTTGGTTCTGTTTTAATATGTAGATGACCCCTCATGACAAAAAAACCTACATACAATTATTAAAAACCTTCCACGATTTACAACGGTACCTTTTGTTTGTCATTTCAACAATTAGAGCACAAGATATAGCCATCGTTCTGATTTTTTTTTTTTTTTTGGGGGGGGGGGGTACTGTACCTTTGATAGATAAAAAGTTATGTTGTATTTTCTACACCCTCTAACACTATCAAAGCTGAAAAAGAAATCTTTAACACTGTTTTTCTCAGTTAGTTATTTTTCAGTTTGAGTGTTGTTTAAATCCCAAAGGCTTTTTTCTAAATTTAGTTATTATTGGGAAATTTTTATAGTGTATTTATATACTTCTGATAAACAAAAGTTAGTATGAAATAAGGTGTGCTATGTCTAGTTTAAAAAAAAAAAATTTAAAAGTTGAAAACTTGAAAAAAAAACCACATTGTTTTTCTGCTGTTTTTAGTGTAAAAACATATAAAACCTTTTCCAGAGCTTGCATCTTCTAATCCATACTAACTATTGTTAACAATTATAATACGAAAATATTGTAAAAATTTCATGGAAAAATACTTAAAATTATGAAAGGAGTAGCATTTCGAAAAAAGTTTGAAAAAATTTAAATAAATTGAATTAATCAAAAATAACTTTTTTGTAAGGTTAAATTATGTTTATTTACCATCAACAAAATATAAAATTACTATAATATAAATTTTAGTGGTGCAGTTTCTGAAAATAACTTTTTGGGTACCATGTCCCCTTAACGTAAAACCACATTTGTTAATTTTATAGTTTCAAATTTGAATACTATCTAGTTTATATGTTTACTTAATAATTTCGTGTGTTAAATCAATGCTCTTTTCAGATGCTACCTTGCCTTCATACATTTTGTGAGCGTTGTCTTCTTCAATACACGCCTCCTGAGAGTTTAACTCTTTCTTGTCCTCTTTGCCGACAGCAGTCGATTCTACCTAAACAAGGTGTTTCAGGGCTGCAAAATAACTTCTTTATCAATAATTTAATGGATGTTTTAGAACAGGCCTCGATATGTGGTAATTGTCAATTTAAGTCAAGCAGTGGATCGAATAAGTGTTTGGAATGTAACCAACACTTGTGCAATCGTTGCTGTGTGAAACACGTGGAGGATCCCAATACCTGCGTACATTCCATTGTGACAGTGGAAGACAACTGTTTATTCAGTGATGATGATAATGCAATTAACAACCATTCCGGACAAAAGGGTGAAAAGAAAAATAACCTGTTAACTTGTCCCAAGCATATAAATCAATCTTTGCGCTTTTATTGCAAAGAATGTGAAACGGCTATCTGTGTAACTTGTACCGACATTGAACATGCCGGACACATGACTGCGCGTTTGACAGAGGCTGTCAAGGACGAAAAAACTAATTTGCGAGAACTTTTGAAGAAAGCATATGACCATGTACCTACTTTGAAGGAAGCCATTGAATCAGTGAGTAATATCTGCTTTTCCTTGGACAATAATCACGAAAAGCATAGGCTGATGGTAATTGATTGCTTCAACGATTTGGAGAAAGCCATTCAGCAGAGAAGAAATGCGCTTATCGAAGAACTCGACCAAATAGCAGCAAAAAAGAGAAACGTCCTAGATGAGCAAAAGAATCTCTTAAACATGTGCTTGTCCAATATAATTGCCAACTCTGAATTCACCGAAAATGCTTTATCTTACGGAACTGAGACTGAAATTATTCTAGTAACAAAACAGATGGTGGAAAAGTTAGAAGACTTCGCTGCATTGCGTATCCAGAAGATGCCCGAAGAGAATGATTTCATTGCATTTCGAGCTGAGGGTTTTGACACTGCGAAAACCGCTATTTCAAATGTGGGTGGTCTAATGACAACTAGTGCAGTTGCCCATCAGTGCACAGCAGCTGGAGAAGGTCTGAAATTGTGTGGAGTCAACAAACAAACATTAGTCGTGGTAACTGCTAAAGATCGCAGAAGTGATATTGTAAGAGGAGCAGGTGATATATTTGAAGCGGAATTAGTTTCTTCAGAACTGTCTTTTTCATATAAGCCAAAAATAGTGGACCAAAAAAATGGTAGCTACGATATGCTATATACAGTTCCTAAGGAAGGAACTTACCAATTGAGCATCAAGTTCCTGGGACAACACATTTACGGTAGTCCGTTTGTAGTGAAATCATACATTGAAGAAGAATCCTCTTCTAGTGATAGACCAGTCAGCTCCAAAATTCCACGAACTACTGGAGTTAGACAGCGGACCAGCAAATCTTCCTCTAGTAATCGTTCTAGTGGGTCCAGACTAAGAAGCAATGCCATAGAAGACGACTTGATTCTGAAGGTTGGTAACAGAGGTAAGAGTATTTCATATTTATTAATTAGTGTTGCTGATCAGTTAATATGTCATCAGTTAGACCTTAATTATGTCAAAATATTTGTTATGTTCAGAAAAAGCACAAAATTTCTCAATTGCAACAATTATTATTATTATTATTATTTTAACTTTTTGAAATCCACACCATGGCAGAATCATTAAGTAAATTTTCAACTATGAAAAACATTTTTTTTAACAGCTCAATGGATTAGTATTAACCATTTGCTGTCCGTATAACGAAACAGTAGAACTTGATACACTAATTTTTTTTATTGTTAGCAAATTATCATCAGAGAATCTTATTATGGAATAATATACATATATACTGTTAATGCAACTTGTATTAATGGTTTATATGTATATATGTATTATACAAGTTCTTAAAGCATAAAGTTTGTGTAATTTAGTTCTGTAATTTAGTTTGGTATTCTATTAAAATGTTCCGTTTCTTTAAATGAATCTTTCCACCAGTGAAGTGTAAGTTCTATCAAAACTAAGTTGCCAACTCCCAATTAAATGTGAAGTGACAGTCACATTTTGCATGAAAGTTGGCATAAAACAATAAATTGTTACAATAAAACAATTTATTGTTTTATGACAACTTTAGATGAAATGTATGACAATCGACAGAAAAAAAATAAAATTGGATGATAGTGGCAATAAGGTGATCGTTCATCCCGGTTTTTCGGATACAGTTCACAGATTTCACTTTCTGTCCCCGAAGAAATGTATCCTCGGAATGTTCGAATCGAATTCGAAGGTCTAAATAATATGCCTTTGGTCGGTTTATCACCTTTTTGCTATAAACAACCATCATTTGTTTCCAGTTATCCTAATTTCCCACTCTGTCTGGTTTTATTATTTGCCTCATAGACTCTATGAAGATCTCTATTTTGAAATCAGTGAAGCAATAATCAAGTTGTAAAATAACTTTACAAATAATTGTTTTATCCATTGAAAGCTATAATAATCAATTAAGGAAATTAACTCCTTATAAAGATTAGGGGAGGGGGAGGAGGAGGTGGCAAAATTTATTGTACTTTTAAAAAAGTTTTTATATTCTAATCTCAAAATTTATTTGTAACAAATTCTTAATAAAAACAATACATTTAACAGATGTTGAGTAATTTCTTAAACCGGAAAGTGCCCCAGGTTTTGTTTGGAAAAATGGTCCCTTTATTACAAAGCACTTGGCTTTTAAAAGGGTAATCTAAAAAATTATCAATCGCTTCAATTACTTGGTGGCTCGATTAGTTGGCTAATCCAATTCAAGTAATTTGTTCTTACATCCAGTATCAGACACTCACTTACAAAAGTTAAGCACAGAGCGGTTAAATGCGAAACAATGGACAAGTACTGCTTTGATTGACACGAAATGCTGCAAATAAGTATCTCTATGTTTATTCATGAAAAAAAGAAGAAAAAAAAAAGAATTACAAACAGAGATTTAAAAAAAAATGAATTTTCATAAATTGTAAGACGACGTCATATTAGTGTCATTAGCAAAATGATATTTAAATTCAAAACAAAAACAGACATTAATAGAGTATGTGAGCACCCTTTACCTGCATACAAAGTGTACAGCATGTGATCATACTTGTTACGAGATGATCAACCACCGCAGAGTCCAGTAATCGCCATTCCTCCTGTAGAGCAGTTTCTAAATCTCGGAGAGTGACTGGAGGTGGGAAACGTCTACATACAGCACGTCCGAGGGCATCCCAAAGATTTTCACTTGAATTAAGGTCCAGCGAGTAAGCCGGCCACTCCATATGCGCAATCCCCTCACTCTCCCAAAAGTCGTCAACGATGGCAGCCTATGGGGATGCGCATTACCGTCCATTAAAACGAAAGAGGGACCAACTGCTGTAGTCTTCTGGAAGCTATAGAAACACTTCTAGCTTGAAAACAAATCGTACGAATGTTCTAAACATCTTTCATCAGCACTTGCATGCAACTCCTGTAACCCTTCACAATGCCGTCGTCTTATACAATTACCTGTTTTGCATATTTCTCGAAGCTAAACCGTGATTAGCTGTGACCTAACATATTTGCATACTTCCTTCTACCTTTGTTGCAAATTTCAGCTTCTTTAATTCAGATTGGCTTACGGAAATTAACATTTTCCTCTGCTTAACTTTTGGAAGTGAGTGTAATAAAACTAGTATGAATTGTTCCTTCAATGCTATTACATGTAAAAATTGAATCTTCAACTGATCAGTAAATGAATTTGTTTTGATGATTGCAGGTCGCGGAAGGGGTGAATTTAGCAACCCTCAAGGAGTTTGCTGTACAAGAGACGGTAAAATTGTGATAGCTGATAGCAATAATCAATGTGTGCAAGTATTCGACTCTGGAACTGGTGAGTTCCGACTCCGGTTTGGAGCCAGGGGCCGATCTCCAGGTCAGATGCAACGACCGACTGGAGTCACAGTTCTCCCGAACGGAAACTATGTTGTAGCCGATTACGAGAACAAATGGGTCAGCATCTACGACCCATTTGGAAAGTATATTTCCCGAATAGGAGTTGGAAAACTACTGGGACCAAAAGGAGTAACTGTAGATAGAAATGGCCATATTATTGTAGTGGACAACAAAGGTACTGTTACTAAAAAAAACTATTTATGGCTAAAAACTATTTAAAAACTTTTAATGTCCGTACACTTTTTTTTCTTAACTATCACTCATAAGGTGGCAAAAAACGATCATAGTCCGTTTTTCTCAATTCTTCAGAAAAGCTCATTTAAGTTTCAAGTCTCAATGGTTGCTCAGAATCTCACGTACCATGATATTCATTTGCCAGACAGCTCCACGTAGTTAAACAATCTTCTATAACCTTGCTGATGGCGGGAAAACCTCGATTTCGAAAAAATTGGATTCTGATCGTTCTTTGCCGTGACCCTTCAAATGTAAAAGTGAAAAGAAGACTGTTTAACTGCTCGATAAAGGCTTCTTAACAGCTTCAGATATACAAAAAGATTCATTCGGAAGAATGAACTATTAACAGCTCGGTATTTTCTTCACTATTATATAAAAGTAAACAATATGCAAAGTGTCCAAAGAAAGTCCCTACTGGTTTAATATATTTTGCTTTTAGAGATAGAGCATCAATGTAAATTGAAAAAAAAAAGTTAAGGAATCATAAAAAAAAAAGATGTTCGTGAGTCATTTATTTACTTAGTTACAAAATTTTAACTTTTTATACAGGCCCTGTATTGAAAATTACAAGTATTCTTGGGGTCAAATTGCATTAAATAAAAAATACTCAATGTTCTATCTTTAAAATTAAACGATATACAATGCAATCAGAAACACGACTTGCATCACTTTAAAAAAAGATATATGATAAGGAAATTAAAGTTGTTAACCAAATTTAGTATCAAAATTTTAGATTAAGCGTTATGGGGAATTAACGGATCCAAGAAAGAATGTTTGGAAACAAAATGTTAGAAAAGTTTATATGAACGTTTTAGACAGATTTGTCAGAACAGATTTTAAAACATTGCTATCAGCAACATGTGAATTTAACATTTTTTTAAATACGGCCAGCTGAATCTTAGATAAATCCGATCAATTTTAAAGTATTTTTTTTTTAATTAAAGTGATAAGATCTTAGGAACACTTTTTTTATTGACTTTTTTGCCATGTATAAAAAAACTAAGGGTGGTTTGATATGGTATTATTTACCTTTTTCATACTTTACTCATTTCAATAAAAATTGCCAGTTTGGCGATATTTTACGCAATAATTTTATAAAATTATTCATATGGTCCTGGAATGTTTTAGGTATGACACAGTTTAACATAAAAATGCATTTTTCTCAAAATGATGTTTTTTTTTAACTTCGACGTACCTTTTTGAAAATATGGGTACTAGCTAGTATATGAAATTTTTACAATGCATTCCCCTTATATCATAGATTAATCTGAGGTTAACATTTTGGCAAAATTTTAAGTAGTTGTTTTTACAAACAAATATTTTGTCTTAAAAAATGTGTTTTTCGAAGATTTTTAGGGTTTTATCATTTGAGATTTAAAAAAAAAAAAACATGCCAACATAATCTCCAAATGTTCACCTCAGATTATTAAAGAAGGTTTAAATAACGTTAGAAAAAAAAATTCAGAATTGTATATATTATAGTTACTTAGAAAAGGTACGTAGAAAATTGCCTTTTTAACATTAGTGATATAGGCCCTACCGAACCGAAGAAAACATGGCCTCCACATTGCTGTTTTGGGCGTTCGTTCAATGAATGTTGTACTATTTTCTTCAAAGGCAAAAGGCAAAGAAAAAAAACACACGCCAAGATGGAGAACTTGGCGAACTTATTCGATAGACATTACATTGTCTATTTATGTGCGTGAAACAGAAAAAAATCAATCGTTGATGGACGATGCTCAAGGTCAGACAACTCTGTATTAAAGGCACTTGATTTTCAACTTTTTACCCGATTATCACATTTCTACGGGGGTATGATTAGAACACCTTAAGAGGCATTAGCACAGAGATTTCAATCAAAATCGTTAGAGCCTTTTTTTTAGCAATTGCTGAAAAACATGATTGTTTTCATGATTTCAACCATATGCGCATGCGCGATTTTGACGAAAACCTTTATAGTAGGTCCCATGGCCACCACTAACCCGCACACCAAATTTGAACATCCTAGGTCAATTTGTTCGGGAGTTATGATGACCACATACACATAGACACATTTTTTCTTGACCACTTTTTTGAAATCAGGGTGTTCCAAAACGTGGAGAAGTGCAAAAAAAATCGATTTTCTTTTTTCTGACCGAATGCTATACTTTTAATACCAATGGATAATTGAAAGTAATAAAAACCTTAAATTACCTTTAAACGTGCTACTATATTTTTATGAATCTTTTTTCAAACATTACATTTGTTGTAATTTGCACTGATGTCCAATCTCTAATAGCAAAAAAATCACTTTAAATGCATTTTTAAATCAATCTTTATACTTCTTAATTAAGTAATCCATGGAAAAATATTTAATTAAATATGTATATTTGTCTTTTTTTCGGGATTCATTTTCGAAATTGTGCCAAAAAGCAATTTCAAACTTATTTGAAAGTGCTCCATATAATTCCCATCGTTACATAAAGAGATAAATTAACTTAATTATAAAACATGCGGAATGACTGATTAGCAACCCGTTACTCAAAATATACTTTAAGAACTCATATTTCTAAGAATTATAGCAATCATGAAGAAAATACCCAATTATATTCTTAAAAATTAAACTCTAATCTTTAGATATTAAGACTTGAATTTCTGAAAAACAATTAACCCTTTGTAATAACCCTGAAGCAAAGTACAGTAAAAGTGACTCCAGCAATATTTTCCACTTATTAAACCTACTGGAACGAATTAGTTTCGAGACATGATAACAAAAAGCACTAATATTATAACCCATAAAAACAATTTTTTTAATATAAATCCCTTATATGCATTTCCAATTTTTATATTCATTAACATAACACCGTTTCTGTTATCAGGTTATGCTTGGTGTTAGCATCGAATTTTATGTATTAAATACATCTCTAAAAGCAAAATATGCGGTAAACTACTAGTAAAAAACCACCTTAAATACATTTTTTAATCACTCTTTTTACTTCTTAATTAAGTAATCCATGGGAAAATATTTTATTAAATATGTATATTTGTCTTTTTTTTCGGGATTCAGTTTCGAAATTGTGCCAAAAAGCAATTTCAAACTTATTTCAAAGTGCTCCATATAATTAGCATTGTAACAAAAAGAGATAAACTGACATCCAAATCACATCCAAATATCTTTTATTTATACTGATTTAAGCAATTTTATAATTTATTTACAAAAACAATTTAGGCAACAAGAAAGAGTTTCTTCAATGATTGGTTAAATGCTGTTTCAGCACTATTGGATGACGTCAAATTGATTTATTAGTATCCCATAAAAGCTACCTTTTAATCACAGTAACAGCCGCCAAAATTTGATAGAATGCATTGTCATCGACATCGAATCTATCTGTCAAGTTTCAGCCCGATTGGATGAAAGTAAGGAGGTTAATTTTGCATTTTCAAATTTGCAGGCTATCGACAAACATACACACCCAAATCGAAGTTAATATAAAGGATTTAATAAAAATAGTCCCTCTAATCCACTTCCCAAAATAATCTTGAAAAAATTATTCTATGAAATTATTTTGAAGGTTAAAACTTTATTTAGCAAATGTTAAAACTTCGATAGCAATATTTTCTTATAATAGTTTTTTTCTTAGTGCACTATAAAAATGTATCATTTCCTTTTGAAATAATTTAATATCATGATGTTTAGGTAACAATGTGTTGGTGTTTCAAGAAAATGGAAAAGTTCTCTATAAGTTTGGAAGTCGTCCTGCAGAGCTCGGTCGCTTCACAGGTCCTCATTACGCTGCTATTAATAGTAGAAACCAAATAGTTGTATCAGATTTTCATAGTCACTGCGTCAAGGTAAGATATCCCAATTAGTATCTCAAGATTTATTGAGTTTGATGTTACTTGAATCACTATTCAAAACGTACCCTTTGTTTGCAAATATATTACAGTGCTGGAAAAAACGTTAAAGCTAACTGAAAAACTTTCTTATTCATACAAATGCATATATAAATTTTATACAAATTTAAACTCAATACAAAAAATGACAGAAAAACAATCAACATTACAAAAATTTAAATTATTTTTCTTTTAAAAGTTTTTTTTTTCTTTTATACATACAGAAAACTGGAAAAAATATTAAGGCCACACGCAAAATGATGTATAATACTGCTAATAATCCAAAACCTCCCCTTCTTTTCAATTAATTTAATCATTCTCGTTTTTATGGAATACGAAAGTCTATTCAAATTGTAGTTTGAGAAGCTTTTCCAGCTGTTTTCAATAGCCATTTTCAATTCATATTTGGTGTTGTAAATTTTACCATTTCCATAAATATCATGCCCCATAATGCTCCATAAATTTTCTGTTGGGTTCAAATCAGGGCTCCTTGAGGGCCAATCAAGCATTTGGACATGATTAGCTTCAAGCCAGGATTTTTGTGAAGCTTGAATCGTGAATAAACGCATTCTCCTGCTAAAAGATGTATTCTCCAGATGTTATTTAAGGAGCCTCCGGCAATAAATTTTTTGCTAAAATGTCTTGATAGGCTTCCGAACTTGTCTTTGCTTTCAGATAAGAAATTGGTATTTTTCCGTTACCAGTAAACTCGCCCCAAATAATCAAGAAGCCACCACCAAACTGACGTTTAGAAAAAAAGAAGGGTTAACTCCAAAGATCATGCCAGTAGTGTTTAAACCCGCCTAGGCCATCGAGATTAAACTTCTTTTCATCAGAAAAAACAACACTTTGCCATTTATCTCCAAAAGCAACATGTTTTTTTGTTCTTGCAAACTCTAGGCGTGCAATTTCATGCCTCTTACTTAGAGGTGGTTGACGTTTCATTTTACTAAATTTTGTATTTGGGTTTTTCAATAACACATTTCGTACAGTTCGGCTAGAGCAAGAAAGCTTCAAAACATTCACAATTTGAGTCGAAGAAATCTTTTGTGTTGCTCGGCTAACAACTCATTTATAGAGTAGTCAATGTCGATAGACGTCCTGTACCCTTCCACTGATTATAAATATCACTACTTTTTAGAAAGTTATTAATCACACTCTTAGATCTGCTTAATCTTTTAGCTATATCTCAAGAATTTAAACTACATTTTTTAAAACTTAGGATCTTACCTTGTTCAATCAGTATTAATTTACATCTCCCCATTTTCATAAATCTAAAAATTACTCTCTAGCATCGTTCTAAATCATCTACGTAATTTGTTTGAGCATCTCCTCAGACGACTATAATAGTACAACAAATAAATAACATGAGTAAACTATACATTTGAGATTAGACCTATTACTTTTTCTAGGTTTTCGCATGTATAAAAAATCATTTTAATTTTAAAAGTAATTCAATTTGTCGTAATATTGTTATATGTATAATTAAAGCTGTTATTTTCTACATTGTGTTAAATTTGCATAAAGTTCCAATAAGTAGTTGGGGAAATAATGAAGTTTATCGCTTGGCTTTAACGTTTTTTTTCAGCACTGTAAGTAACAATGATACAGTGCGGCGCAAAAGTTTAATAATAATAATAAAGAAAATTTAAAAAAATTTAAAAAAAAAAAATCTATGAAAATTATATTTTATGTTTTCAACTAACTTCATTCATACTTGGATTCCTGGGATATTTAGTGAACAGACTTGCCTTAGGTCTTATTAATTTGGATTATGAAAATCTCTATAGTAAAGATTTTTTAAAGCTAATCAACTTAAAATCCTGCTCTTATTTCAATATGCAGATTTTTAAATTTTAATATTTTTGATATTTTAATAATTTTAATATTTTTAAAGAATTGATTAATGATAGTTTTGGGCAAAGTTAAACTATACCGATTTTAATCGATTTAATGTCAGTGAAATTACAAACATCGCTAAAATGAAAAAGAATGGGATAGAAAATATTTTTATGTTAAACTTGATTCAAGTCTGAAGGTTCTCAGAATAAGTCGACTTCATTATTTATGTGACATTGGGTCGATTGCTGATGACTCCTGAAAAAGATGAGATAGTTGAATGAATACATTAGAAGGTTCATTGTTTATTTCTTCAAAAGAACCGTTCTTTTCGACCGGAAGAAACTTTCAGTACTTTTCAGACAAGTAAATAAGATTACAAAAATCGATTTTTTGTAACTTGTAGTAAAAGGGTAAATATATAGAATAAAGATTCGGAATTCATTTATCATCTTCAGAATAATGAACTGTTAATGATATCTTCTTTTTGTATTTGTTAACTCAAAATGGATGGGATTCTCTCGCGATTTCATGGCACCACTTTCGAAAATTGCAGCATTTGAACTGTAGAAAGTAGTCATGATTGTTTTACTTTTAGAAGAAATTGTTCTGCATTCGCGTCACGTATGGGAGAAAACCACGAAAACACATAACAGATTACATGAACATTTAAAAACATGAACTTTCATAATCACTGTCGTGTCACCTTGATTTTTGAAAGCAAAATTTGCAGAAATCTGAAGCTAGGTTGGTTGTATTCAGATTATCTGGCGCCGTCAGCCACACGAGGACTATAATGCGCCGAAACATTCGTCATTAGACAAGCCAACATACATTTACAAACACCCATGCCTAACACGGGACTCGGAACCCGCAACCTCGCGGTCTAGAAGCTAGCACGCTAACCACTATACCGTTTGGTCGGCTTGAAGCTAGGAATTAAACTCAAACCTACTCGCATGTTCTTTTAGTATCACACGGAGAAAATGCCGACCAAACGGTATAGTGGTTAGCATGCTAGCTTCTAGACCGCGAGGTTGCGGGTTCGAGTCCCGTGTTAGGCATGGGTGTTTGTAAATGTATGATGGCTTGTCTAATGACGAATGTTTCGGCGCATTATAGCCCTCGTGTTTCTGACGGTGCCAGATAATCTGAAAACAACCAACCAACACGGAGAAAATGTTTTCCTTTGTCTGATACTACTTCGTTTTCACGTTGGCGTGAATTTTGCTCACCACACAAAGCAAGTTAATGGAAATTTTAGCGAAAAATAGGTAGAAAAATTAAAAGTTAAAAAAAAACTCAAAGAAGAGTCGGCATAGGATTGGTGAAATACCTAAGTACTAAGATAAAGGTAATATTGTTTTGGCGAAGGCATCCACAGTGTCAGCAGTGTCTGAGGGACAATTACGACTAGACTGCATAGAATCACAGCTGCATTCGTTTAAAATCATCTTAAACTGTGATTAGCCAAAATTATTTTGTACTCAATAATGTGAAACTATTATAACAAGATTTCCCTTATTATTTTTTTGGACATTACATTTAAAATCCAACCGACAAAATGTTCATCTAATTATGATGTATTATACAAAAACTATAAATCGTATTCAATGCCACTGCAAAAGATCTAAAGATTTCGCCTTATCAAACGAATAGAAATATTTGTTTTTGTTTAGGTGCTTTCAAAATTTAAAAGAAAGAAAGTATTAAGAAATATTACGAAAAAGTTATGTGAAATTGTTTAAGAAACTTGTTTTCAACAATTGTGGTAAGACGATTTGCTGTTTAGTAGTTAGCGCTTTTTTTGTCATGCAAGAGTCCCTGGTTCGATTCCTAACAAGGCATTAGAACTTGAAACTAGTGTTATAATTTATTATTTTACTTGATTATCGTTGTTATATTAATATTTTTACTGGGGATACTAGAATTTTTTTATTATTTCCCTTGATTATCATTATTTTATTAATATATTTTTTTTTTACAAATTATCAATATATCTAAAACGTATATAATCTTTCGTTCTCGAGAATATTAACTTTTTCCGTATAAATAATCGTCTAATGTAGATGACTGAAATGCTTATTTGAAGTACAACAATGTTATTAGTACAAAAATAGTAATGTCAATAAAAAAACAATTAAAAAAAAAAGGAATTGCATTATTAACACCGAATCGCTACCCGAAAAGATTGTTTAAACATAAATTGCTTTTTTTTTTTTCTCTCTTTTTTTTTTTTTTTTTTTTTTAAGTACGAAATAAATATTACACATTTGTATTTGGCTAAAAAAGTCATATACAAATTCTATAAAAATGAGGAAAATTATTACCTATTGATTTGGGATAATTTTTCAAGATTAGGCACTTTACTGTATAATCTTTAATTTTACTGTACAATAAATATTAAAATTGAAAAAAGTGTGAAGCATCTTTGAATATCAAGTAAGAATTTTTTTATATCAGTGGTTGACAGAAACCAATATATTTTAATAATATGTTTTCTGCTGTAATATATTATGTATTATTGTCAAGGTGATAGATTTTTTTTTTTACGAATTTTCTATTTCTAAAGCGAGGGGAGAAATTTTTCCTATAAGAGGAGCGCAAACGCCGATAAACTTGTCTTGTAGAAAAAAGAATGAGTGAATAGAATAGTGAATAGAATAGTGATGAGTTTCTATTCTAGCAACCCGCGTCTTCGATGGCATAGATCGGGTCTGCGGTTGAGTCGAGTCGACCCCCTGTGATACTGCCTTTTTTAGTCTCTAGCTCAGCAACTCAAAATTAGTTTAAGAGAAGGCACTAGTTTAATGTAACCAACATATTATATTGGTGAAATGGACAAGAATAACTCGAAAATTCTTCTTTGGAGTTCTGTAATTTTTTCTGCTCTAAGAAAACAGCTATCTTTAAATATTTTTCACTACGTTTGGCTGTTGCATCAAAGAAAATTATTGCTTATTCATTCCTTATGAAAAAGTTGTACAATTTTCAGTGGCATTTGCTAAACAGAAAACTTGACATGTTAATTCAATGGGTAGAGCATTACCTTCCAATTAGTACAACTCGATTCCTATTTGACACTATCCTATTATGGGTTTTCTTACATTAAGTTTGGACAAGACACATATAAATAGAACACAAATATAGTACATAAAACGTATCTATATAGTGCTGCTACTACAAGAGGGTTGCAAATTCTGGACTAATAAACTTTCTAAATTTACAAGATTTTTAAAAAAATTTAATCAACATTTTTCTGCATTTTCGTTTGACTCATTTAATCTGGTGTTTACTTTCAGACAAAAAGTATTTTGGTGACAAATTGTATGTAGTAATTACATGCTTAAATCTGATAAAGTTTTAATATTTTCTTTCGAATGAAACATATTTTTGAGTAGGCAAGAAAATATTCATTTTTGGAAAAAGGCTTCGTGTAACAGTATTGAAGAAAGGTGCCACAGGATTTCGTACTACTTTATTTTAATCATAAAAATATATACCTGTGTTTGACAAAAATGAATATTAGCTTACGCGAAATGTATCCTTGTGAAAATAAACACTACATGATTCTAGAATGATTTATCATAAAATTTATATAGTATTGTACTCCTCAAAGTAACATATTTTCTGATATACTCTGTTAGAAATTTTGTTCCACCTTGCACCAAAAATTGGTTCCCATTTAGCTGCAATCAACATTTGGTGCTTAGTTTCACGATTTAAGGATGCTTACGGTCCGATGTAGCACCATCTTCCTTCTTCTTCTTCTTATCAAGGACTATGGCGACTAAGGCACCTCTGCTTAAGCATTTTGTACCAACCCCATATCCCGAACAGATCGGGCAGTACTGCACAGGATGTAAGCGCACACTCGCGAGAGGGAGTGAGCAAGTCTACCTATAGCCACCGAAAAGTTAATTTCTACCTCTTTCGGTAGCTACCCGGTAGATGGCAGCACTACCGACCGTATGTGGAACTTCTTAATTTAGAGGCAATACCAAGCAGAAGATTCCACCAGAAGACTTGGCTTTGCCACCCCCAGAGGTATTGATTTGTATGGGAACTTGGAGGACTTTGCGACCATGACTGATTTAACGTGCTCCAGTCACCATTAGCGAACACGTTGGTGTTTAGTCGGTCCCAGGCCCGAACTCGCAACCTCAGGGCTCGCAACCTTCTAGTTGCGAGAACGATACTCTCCCAACTGGGCTACGCGGCCCTTGAACGATTGAATCGTGAAACTCGGCACCAAAGGTTAGTTTCAGCTAAATGGGAACTAATTTTTGCTGCAAAGTGGATCTAAATTTTTAACAGTGATAAAAGTCAATGTCGTTTCACTTTCCTAATTTTCTTGAAAACATAGCAATTTATATTCTTGTTTTTTTCCTTCCCGTTACACATACCTCCTTTTAAATTAATCTTTCTAAATTAACATTTATTCGTTTCAAGATTTTTGACGGCGAAGGTGGATTTGTGTCATCTTTTGGGTCTAATGGTGAAGGTAATGGCCAATTCAATGCACCAACAGGCGTTGCGATCGACAGCCAAGACAACATCATTGTTGCTGATTGGGGTAACTGTCGCATTCAAGTAAGTATATTCAATCTTATCCTAAAAGAGATCCTACGTTAATGCGTACCCACAACTAAATTAGTATGCGAATAAAATCCAAACGCTGGTTCTAAAAGAATAAAATCGATTGCCCTAATGTCACTTGTTAACGATTTTCTTGGATCCTAGAGCAATTTTTTTTTTCTTGGGGGGTAGGAGATCTGATAACTAAATAAACTCAACTTCAACTTTGAAAACTTCAATGCGGACTTATATTTTTTTATCTCTTCATTTGATCCATAAGGCTTCGTTTACACTAAATGTAGGACTTCAGTTGGATGCACTCACATCTTAAACTTTTATTTATTCTGGTTAAAAGAATTTAATTATTTATTTATTAAACCAATTTCGGCAACAGGAAAGAGTTTCTTCGATGATTGGTTGAATGCTATTTCAGCGCGATTGGATGACGGCAAGTTGATTTATTAGTATTCTGAAAAAGCGACCTTTTAGTGATAGTGACAGCCGCCAAAATTGGATAGAATGCATTGTCATCGACATGTAATTTATCTGCCAAGTTTCAGTTTGATTTCATGATGGCAAGGGGATTAATTAGGCCTCTGCAGATTTGCCCGCCATCGACAAACATACATGCACACAATATCGTAGTTAACATAAAGAATTTAAAAAATGACACTTCTGGGCGAAAATGTGTGCCTCAAGAGATGGAGAAGAGGATTTTTAAGGTTCGGAAGTAAAGCGGGAGAACAAAAGGACATGTTTCAGAAAGTTGTAAAAAGAAAGTCTAATAGTACTACACGGAAACTGCTTGGATTTACTGTGTCATTTTTAACAATAGCTTGATTCAAATAAGTAAACTAACTCAATCAGAAATGATGTTAATTGATAGATTATTTATTAACAAACTTGAAGATGTGTCGCACGCATTCCAATTAAAGTTTGGAAACCGTAATAAAGAAATTATAACAAATATTAGTGTTGATAATAAAATTTACAAATACAAATTCATACACTTATAAAATATTTTATGTTAGTTCACGCTTATTTTTTTTTTTAGTTGCAATTTAAAGAAACTAGGGTGAATAATTATAATTATTTAATTGAGTTTTTTCAACTTTGTTTACATTTTTCATTATAAGAGAAAGCTGCATAAGAAACACAATTGCTAAAGCACTATATTATTGACGTTGACGAAACGTTTTATGTGAATCCCATTCTCATGGAAATCCCTGCCGACCAAACGGTATAGTGGTTAGCGTGCTGGCTTCTAGACCGCGAGGTTGCGGGTTCGAGTCCCGTGTTGGCATGGATGTTTGTAAATGTATGTTGGTTTGTTAAATGACGAAATGTTTCGGCGCATTATAGCCCTCGTGTTGCTGACTGCGCCAGATAATCTGAATACAACCAACTCATGGAAATCCCCTATACTTTTTTCTTAAGGTTGTATTAATCTATGTATTAGCTGTCTAATGTGTGTACTTGTGTCTTTCTAAAATGGCCATAAATTACCCCTTGATGCTAAATTTTTGCTTTGATTTTGAACCCAAGTTTATTGTTAATATGTTGGTATAAAAAAGTAGTTTAACCTAATATTTACTTATAATAGGGGTTTTTTTCCTAACATTTTTGAGAAATTGTTCAATTTTGTCTGTATGACTTTTAATTTTTCTGGCTTTGACAGTTATTAAAACTAAGTTGTGGTTTAAAATATTACGTAAACTTTTTTCAAAATGGTACTTAAATTGACTGTATAATTATTTAAAATGATATTTTGCTAGTTTCAACCGATTTAAAATTTGTATTTTTTTGCAACTCAAACATAAACATCGTTGATGTGTTTTCTGTACAGAGATCTTATATAGTATCCTCAGTAATAAGTGCACTTAAAGAGTTCAAGCACATTAAGTTACCATAGAATAGGACGAGAGAAAAGAATATAATATTGAGGCATTAAACCTAATGACTCTGTGTTAAGAATGTCTGGTCGCTATTGTCCAATGCATTTGTTCAGGTAATTAATCAATTTCTGCACATTTCTATATTTAATTATGAGTGGGATCATTGGAATAAGGATTTATTATAAGGTCCATATTTGGCAGGATCAGTTTGATTAATTTCCCAGTGAAAACATTAATGCTGGCCGCTCTACGGTTGGATGATGGCAGTGGAGACTAAGAATAGGCAGCGTTTTGCTACCTTTGGCTAAATGTTGGCCCATTTCTGGCTTGGCAGCATTCTGTTTATTTGCTGGCATACGCCAATGAACCAACAGTGAGTTTCCAGCAATATCCCATTAATATGCTCACCACCTGTTCTGGGACACTTAAACGATGCTGGCAACAGCAGTTAAATGACTGCTGGCCTTACTGTAAGCCAGACAGTCACTTTTATGCACTGAAAAGCAAAGGCCGTCAACTGATGGCCCATCAGTTCAGGTGATGACCACAGTCAGTCACCCAGTGCTGTCCCACCTGATTTGTTTTTACTGGGTTCCCAAAGTTGTTCACAAGTGACTTATACAGATAGTTTTTCAAATAACGGATTCGAATAGAATCTGTAAAACAGAAAAGAGGGGGGAAAAACGCAACTCTTGTCAGGTTTTACTAAAAATTGTACATTTGGTAAAAAAACTCTAAAACTTTTTTTTTGACTAATTATAAATTGCTCCCTCAATAACACTACTAAATGTTATATATTACGAAGACCATCTGTTACGAACGTGTTGACACTTGATATTTTTTTCTTAAAAAAAAACAACTCACTGTTGATTTCAGCAAGTTTCTCCTCATTTCAATATACTGAACTCATGGCATAATTCTCAGTTCGATTGTAAGAGATCTGGGTTCGATTCCTGGATACGCAATGTCTGATTTTATATATGAGTAGACGTGACTGTGACAGACGACTCAATTCTCTGACTCTCTGAGGAGATTCTCTTGAAACAAAATGCTGGCTTGTTTCTCGTTGGAGACCTCATGGAAGCACTCGGACGACTTTCAGTAGTCCTGATTTTGTAGCACTATGTTCCAACATACAGGGTGTCCTGAGAAGGATCTCCTGATTTTAAAATTAAATACTCAAAAACCAAGATTGATAGAAAAATGAATTAAATAGTATAGTTATTTTGAAAGCTGGTAAAAATCTGAAACAGAAGTTTTAAAATTAGTTACAAATTTTGCCAACAGATGTCGCTGTAGTAGCAAAATTCTAGAAATATATTATAAATTTATCCTCTGCAATCAGTTGTTGCAATCACGCTAACTTCCTTTCACGTTTAGCACGTTAAGCTCCACGCGAATTCTTAAGGAAATCCCCTTCAGGCCACACGCAGTAGTGCGCTTCGCATTGCTATATCGCAATACCAGCGCATCGCTGCTAACATATTGAAATTTACTCTAAACAGTTGAAAAAATATATTAAGGCCATTGTTTCTTATCGCAATTGGAGATATTTACGCTGAGAATGAAATGCTTATAGACATTCATTCCACCCGTTTACGCAGCGCTGCCAGACCTCAGACTTCAAATTCTTAGGAAGGCAATTTTTCACAAGGACATTTCGCTGACCAAACGGTATAGTGGTTAGCGCGCTAGCTTCTAGACCAACGAGGTTGCTGGTTCGAGTCCCGTGTTAGACATGGGTGTTTGGAAATGTATGTTGGCTTGTCTAATGACGAATGTTTCGGCGCACTATAGCCCTCGTGTTGCTGACGGCGCCAGATAATCTGAAAACAACCACAAGGACATTTTGGACATAGAATATTTAATAATATTTTTATCTATTGAAATATCAATAGTACACTTCAAAAACTAAGACTTCCTGCACTTTGAAAAGTAATAAAAAAGGCACTATGTCAAATTATAGGTGTGGGAAAAAAAACAGCGTACTCTCAGCCACCGATGGCTGACGCGGCCTAAACGAAAAGTTCAGTGTCAGCCACCGATGGCAGACGCGGCACTCAACGTGTTAATGATACTATCCTGTAATAAATAAAAATTAAATAAATATTCAGTAATTGCTTAAAACAATGTAATTCTTTTAGTTTAATATGATATTTTATACTGTCAGCTACCGATGGCTGACGCGGCGCTCAACGTGTTAAATAGTGGAACGGTTCGAAGACTGATCGTTCTGAGCTTCAAACACTCTTTATTCATAAGAAATACAGTGTACAGCGCCACCTTTGGGCAACATATATAAATAACTTTGAAAATTTAGTATCAGATTTTTACAATTTTCAAAATAACTATACTTTTTGTTTCATTCTTCTATTGATCTTTGTTTTTGAGTTATTTAATTTTAAAATCAGGGAGTTTTTCGCTTTACACCCTGCAGTAGACCCTGAATAGCGCTTGTAAAATAATACATCCTACTTTGGTAATTAGTAAAGGCAGTATCCACACGTAGTACCAAAATCAATTAAAAATTAAGAAATTAAATAAACAGTGGACTCAGGATCAGAAGGTTAAAAAACTTGAGGTACCGAACACATTCGAGAAACATAACATATTTATTGAAGATAAATTTTAAGTTTAAGGGTTAAGCATTAAGGATGATATATAAAAGTTACAACACTTCATAGAACAGCTTCTAGTCGATCTGCTATCTAGTACAGCGTTGCCAGACTCTAAAAAGAAAGTTTATCGGCAGCTCTTATAGACTGCAGTTCGTGACATCATTTGAGGAGAATTGATGATTCCCCACACCAATCTCGTTTCAGAAAACAAATATAGAAATTGGTGAGTGAACTGTCTCTTTGAAAGTATTAGCCGTTTTAAATTTCAATTATATATTTTTTTAAATTGAAATATTATTTTATCAATTGGATTTTATTTATATGATCGGTGGATAAACTGACCCCCTGTTCTATTTTCTGACGCTATATTTTAAGACAGGCTTTCTACACCTCATTGAATACGTTACACAGATGTGTGATACGGTTTTACTACGCCTTGATTAACTGTGGTCTAAGCCATTACAATTGACGTTTTGAACTGAGACAGAGTTAAATTTGACAGCGTTAGTCGTGTTGGCACAGTTGACGCGATTATCGCAAAAAAATTAAGCCTAATTGGATAAATATAAGGAATCAAAACTATTCCTTTTTGCGGGGATTCCACATCTTGTTTTCGAACAATTGTTTATGGGGAAGGCTGGTATTTTTCTATACAAAGTAATAGGGGTTATTTTAAGGATAAAGGAGTTTTTACTATTTCATAATATTTTAAGTAAATTTAAACATTCGATACATAGCACTTTCGGTAAAAGTTCTATTTTATTTTTGAGTCTGCAAATTGTGTGGTCTAAATTGTAACTGGAATACTTTCTATTTTAACTATTTTTTTTTTTTCTGCTCAGATCAATTATCTTGAAATTTTTGTATCTAAAAAATTATTTTGAAGAAATTTATATTCTGAAAGCATACGATTTATATATAAAAGAAATACCCCCATTGCAAATATTTAAAGCACTGTATATTAACCTTTTAGAGTCAATTTTTCGTTTGGCTATCTCATTTATAATTTAAACAAAGTATTTTTCACTTTTCTGCAGAAATCAAACATAGAGAATTTTTTTAGATATACGTTTGAGATCTCAATTCTATATTTAAAGTAATTATAATATTGTAAGCATATATATCTAACCCTTGAAAAAATGTTTAATATTTTACATACAAACACAACATATGAACTACATTAAATTAAAACTTTATATAGTTATGTATAAAAACTGAACAAAATAAAATTATTAAAGATTAAATAAATTAATTAAATATTATTAAAAATGTTACTTAAATAGCAAAATCTAATAACGTAAATATTAATATTATTGTAAAGTACATTCACGACAGTTGTTTTAACACTGCTGTTTAATGCTTTGCCTTTTGGGTGTGTTTTGAAAGCAAAACTTCTATTCGAAGCCATCATCAAATGTTAATAAAACAATTTTAAAACTAAATCGGGCTGGGAAAAGATTGTAGTTGCTGAATCACGATTCAAATTAACCTCTTGCCAGTGACGCCCGAACTTAGTTCGGGTAACGCAAATACGCCAACAAATATATTCCACAAGGGGTTAAAGCAGTGTTTAACGTCAAAAAGGTAAAGATTGGTGAAGGAACATTGGCCAATTATGATTCCCCAAGTGAGAGGCGTCAGGAAATAGCTTGGTTAAAGCCTTATGATTCGTTAAAACGCTTCCCACATAGCCAAACCTCATCCAATAGATATCTACTGGATGCGCTCGTAAAAAAATGGGATATCTACTGGAGCATGCTTTTACCGATAATAGACGACTAATGGATCGTTAAATGTCCGATGTCCCGTAAATCGTCGTACTTTATGCATCCATTGTATTTCCACAATGTCAACCAATGGAATTTTCTCTGGACTTTGTAAACGACCAATAGACACATTCAATTATCACCTATAAAATTAAATGGATGACCATTAGATATCCACAAAATTCTCAATTTCAGAGAAAAATCAGATTTTTAAAAAAAAAATTTTATAAAATGAAAACTTAGCATCGATTATCATGCACTGTGATAAGTAACACTGACCCAGACATCCACGGTTGAATGTATTTGGAAGAAATTCCATTTACAGCGACTCGAACCAAGGACCATCACGGCTACAACTTGTTAACTTACTTACAACTTGTTAACTTACTTACAACTTGTTAACTTACCACCTAGACAACTCTGAAGTTACTGCATCAGAAAGTGATATTCAAGTATGTGTTAAAAGATCTTTCGAAATAGCCAAAACTACTTTTTATGACAAAAGTATGTTAAAATTATACTATTGAATATTTTTTTCATTTCGTGATTCCGAAATAATTCACTGAATGAGCCAATTTTAATTTACATTTTATTTATATTTTTAATAGGTATGCATACAAGTTCTTTAAAACGCATTTTAACTTGGACAATATGGGAAACATTACTTTTGTAATATTGTGATTGATAAGTGGAACATCTGCTTGAACGTATCGTAAATTGTACTAAAGTTTTAAAAGAGAGCTGGCTGGCTCTTTACTGGGGAATTATTCAAAGGCGTTAATATGGATCAACCTTAATGGGCCTTTTGCCTGTAGTTTGTCGTCATTTTTCTGTTTGTATTATTTGTAAATAAACATAATAAATCAAATAAAAAAATTTACGGGCACTGTTTTTGGAAAAAATTTACGGACATTGGGAACGACTAATAGACTGAGCATATGTGTTATACTTATTATAGAATCCGTAGTTAGAAAAGTAAAGTATTAAGTAAAATTTAAATTTACAAGCACTTATTTTCTTAATGTTATCAACAAATATTTAAGTTTAATACAAAACTATGTGAGAAGGTTATCAATATTATAACAAAAGTTGTGATTTACCCGGAACTTATCTTTTACGCGGAAGGATCTATCCTAAAGCGTATTCAATGATGCCTAGCAGCAGGGCCGTAGATGGGGGGGGGGACCCCCTTCCCCCCCTCCCCCGAAATAGTGTGAAATCTTGTTTTACCACTTCCCCTTCTTTTTTTTTGTGTAACTCGTTTTATGTATTTAATCAAATTTTCGACAATAATCCCCCCCCCCCTCCCCCCTAAAAAAATCCTGACAACCGGCTTGTCTAGCAGACCTGTCAGCTAGTATACACGAGGTCTAAACTGTGTGGGAACAACATTATCTGAACAACTCATACTAATCGTGATGGAAAAATCATTCCAGGAATCCCGAAAATCGACTAGCGACTGTTAGCGTTTACTGAATGCTTATGCAGGTCGAGAAACATGTTATTCTTCCCTCTGAGTTCGGTGCAAAACTTTAAACTCATTTAAGACTAGGTTGGTTTTACCAAGTTTAAAGTTGAAAGACAGAAACGAATAAATATTAGGTAAACATTGTTTGTTTCTAATGTATTTTCTTTTCTAGGTTTTTGACATGAATGGCTCCTTTTTGTCCTTCATCAATACATTTGGCGATCCACTTTACGGTCCACAAGGACTAGCTCTGACGGCAGATGGCCATGTAATAGTATCTGATTCTGGAAATCATTGCTTTAAAATGTACAAATATCTCCAATAACAATGTTCTGTGCTAAAGAAAGTATTTATCCTATGTATAAAAAGTATCCCTTTTACACACACGACCAATTATCGGAAATAATGATCTGTTCTAACGATTTGCAAACTGATTGTCTCATGCTTCAATAAAATTACTATACAAATTGAAAAATACGTTTGTTTTATTCTTAATACATTAATAGATTCATGCTGCTTACAGGGTATCTGACACTTTATGTATGTGTGTGTATGCATGCATGCATGTATGTAGTACGTATATATATATATATATATATATATATATATATATATATATATATATATATATATATATATATATATATATATATATATATATATATATATATATATATATATATATATATATATATATATATATATATATATATATATATATATATATATATATATATATATATATATATATGCCAAAATAAAGGATTTGAATCAGTTTTGGTCAAAAGAACATTTTTCAGAAGATTATAGCATTAAAAAGAAAATTTGTAATTACAGTGGTTGATACAGCCATCAATAATTTTTGTTTTATTTTTAAGAAACTTTACTGTCAGTTACTACTTAAAGAATACGAAGAAAATGACAATTTTAAAGAGTTTAAATTCCTCTATACACGACTTCAAGAAAAAAATCATTGCCTTTAATAAAAAATTGAAAATTAAAATTCCCTGGCTTAATACGGCTTCAATATTTCATATCTTTTTATAAATGCCAAATTTTATAAAAACTGGATTCAGGTTTGTTACTTGTACCACTACTGCATACAATAAGAGTGCCTCATTGAAATTACAGCGGTGGTTAAAACCAGCTAGGGATTATTTACACAAAAGGGAGGATAATTTCCTAATTAAAAATAATTTTAAAGTTCTTGATTACTTTAACAATAACACAGTTGAAAGCATCCAGACTTTCGATTTTGAGAATCTTTTTACGAATATTCCACACGGCAGTATCTCAGATGTTTTCTCCAATATTTACAGAGAATTTTAGAACTTAGTAGTGACGATTTGACACAAAGATTAGGCTTCTTAAATTTTGTATATTTAATAATTATTTCCACACATTTATTTGGATGTTACTAGAAAAACAATTGGTATGAAATATCGCACACCTTTCAATTATACTATAATATTGGTAATGGAATTAAAATTTGACATGGTATTATTTACCATCGTTTCATATTTTCATTCACTTAAATAATGGCCAGTTCAGCGATATTTTTGGAAATAATTTTTACATGGGGGAAAAAACACGCCAAGATGGTGAAATTGGCGATGTTATTTGATAGACATTACATTGCCCTTTATTGTGCGTGTAACAAGAAATCAATCGTTGATAGGCGATGCTCAAGGGCTGAGAGCTCTGTGTTAAAGGCACACGTTTTTCAACTTTTTACGCATTTCAAAGGAATTTCGAAGGTGGGGACGATTAGAACACCTTGAGAGGCATAAGCACATAAATTTTAATTTCGTTTTAGCCATTTTTTAGCAATTGCAGAAAAACATGATTTTTCATGATTTCACTTTTATGCGCATGTGCGATTTTGATGAAAACCTTAATGGTAGGTTCCATTGCCACCACCAACCCGCACACCAAATTTGAACATCGTAAGTTAATTTGTTCAGGAGTAATGTTGACCACGTATACACAATAAAACATTTTTTCTAAACCACTTTTTTGAAATCCGGATGTTCTAAAACATAGAAGAATGCAAAAACAATTTAATTTTTTTTCACCGAATGCTATTCTTTTATTACCCTATGTAAACAAATGGGTAATTGAAAGCACTAAAAATGGCCAGTTTAGCTATATATTTGACAATAATCTTTACATAAGCAAGAAAAAAAAATTCTCCAAAATGGCGAATTTTGTGATGTTATTCGATAGACATTACATTGTCTTTTCTTGTGCATGAAGAGAAAGAAATCAATAGTTGATGGACGATACTCAAGGGCAGAGAACTCTGTGTTAAAAGCACTCGTTTTTCACATTTTTATCTTTAATTGCATTTCTACGGGAATTTCGGAGGTGGTCACGATTAGAACACCTTAGAGGCATTAGCACATAAATTTCAATCAAAATCGTTAGAGCCGTTATTTATCAATGAGGATCTTTCACGTTTTTTGGTTTTATTTTTAAATAAAAGTAGATACAAAATAATGAAAAACAATGCCATTCTTTCAAAACTTTGAGCTCGGATAGTTAAAAAAAAATATTTAGTTTTTCATTTTGCGATTTGGCGGGAAAAAGCTACTTTTGCTTGTGACGTCAACGCGCAGATGATGAACCAGTCTAAAACCTGTTTTAGAACAGGTTTCTTCTCGGATTTTCGACTGTTTCTATGCGTAACTACGTCACGGTTTTTTATGCGTTTTTGGATACGTGACTTTTGCTTTGATTTCAAACTCGATTTTTGATTAATTGAAAGCATAAAGAATTGCATTGCTCAAATATATTCGTTGGATAGCAATAGAAAAGACAAAAAAAATTCATTTTCCTAACTTGTGTAAGTTCCTCATTGCTGAAAAACATGATTTTTCATGATTTCAACCTTATGCGTAAGCGCGATTTTGACGCAAACCATAATGGTAGGTCTCATGGCCAACACTAACTCGCACACCAAATTTGACTTCGTAGGTCCATTTGTTCGGGAGTTATGCTGACCATGTACACAGAGACAGACGTTATTTATTTACCATTTTTTTAAATCAGGATGTTCCAAAACATAGAGAAATGCAAAAAAAAAACCCCCTTTTTTTTTTTTTTTGGCTGCATACTTATACTTTTGACATATGTAACCATATGGGTAATTGAAAGTAAAAATAACTCTTAAATATAGAAAACACAATTCTTGCAATCATTTCAAAATTTTATTTACAGTTTCAATTACAAGAGCACAAACATTTTACATTTAATTTTCTACGAGTTTATATACCAATATTTTTTATAAACTAGATGGACTGAAGGCCATGACAAAAGGTAATGTAAAAATATAAATTGCTACTCTATATACATGCTAATGTCAAAATTGTACAATTTTACTATCACATATTTATTCAGTTTTGTCCTACATTAAGTAGCTTAAAACTAAAATGTATAAGTAACCATTGATTGAATCTAACAAAATTTGGAAAAAGTAGTACTCTAAGAAATTATCATAATTTCATAGATCTTAATAAGACAGGCACAAGGAATTCTGTTGAGAAACAGAAAAATTTGGTAACAAAACAAGTTTGAGAACATTTAAAAAAAATATTGGTTATAAAAATATTTTAAATTAAACTTTCATTGTTGATACATTTGATAGTAGTATTCAAAGGATGAGGCACTTTAAGACATGAGATCTTAAAACTACCTCCATGCCTAACAATTTAAAACAATTGTTACACTAAGAACTTGT
Source organism: Linyphia triangularis (assembly GCA_963978545.1). Classification (NCBI taxonomy): domain Eukaryota; kingdom Metazoa; phylum Arthropoda; class Arachnida; order Araneae; family Linyphiidae; genus Linyphia; species Linyphia triangularis. Next base: position 124,775,915 of record OZ021721.1, read on the forward strand.
CTGCTGACAAAGTACATTTCTAGAAATTCTTGTGAAGTGCATTCAGCTCTTATGGCTTACAATGAATAGGATCATTTCCAAAACAGTCTAAAGTGTAAAACAGCATATTTTACCAAATGAAGCTTTTTAAGTACAGGAAAATAAATAAAGACAAAAAGATTTAAAACCAAAACATTACATTTTGAATAAAATAGGTATGTAAACTTAGAATATGTAATTATAAAAGTAACATGACCAATATAAATCAATTATATTAATATAAATTATCTAAAGTAATAAACTGTATGATAAAGAGACATAAAAAAGTACAAGTCATTATAAAGAAAACGATAAAGACAAACATGTACATGAAGTAATAAACTTTTAGCAATTGAATCCGAAACTTTACACATAGGACATTTAATTTCTTGGCTAAGTTTTTCTTTTAAGTAACATAGAAAAGTAAATTTGCAGGTTTCAATCAAAAACTAATTATTGAACTTCAAAATATTTAATGCGTCTAAGAGTAATAGACAGGAGATCTTCAATAAGAGCTGAGGCCTTTTTTAAACTATTTGATAATGGAAAATAATCTAATGTAATCTCTCAAAAGAAAAAATTATATTGTGTTTTTAAAACATTAAGAAGAAAAAGCTAGACAACTATACTTAGATTAAAGTAATTAGCTATAATTCCCTAACTATATTTATTTCAAACCAGAGTAATTTGCAAATGAGTGACATAGAAACTACATTTTTTTAATCCATCATTACTGTATATTGAACATGATTCTTCATATAGAAAACACAGACAACTATTTTTTTTTGTATTTTTTTTTTTTGTATTTTTTTAGAAATTTAAAATTTCAGATAAAGGAATTTAGTAATAGTGTTACTTAAATTTATTTCAACCAACTTACTGAACTTTAGAAAGTTTTATCAGAATAAATTAAACAAAGCATAGTTGAATGAAATATATAAATTACAGAATATAACGCTAAGAACTTTTTCATATATCTTTTTTGTATTATGTTCCTATCAATTTTCTATTTCGATAAGTAATTTTTGGCTACCTTACAAAATCTCAAGAATACTTATGTGGATAAAAAATAAATGTAGTTATAGTTTCTCAAAGTTGTTTCAATGCATTCATTAAACTTATATTTAGCGTTTAAGCTAGCTTCATAACAAAATATCTTGACTATTAAATATATTCAACAACTGTTAGCTAACAGTATTTTTTGTAATGTGAATTTATTTTAATTTGAAAACTCTGGCTAGAGAGGCACATTTATAAACTGGCTAGAGAGGCACATTTAAAAACTGGCTAAAGAGGCACATTTAAAAACTGGCTAGAGAGGCACATTTAAAAACTAGCTAAAGAGGTACATTAAAAATCATAAGTTAGAAAAATTTAACTTTAAAATTTAAATTGATATCCAGGCATCAATAATATTTTAAATTTGATATACAGGCAATTCAAAAAGAAAAATGGAAGTACTAATATGCAAAAAGAATTGTACATTTTTAATTAACTGAATTAAAAATATTTGACACTTTAATTTTTTCTTTAGCAACACATTTTGCACACAAAAATCTGATTTAACAATAGCACCGACTCATAAAGTATTAGAATTTTGCCACACAGTCAAATATTTTAAATCACCAGACACTTATTTCAAAAACATTATGTTAAAAAAGTTACCCTACTTTGAAATGCAAATGGAAAAGTAAAACATGCTCAAATATGTTCAAGTCCTTTTGCATTTTACCACATGTTGGGTAACCATGTTATAAATTAGATTAAAGGGTCAGACAATGTCTTGGCAAGGATGCTGCATAATTTAATTTACTCATATTATGCAGAGTTCCAAGTTTTTTTTTAAATATAAAAGCAGTATTATTTTATTAATAACCAGGAAAGTCCACTATTTCAAAATCACAAGTATGAGATTGTTGATAGCTTCACTTTAAATCATGTGTGAATAGTCAAAATAAATTGGATACCCAGATCAAACAACTTGATACAGATGAGCTTGTTGATAACTACACCTTAGATCAAGTGTGAATGGTCAAAACAAATTGGATACCTGGATCAAACGACTTGATAATTCCAACAATCAAAATAAGTGAAAACAAAAACTAAATAATTTATATGAAACCCAATATCAGACATATGGTTAGGGCATATGGAAAATAATAAAATAACAGGAAAATCAGCTCCCTATATTTGAGAGAGAGGTTCTGATGAAGATTCTGGGTGAAATAAATGTCAGTGGTATATGGCAGCACATATATAATAAAAAAATTTACAAGGTATACAGAAAGGCAGATATAATCAAATAAATTAAAATTAATTGTATTAAATTTGCTGGACACATCTGCCAAATGAATTCCTCTTCTTTAACATCTTGGATCTACAATCATAAATTCATAAAAATCTGAATTAAGGGCAGTCTCAGACTAAGGTAAGCAGATTTTATTGACAAGGGTTCTAAGAAACTAAGGTTTGCTTAAGAATTTTCAACTGGAATACCCTGATAAAAAAGGGAAAAATAAAATTAAAGATGGTTGGTTATATTCAGATTATCTGGCGCCATCAGCAACACGAGGGCTATAATGCGCCGAAACATTCGTCATTAGACAAGCCAACATACATTTACAAACACCCATGCCAACACGGGACTCGAACCCGCAACCTCGCTGTCTAGAGGCTAGCACGCTAACCACTATACCGTTTGGTTGGCTAAAATTAAAGATGATTCAGAGAAAGACTTTAGCCTAAAAATGGCTGTTGAGTCAGTAAAAGAAGTTTAATGCACAAGTTTCCTAGAACTCAAAAAGATAAAGAATAACCGGACAAAAAGATATAATTTTTGAACTGAAGCTATAACTCTATTAATCTGATAGTTCCAACAAAAACCAAAATCTGGGACATAATCTTTCTTCATATTCGGCTTTGAAACATAATCCACCCTATACAGTGTCTGACCAATGGCAATGTGCAAAAAATCTATAGTAATTTTTAAAAATAGACTGTTGGAGACAGATCATTGGCATGCATTGGAAGGGTTTGATATTATAATTTCAATCATAAATTCATGTTGAACTAGCCTTGCACTCCTAAAAATCTGATTTTTAAAAACAACACATGTTAGTTATTCTTATTGTAGAGCTACAAGTCAGTATTATCACTTTTTTGAAATTTCAACTCATATCCAGGTTGTGTTTTCTAGGATCATCCACAGCAGATTCACATAACTGAACTTTTGAGGAAAATAGACATGTGATCAATAATATCTGCTTGTTATTACAGCTAAGTAGTCAATTGGTATAAGCAATGAAAGAATCAATTAAGTGCCTAACTTCATTCTGCACTTCAAATAAAGTTAACTCTACAACTTTTCAAACACACATGCACATACTTATAATGTGTGCAGCATCACATGATTATGCAAAAAACATGTCAGTCAGTAAAGAGTAATATTCTAACAATTTCAAAATATTAATAATTGAAATATTAGACTGCCTTCAAAATCACTTTAACTGTATACTGGCAATGGTTGGTTCGTTGTTTTCAGATTATCTGGCGCCGTCAGCAACACGAGGGCTATAATACACCGAAACATTCGTCATTAGACAAGCCAACATACATTTACAAACACCCATGCCTAACACGGGACTCGAAACCCGCAACCTCGCGGTCTAGAAGCTAGTACGCTAACCACTATACCATTTGGTCGGCATATATATTGGCAATGTAAAAACACAGTTTTAATTATCCTTTATTTTCTTATTTGAATACGTAATTTTTATATTGAAATAATGAACATAAAAAAATCTATTGTTCTAAACTGCTGTACATACATAAGTAAAATGAGCTTCAAACTAACTTTAAAAGAATTAATTTAATACTTTTGTTTACAGTGCAATATTATTTAGTATTATAGATAAATAGCACATAAGTTCTCAATCAGGAGCTATTAAAACTTCTTATAACTATGATTTGACACATAAGACTCATTATTTGTCACATTCATAATATAGACAAAGAGTATATTCCACTATTTTTAATTATATACAAGGTAAAACCATCACAAAGATGCAACTTGAAATAGATGCAACTTGATTCAATACAACTTGAAATATAAGTCATAACATATTTAGTACAAAATACATCAATACTGTTGAAATTTTACTACAGCCGTCAATCCCAAATTGAGATAATAGACTAAGAAGTGACTACGAATTTAAGTACCCCCATCGAACATCACTCTGAATTTTTAATTTGCAATGAGAAAAAGTGCAGACAATATCACTTCACTGGTGAAATATATTCACATCTTTAAAAAGTGAGCCAAGTTGGCGTTAAATATTATGTCATCAATTTTGTGTTATTTATTGCCTACTTGCCAGATGCAAATATTTTTTGCCAGTGAGGTGAAACCATCTGCACCCTTTCTTATTGAAAATTAATGACCAGTAGGTTGCCAAATAAAAAAAAATAAAAAAAATGCTCATTATTTGGCAAGTAATGGAAATATTTGGCATTCAAAGTTGATGTTTGACAAGTTTCATCCATTTTTACCCCTGCAAACCAGTAAATTCATATCTACTAACTCTTCACTACATTCTAAAAAATGGAGTACTTAAACTTACAGTTACCTTTCAGAATATAAGTCTTCAGGCATTACATACAGAAGCTATAAAATTACCACTTGTGAAAAATGATCAACAAGTATGCAGATGTCAACAGAAAAATATGGGTCAAAATAACTTTAACCCTACATAACAAAAGACTAGCTGGTTTTATATTAATATAATACATTAAACACTTTATACAATCAGTAATTAAGTGAATAAGAACACTTTATAGAAAAAAATTTAATATTGAAATCCAAAGATAAAATAAATTATATAAGTTAATTATTAGACCGCACGTGTGCAACCTGCCCATTTAAGATTACATAAGAGGAATTACATTTTTGGAAGTTATTCAGAGTTAAATATTGTATTCTATTGCTAAGAGATATAAGATTCTTTAGATTTCTTCAATGTTTTAAAATTGTGATTTTCAATTTTTTATAGTGCTGCCACCTACTGCTTACTATCACAACTTCCCAAAAATTTGGTTGGTTGTTTTCAGATTACCTGGCGCTGTCAGAAACACGAGGGCTATAATGCACCGAAACTTTCGTCATTTGACAAGCCAACATACATTTACAAACACCCATGCCTTACATGGGACTCAAACCCACAACCCCAAAAAATTTGACATTTTTTTTTACTTTGATTTTCAAACATGTAACACAATGTGTAATTGTAAATAAAATATTCATCAAGAGCAGAGGTCTTAGCCTCTAAATTGGTACATCATTAATCAGTTTTAGTTATGTTTAAAACGAGAAAAACAGATTGTCACAAAGAAAACACTGACCATAAATGATATATAAGATTTTAAATATAAGAGTAATGAAACTAATTTAAAAACTTTAAATAAATATTTGTTAAAATATTACATTTTCAATGTATAATTTAGCAGTTAGAATTATAGCTGCGGTTAGAAATAAAGGTAGGATGATTATTTTTTTTTTGTGGTTATAGCTGAAAAACTAAAATGTAACAATAATCAAATCCAGTTATAGATTGCTATCAGTATCATTTAGTGTGCATGAGTATGTGATTTGAGCTCAAAAAGCTTTTCAATTTCATCTAAATACGTTACTTACATAATAATAAACCAAAGAGACAATTGAAAACAGCTTACACAGAACAATCACAAAATCATTTTAGCTAAAAATCAAATTTGCATTTTTACAGCAGCAAGAGAACATAGGAATTTGCATTTATAATTTAAAGATCAAGTTAGGCAAATCACATAAGTTATTCATCTTGTTATAAACTGCACACCTAGGCTTTCATTTCACCAACATCACATACTTATTGCATGTTTCCTCAAAATAAGCAATTAACGTTAAAAAAAATAGTATTAAAAAACTAATACTTTTTACCAATCAAAATTTTAAATAGCATAATGTTTAAATTACAAAAAGTATATAAATATCTTAACTTTGTATTTTGGACTAACAGAAATCTAAACAGATATATAAATTGGTAATTTATTAGCTATTTCTTATGAATTCAGCAGTCAGTTAGAAAAGATAAAAATATTACTAACATGTTATATATATATATATATATATATATATATATATATATATATATATATATATATATATATATATACATACATATATTTGAATTTAAACTTCTAGTTAGTTAAAATAGAGTTACAAATAAGCACACTACTGTGACATTTAAAAATTGCTTTATGTAAAAAAAATTTAATATTTTTTGTAAAATTATCTAAGCAGATCAAGAAAGTATAACATTAAATGTATGACAGTGACATACTGATGATAACTCTTAATCTGCTAATTTTGAACAAAAAAGTTATTTACATGTGCTTGAGATTTTCATAAAATTAGAGATTCTCAAAATTAAAGACAAAAAAGCCAAATATCACAGATAAAAAATAATATTATTATTGACAAGGGGTATTAATTATAATACAAGCTGTTAACTTTATATAAATAATTGCAAAGCGACAATTCTTTCACTTCTCTTTACCATGGTCATAATGAACTCCAAATACAAAATTATTTCATGTATTAAATCACAAACATATTGGTTATTTTTTTGATTACACAACTTCCAATTTAATGCATTAGCTTCCCTCCCCCCCCCCCCCCCTATCTCCACTATTTAAAAAAATAATCTTATGTAGTTATATATTTTTATGTAGTCAGATATTTTAAAGCAGTTATAATATCTTTTAATGACAGTTGCTCTGAAATAAATATTATTTAAAACAAATGATGTTATCTTAAAAGCACAATGCTTTGTTTTTGAAAAACTTAATGGTTAAAATTTTGATATTTTGGTGGATTTTATAACTTATGCATTATACTTGTCTCTTATATTTATCTTATATATTATTATGCATCTTATTATACTTGTTTCTTTAAAAAAATTTTTAAATATTTTGATTAATTCAATTTAATTGATCCTTTTGACATTAGAAGAAATATTGCCTTTTTGTTGCCTTAACAAAATTCCGGTTCAAAATTATCATTGTGCGATACTTTAATCACATAAATACACAATCACACACATAAAAAAATGCTAAATTGAACGAAATAGTTAAGTACTGATTATGTTGATATGTACTGGATTCTTTAATTATTTAAACAAATACTTCAACTGAAAAAATAACTTAAATTGTTTGACTTTTAACACTAATAATTTAAAAGTAGCAATAAATTTAATTAAAACCTAAATACATAAAAAAGGGTAAAAATGACTTCATTGTGATAAAAAAAAAAAAAAAAAAAACACATATCTCATGTCAATCTGTTAAATTACGATAGTATTCTATACTTTTGAGAGTACATAATATAAATGTAGGTATATCTACACAGCCATAAATTTAAGTCAAAAGAGGAAATGTAATTTTATTGCTTTTTGAAAGGAACGAGAAAAGCAGTTTCAATCTGGCATTTCAATTGAAAGTGCTGGCACTACAACCCTGAGTTCAGACTGTGAAGATACACTTTTTTTTTTTGAATGAGGATAAACTGGTTTTGAACAACTTATTATTTGAACTGGAGTCTCTTCTTCAGGTTCATTGCTATGCAAACTATATGATATGTTGCCATACTCTTGTAGAAGAGGACAAACACTCAACAAAAACTGGCAAAAATCTTTTCTTATTCCAAACCACCCTAAAATTAATAAAAGAAAACAACTAAATTATTTGTTTTACATAAGGAATAAATTAATTGACATGCTTAACATTAAATATGTAGTAAAATTCCTTAAAACGTAATAGAGACATGCTACAATTCCAAAGAGAGATGCATCTTTGCTTTATTTTAACTGTATCTCGTTCATTCTTAAAATCAATGCAAATTCAACATCAAAGTTTGAGTTACAAACTGAGAAATTTTTTAATTGTTAAAGTAACCACTACTTAAGTAGGCACCACTTTATTAAACGAATGCTGATAGGGAAAATCCCGTTTCACTTACATAGATCATACTAAGGGAAAAACCTTCTTTTTTTTACGCCATACAGCAATGTTTTAATTCAATTACAAATATAGTTTAACAACATATACACGATAAATGATATTCTAAACACGAATCCTACAAAAACGGATTGACTTATGTACATTCTACAATTGTGATATGACGTACTGTAAATCACAGTGTGCTATAGATCAAGTGTGATTTTTTATAGTTAAAACTAATGCAATTGGTTTCTTACAAATTCTTTTGAATGTAGTTTTATACATTTGAAAATTGGATTTAGCTGGGTATTAAGTTAACACTGTATATAAATACAATATTAAAAAAACAATAGCAGGCCTGAATTCTTAACAAAAATAAACTTCTAATATTATAAAATATATCTGCACGTACAATGATTTCCACCTTTAGATCCAAATGTCAGGAAAATCAAAATAATGAAGGTAAAGTACAAAGGGATACAAGTTGCTGCATATGTTAAACTACTTTCACTATCTAATTTGTTAGATAGCAAAACCTGTAAGAGATAAATGCAAAATATTAGCATTTAAAAATTACACTGATACAAAAATAGTATAAATAACAAAAAAAAAAAATATTTACTTTAAAAAAAGGATTACCATCAATTTTTAAAACTTAATCAGGGACTAATGAAGGATATTTCTATTTGATTTTAAAACCAGATAATAAAAATACAAAACCTAGAAATTACAAATGCAATAAAGTTTTAAGTTTTTTAGATTACAAAATTTTTAAAATATATTTTGAATTAAAGATGGGCTTTATTTGATGAGTCTTTTTACTTGGAATATTGAGAACATTTAAAAATATATTTTAGTTGAATTGTAAGATAAAACAAAAACTTGTGTGCATTGTATAGAGAAGTTGTTCCTATGCGATAATTTTTAACTTATTAACATTAAAACTAATTGAGTAAAACAATTACAATAAAAATTACCATAAAAACAGTTGTTATATTTATAGTATAATTTATTAAGAAAGATAAAAGATTTCTAAATCAATTCTCCATAAAAGTATTTGTGTTATTCCCATTCAGTAATGCATAGTAGTAGTAGTTATTGAATAGCTATTTTAAAAATGTTAATGGTTTTTTTTTTCTTTCTAAAAGATAGTTGATATGGTATCTTTAAGTTGCATGTATAAATACACTATTATCAATTTTTATTTTTTAAAAAATACTATTTTAAGCTCATAACTTGGACTTCATTTTTTAAAAAGAATGTTTTGATAAAAAGAATTCATGTTTTTGGAAAAAAAATTAGTGTTATTATTCTTTCTCTTTCTCTTTTTTTTTTTTTTTTGAAAAGTTAAAAATATTCATTTATAAAATTTTTTATAACTTTTGGTAAATATATTTTTGGTTGTTGGAAAATAAATATTGAATGTTTGGAAAATGCAAATTCCCCATTTATCTAAAAAATTCCAAATAGTTGAAAATTTCCTTCAGTTTTCTGTGGCCAATCTCATTAAAACTCAAAATCCTCATACAATAACATTCTACAACTGAGAAATATTGTGCTAAAGTATTTCAAGTATAACCCTGTATAAAGGCATTATTTCAGATGCTTCAAGAATTGACAATTCAATTTCAAAAATTTTACAGTTAAAATTTTGTAGAAACAACTAACTTAATATAACCATAATAAAATAATTCTTACCAAATATATTAAAATAGGTATCACTATGATGCTGTAGGATACAGCTGAATGCATACTTGTACGTTTTTGTTCAGCACTAACTTCAGGTGTACGCATTAAAATACTAGCAAATATTATGGCATATAGGACACCAATGACTACCATGCACATCACAATCCACAGTGGAACAAAAACGACCTAAAAATAATTTATATGAAAAACAACAAAGTAATATAAACAGAAATTTTGCAGGAAAAAATGTCATTTCTAACTCAAGAAAAACAAGCTTAAATTAACAAGAATATTTAAGTTATCTTATAAGAAAAAAATCATAGATGTTATTATACTTTCAAGAGACATTTAAATGTTTCATTAAGGAAATTTTTATTTATTAGTTAAAGAGCTTCATTACCAGCTTTATATGTCATATATTTTTTTAAATATGTTATACATTTTGTAGCATGTATAAACTGAGTATTCAAAGAGGAGAGAAAATTCAAAAATAAAAAAAAGCACCTCAAAGAGTTTTACATTTTTAAAAGTTTTTTTATTTGTTTATATTTGGGTATTTATGAATCAGCTGTGTGCAAAGTTTCATGTGAAACAATAAAGGGGTTTGTCAGTTATTAACTTTTAATTGTTTGGATAGAAATGGTCAGATAAAAAACTTATTTTAAACCTTTAGTAAATGAAATGTTAAAAAATTAACAGTAATGCATCATTTTAGAGCTGTATATTAACAAATTTTCTTCACACAGTATATACAAAATACTTATATTGGTAATAAAGAAACAAGAGGACCAAACTAAAGGTTGAAGCAAATAATCAAAAAGACAGTAATAAAGGTTTACTGCTTTTTCTCAACCCATTAAATATGGTAGGTAAGAAAATTTGCCTATGGATATATTAGTTTTTTTCTTTGTTAATAAATTGTGATTGTGGTTCCACTTATGTTTTTAAAAATCATAAAAATAAATTTCCAAAAAATCAGAAAAATTTAAAAAAAATACTTTAAATGATCTAAATAAACAAAGTCTAGGTTAAAAAGTATTTTTTTTTTCAACAATTTTAAAGTCATCTTTAATGGATTAATGTGGTAGGCATAAATGCTTCTCCTCCTAATAAAGGCCAGTGCTTTAGACAAAACTAAAAGCAGTTAATGCATAAGTTTACACACAGGAATTTTAACCATGCATATTTGGTGAAGTTCTGGATGTAAAAATATTATATGGTGGACAAACTCTAACTTCATTTAAAAATACACTTGATGCAATTACATAAAATTCCAACAAATATTAAAACAAAACAAAATAACACACTTTACTAATACAGAATAAAATATGTCTATACTGTGCACTTACAACCCAGTTCCACATGATTATTTCATCAAGTCTCAGAGCTAAAAATATAAACTGAAGAATATTCACAGAACAGAAGAGTTCCAACTAAAATAAAAGAATAAAATTCAGTGAAAATACAGGTTTTAAAATAACTAGCAAAAATTCAAAGGCAGGTAGAGGTTATCAAAATAAGCATATTTTGTAATGAAATATATGTACAGAAATGGAGCCTCTTAAGTAGTAAGAAAAGCAAAGCACTGTATCAAGTGGATGTGCATGGTGCAAGGGGCGTGATAAGAGCCCATGGCAAAAGTGGTGAATGTCCAGTATGCATTTACTTTTTTGACAATTAAGTGACAATTTCATTGGTAGATTTACAAAACTTGGACGATATTGGTGAAATATCGTTCATGTCAGGTAAATCTGCAGATGAAATTGGTATTATTTTTTCTCCTTAATTAATTACGCTTGATTCTTTCTCATCTTGAACAATAAAAAAAAAAGAGAAATTTACTTTTGCTAAAAGAAACCTCTAATGAGGAACTTGCACAAGTGAGGAAAATGAATATATTTTGTATTTTCTAGTGTTATCCAACGAATATATTTGAGCAGTGCAATTATTTTTCATCTTTATGCTTTCAATTAATCAAAAATTGAGTTTGAAATTAGCCGAAATCAAAGCAAAAGTCACGTGACCAAAAACGCATTAAAAAACCGTGACGTGGTTATGCAGAGATAAAGTCGCAAAAAGAAGGAGAAACCTCACTCATTCCTCGTCTAAAACAGGTTTTAGACTGGTTCATTATCTGGGCGTTGACGTTTCACTCAAAAGTGGCTTTTTCCCGCCAAATCGCAAAGTGAAAAACTAAATATTTTTTTAACTCTCTATCCGAGCTCAAATTTTTGAAAGAATGGTATTGTTTTTAATGATTTTTTCTCTACTATTATTTAAAATTAAAACCAAAAAACGTGAAAGTTCCTCATTCAGTAGATATAATCGCAATCACTTTATTTTGCAAAATATTCAGCATATAAAAAATATTTACAAGCTAATTTTTTAATGAATACTTTTATAGCATTTAGAAGGTTGGAAATTTAAAAATAAACTTTATATTAAACTCATGATTCATAAAAAAAAATTATAAAATATTTAATAAATAATAGCAAAAAATTTAATAAAGTAATGATGTATCTATATTGGATGTTATGGAAGGGGCAAATTCAGAAAGGAAAGCATGGAAGAATGCACCATAAAGATAAAAAAACACATTATGTATCTGGGAAAAAACATATTTTAATGCTTATTTTTAGCAGCGTATATTTGAAATACTTTGAGGATCCTCCACTAGTCATAATTTTTTGCTGAGCATAGAAAACTTTCTTCGTAAATATTGTTTTCATGTATTTTACAATTATATCAGGTTCTTTCATTTTCCGTGTTTTTAAGAACACTTTCCTGATTTTTTTTAAAATAGTGCACCTTAGAATAATAGTCTTAAGAAATTCCTCTTGTCCTGAGAGTTTGGAAAATTGCATTTCTTAAATGATTTGAGCTTTTTTCAATAAAAAAGATATACTAAATACAAAATAAAATCTTCATTACAAATATCTTCAATTATACAATACTTATAGTGGTATATTAGAGCGTTTATACTAGTGCATTTTTTAAAAATTTCTCTCAATTTGTATCAGCTTGTTTAATACAACATACATGATAAGATGCTTAAGACTAAAATAAAACATGATTTTTTTTTATTGTTAAACTGTGGCAATAAAAATTATTGTCTTGTGATATTAGACATTTGTATCATGTTTATAAATTGATTATTTATACACTTACTTGTAGTAATTTAATGCCCTTTCTATTTCATATGCAATGTGTCACAATATCAAACAAGACGATGTCAAACAATGGAAAGATTAACAGCCTGTATTTTAAAAAAATTCTAAATTTTTCCATAACTAATTTATGGATGTTAAATATTTTTTAGATTATGTAGTCGAAGTAGATATTTTGTTGTAACTATTTGCAAAAATAAAGTCTTGCTTTTATTACTTACTCTATTTAAAGAGCTTTCAATGATAATCACAAAAACAAAATTTCATCACATATTATTAAAATCTCATTTTTCTATTTCTAATGTAGATATTCATACATACTAAAGAACTTAGAGCAACCTCTGAGAAAAGAATAAAGAAATTAATATAACCCCTATAAATCAATACCTGGAGGAAGTGCCGATATGGAAATTTTTTAGATGGAATCTATTGCATGTGCCTCGTACTGAGGGAAATTTTTTTTTTTTTAACTTTAGTGATGTGTAATATCTAATAATAAAACGTGAAACAATGTTTCAAAACAAAATGCAGTTTGAAAAACAATATAGAATATGTTCAAACATTTACTGTAGATAAGATGAAAACTTACCTCAAAAGAACGGTCATGCTTGACAGCCCATATGCAAACAACCACAGATATTATAGAAATTGAAATTAGAGGAACAAAAACTAAAATCCACCAATGACGCTTATTTTCTAATTTATCACACACCAAGACTTCGAACATAAGTAATAGCACTTGCAGAACAACACTGATCAACATTGCTTTGTAGTGAACATAACCTTCTCCTTCAATTCTAAAAATCACAAAAAAAAAACATCAGTAGGGCAAGGAAAATATTTGAACATTTTATTAATAGACTGTTTAACAGCTATATATAATTATTTTAACAAATACCAATCAAGAAATTCGAAAAGAAAGTGTTGTTTTTTATAATTTTGTGATCAAATATTAAGAAATGTTTTTCATTTATCACTTTACTGGTAAAATCTGATACTTGAGTAGTAATAACCCAACAAAGTTAGATGACCATTTCTACTGATCACATGAGAGATACTTCCAAGATTTTGATGATATGGGGATGTCAAAAGTACTGAAAGTTCATAAAATGTAACCTCCTCCACCCGATCTCTACCACTGATTAAAAGTTTTTACTGCAAATTACCTCACCTGTACTGAGGATGCCTCCACCATACGTAACTTCCAACGCATGCACCTGCTATGACCATGAATTTCCAAATCCACAAAGGAAGAAAAACAGCCCAATAACTCCATGTGATGGCACCATCCAGCCTCAAGCAAAACAATATTGTGAACAGAAGCAAACAAAGGTACACCAAAAATTTGCTGAAAAATAATATTTATAATTGTTAACAAAAATAAACATTAATAGAAATGCTTGTCATTTATAAAGTAAATGGTTTTATGAATAAAGAAAATGGTTTTCAATAGAATTTAATTTGATATTAATATATTGTTAATTTAAAAAACTTCTTTACAAAAACATAATAGCATAAAAAAAACATTAATTGAATGAGCATTTTTTGACACCTCCATACCAGAAGGTAAAAGTTGTAAATAAAGTTTTGAAACACTTGCATAAAACTTTACCACTTATTTCATAAACATAATAGTATATAAATGATTAATCAATTCTCTTCTAATTTTTATGCACAGAAATCATTTTTGTTGCAACAATACACAATTCGTGAAACTTTTTAAATCCTCATTTTCTTCGTTATTGGAGTTTAAGCACAATACAAAATCGATAACAAAATTAATATTTTCACTTAGAAAAAAACTAATATAGTACCAATATATTAATTTACAGGGAACTCAACAATTTAATTCTTTTCTAAATTACAAGTCTGGTTGGCATTGATACATTAGTATTTGCAGCTCTCTAAATGAAGAAACACACAACGTATTGATCTCTGATGTAAAATGTATTCACTTATATACTAATAGTTGTTTTGGTTTCCAATAGTATCTTCAAAATTACAAATTATGTTGGATTTTACCCAAAATCTCAATGTATTATTTAACAATTGGTTTTATTGAAACGATTGCAGATATAGAAAACCAAGAAAGGGTTGTTTGTACTCAAAATCTAAAGAAATTTCAGAAGTTGCCATTTCTGAGCACACACAACACTTGGAAAAAAATAATTGAAATAATATAATTGCTAAATAAGGAAACACACATACTTAAAAGTATACAAGCAAATTATTTCTCAGAACTTTTTCACAGCTGAGTGACCATTCTTCTCAGTTTTCTATGGATCTTCCCCAAGTACCCCTATTCTTAGTTCTCACATTTGAATTCAATAGGCACTGTGGTAACCCCCAATGTTCTATCGTCTCAAATTGCATAACCAAAATGTTGTGATTCCTAAAGGTACATTTCAGTGAGTATTTTTACTAAGGGAAAGTTTTCAATTGCATTACAGATTTAATTTCACGGTGCTTCCTTGTGTCATTCTTTTACAACGTTTTCTGGGAAAATTCCACAATTTTATCCTTGTCAACTAAAGACAAATAACAGCAGAATAATTTGAGAAGATTATGGTGCATATGCTATTAAGGCTTGATAAATATGCAACTTTGAATTAAAACGGGTAAACGAAAATAGCCATGTTTGCCTATTGAAAGTGAAAATCATACTAATGGTTACCAGGGAAGTACTAGCTTCAGGCTAACAAAGTGAACATGTTCTCTGCAAGCTCATGTAAAACTGACATTTACACATTGTGCTAACAAAATTTGGCATACTTTAGAGATTTTCAGACTTTTATCAAGGTCGTTGCGTTACAATTCAAGTGCTGAAATCCATTATTAACTTAGAATAGGAACACTTTGACATGCATTAGTGACTAAATTTGTCAAAAAGTAGGATCTCAATAGTCCTGTATTAACGCTAGGGAAAATTATACCAATCTTCATAGAGAAATTGGGAGATATCCAACTTCATTCTTTAAATTTTACTACGGAGGTTTGATTCTAAAAGGTATAAGCCTATGCAGACCAGGCAAAAAATATTGACTTCATCATTGTGTTTATATCTTATCAAACCATGATTAGCTATCAAGTCATATGAAAGAAGAATTATCTTGTTGGAAACAACGTTTTCATCAAATATGGGCTCGATTTGCCCTTCACAGTTGTTCTTCCTAAACAGATTTATTAAAAGGAAATGCATATTATGAGATGGTTACCCAAACCCTAATTAATCTGTCTTCATGATTGACTCTTATTATGGTCATGATGTTTGGTTCAATGTTTTCTAAACATACCTGTTCTCTAAAACAAAGTGAAAGATCATTTGTCTAAAACAGATCATTGTCATGGCACCTCTGTGGACAACATTTTGCATTAAAAATTTTTACAGTGACTTCCTAATTGTCATTATGTGATATTTTATTTGTGAAGTTGTTCCTCATTATGATGGTTTTGATACTGAAATTTGTATATACAATTTCAGCTTTGAGGTAACTTTCACTGCAACTGTCTACTTTTTAGAAATTACGGATAGTTTCAAGACATGCCAGTCACTCTTATAGTGCCTCCCATTTTGACTTCCATTTCCTTTTCAGAGATGTTTTCAGGGAATACTTTTGGTACTGTAGCTTTGAAAAACCCAGTAAAGTGGCTATTTTGTGTCAAATGCTGAAAATATAAGATGTCTAACAAGCCGACAAAAAAATATAATATTATGCACTACCCACATAAATGCTCATTGCCTAAAACTTTAGTACTTCCATCTGACAGTAGACATGAAAAAGTAGTGAATCCGCAATTCAGTTGAAAAAATCCTGTTTACTAGTTGGCTGAATACAAAAAACTACTAAAAAACGCAATAATATTGACAGTGTTTCCGTTATTTCGATAATTATTCGTATGTAAAAATTTGAAATTTAATTGAATAACTTTTACATGGATTAAAAAGTAATCTTGGTGAAGATGTAGGTTGAGACATTCGTTTGACGCTGTTCTGTTTGTCGAGTTTGGTTTGGGATAAATTTGGTTTCTGGCAACCTCCTTAATTGTTAGCTGGTAGTTTCAGAATATTCCACTGGCTTCTATCCTGGCAATCCTGCTATAGTCAGTGAAATTCAAATATGTTTTATTTCATTCAATCATCGAAATCTTGGATATTAAGACATGGGATTTTTCAGGTTTGCTTTTTCATTTGATTCCTTTTCCATCTGTTGTTTTTTTGGGTTTTTTTGCATTTGATTCGGTTTGTTTTTTGCATTTGATTCTTTTTCTTTTGATAATCATGTCTTCAGTAATGAGCGTCATTGAAAAGTTTCAGAATAAGATTGGGAACCTTTTGATATAAAATTTTCAAATAACAGAATGACTTTTGGTCACCCTGGTGCCACTAATTGGCTTTTTGTTATTCATATCGCCCATGATAAAAAGGATTTTTTGGATTTTCTTAAGAAAGCAAAGTTAATTCATAGTGAAATGAAGTGTTTGAAATGTAATGGTGACATGAAGTGGAAACCTAGGGCAATGAAGTTGGATGGATTTATATGGATTTGTAGACAACTGTTAGATAGCCAAGTGTGTGGCAGTCAAAAGTCAGTGAGGTAAGCTTTTTTCAGTAGTCGTGCATAATAGAACTAAGGATATTTTGCTTTCAGTAATTAAAGGACTACACTTCATTCCAATTGCTGGGCATCTTATAATTGCTTAGGACAAGAAGTGTTTACCTACTTAACAGTAAACCATAGTGTTACTTTTGTTGATCCCATAACGAGCTGCCATACTAATACCAATGAGAGCACATGGAAGCATGTGAAGACAATCTTGCTAACACACAATCAAAACGATTTAAAATTTCATTTTGCTTATTACATGTTAAAAAAATCTTGCAATTAACAAAAAATGTATTGTTTTAATAAGTTTTTGGAGATAATTAGGGAATTCAACTGGAAAGAATTCAAAGTTACTGTTTAAGTAATTTTGTTCCGTGACTTATGTAATTGATATGTTTTATTCAAGATTAGATTGTACACTTACGATATAGGTCCGGGTCAGTAATTTATTGTGCCTTCACCACGGGTTGGCCTACTATCGTACTTTTTGTAGGAACTGACCCACATAAATAATTATTAGAATCATTCTACAGATATGCACCATTTTATTCTTTATTTATTGAGATTAACTAGCATATTATGTGAAATTTTATTGTTTATTTGCATGTTCATTATGTTTTCAATCGTTGTTTGGTTTTAATATTTTGAAAGCCACCATCTGGTAGATTTTGAATGAAACGCCATCTAGTGTATATTGAATTTATCGCCATCTTAACTTAACAGCAACCAGACACTATATCAATTTGGCAACCTTTTGGTCACCAAATGTCCTATACTACATCTATTACGTAATCTCTGATATTTATGGTCATCTAAAACATCCTATCAACTCTGGCATACAACTGTTGTACTTCTAATAATTTTACAGGAAGTTTATAGTGCAGAATTATTGAATTTACATTTGATCAGGCGAAAATATTGTTTCTTGAGAAAATGCCATTGACATTGCTAATAACTTTCAGATATCAAAATCAAGGTCAAATTTTTTAAATTCTATATACCTAGGATTAAAATCTTGAAACAGACTTTGAAGATTCATTTCCCTAAGAGAAACCACAGTTACACTCTCCCAAAGAGCACATGTTACAATCAGACTACGAACATTTCATGAGATAAAAAGTATGCTAAGAAAAACTTTAACAATAAGAACCAAATTTGTAGGGCGATTTATTCACGTGATTTACAATTTTCTTCCTTGTTTGAGCAAAACAACTCGAGGGAATTATTTTGTAATTTTTAAAAAAATTCAGTTCAAACTTGCATAACATTTATGATGTTCACATAACTAACGGAAATTTTAGAAGTCAGGTTTATTAAAGTATGAGAAAACAAAACAACACAGAACAACAAACATTTAGTTGCCAATAAGTATGTAAACAACTTTATATCTGATTCATAAAGATTGTGCATGTGACGTCAGAAATCAATTGCTATGTGACATAAATTAATTATTAAAGACATGAGAGAATTTTCTTAGTTCATAGAAAAACTATTTTGAATTACGGGTGCAGAATATCACACAACTTTTAATTACACTATAATATTGGTCATTGCATTGAAATGTATGGTGTTATTTACCGTTTTCAAATTTTCCTTCATTTGAATAAAAGTAACCAGTTTGGCGATATTTTAGGCAATAATTTTTAAGTGTGTGAAAAAAACCTGCCAAAATATCAGAATTGGCAATGTTATTCGAAAGACATTACACTATCCTTTCTTGTGCATGAAATAGAAAAAAAATCTTTTGTTGATGGGCGATGTTCAAGGACAATAGAGATCTGTGTTAAGGGCACTCGTTTTTCAACTATTTAAGCTTTTATCGCATTTCTACGTTAATTTCGAAAGTACGCACGATTAAAACACCTTAATAGGCAAGAGCACATATTTTAATCAAAATAGTTTGAGCCGTTTTTTAGCAATAACAGTGATTCAGTGTAACTTTGAGCCATAGGTGTAACTTTGCGCCACCTCCTAGTTTTCGGTATTTTTGGTTTTAAAGAGCTGTTAAAGATCCATTGCTGCAAAATGCTGGCAAGATTGTAAAATTGGATTTTTGCTCTATAGTTTAGAAAATGAATTGGCAAAATCATACATAATTTATTTGGTCATTCAGTCGTTTCTCTGAAGTACTGTTTGCAAGTTCCATTTTAATGCTTACTTGAAGTTGATGTAAATCAACTAATTTATGCAAGTAAGCATCAACTTACCCCTTTATCAGCTATATAACTTTCTGAAAATAGTGAAATTGTTAGTAGCTGATGGTTATTTATTTACTAACATTTAGTAAAAAGCAAAAAACCAAGGCAACCAAAAAATATTCAGTGTAACTTTGAGCAGGTTCAAAGTTAGGCTGATGACAGTGTGTAATGTATACACTGCACATATAATTCATATTTTATTCCAATTTATTTTTGGTTGCTTTTAAATGCATTTAAATACATTCAAATGCAATTTAATTTACGGAATCTTCCCTTGTATGCAAAATCCGATAAAATGAAAATATCGGGAGTGAATTCAAGAAGTACCTAAAAATATTAGAAATAATGATCTACCAGTCCATTCACAGAACTAAAAAAAAAAAAATCTTCCTACCTGTAATGGCTGTAAAAAGCGTTTCAGTTGAGTAAGTGAATTCTATGCACAAAAAATAAATGGTACAGGAATATGTATAGCGAGGACATGAGGGGATCGTCCTAAGTCCTCTACCATATGAACTCCTGGGAGATAGCAAGATTAAAAGTCCTAAACTAGATGACCCACCTGATGGCTGTGCGGTTACAGCTCTGGCCCCACATGCCAAAGGTGCCGGGTCCGAATACCGGGTTAGTCATGGATATTCGTTGTAGTTCGAAATCATCGTCATTGAGCGTATAAACCAACCAACCAACCTGAACTAGATGATGCAGGTGACAGTGTATGTACAACACTATCATTTTCAAAGGAGATGAAAGTTGGACAATTAGGAT
Source organism: Linyphia triangularis (assembly GCA_963978545.1). Taxonomy (NCBI): domain Eukaryota; kingdom Metazoa; phylum Arthropoda; class Arachnida; order Araneae; family Linyphiidae; genus Linyphia; species Linyphia triangularis. The sequence goes on from OZ021721.1 coordinate 124,796,390, forward strand.
ATGATAGAGGTTTATACTGCTGAAATTGTTGAGGAGAATATTACTTAAAAATCAGAGATTGTTCAAGTGGTGGCTGTTGAACACATGATTGAATACATGATTGAACAATGATGCAGGAATTTCAGACACAGAGCATACAAGTGTTTTAGATTTTGGTTATGGCATATGCAAAGTTTACGTCCACGTAATAATTCAATACAATGGAGAAATGTAACCAGACCAAATTGACTTAAAAGACAACATGATATTTGGTGGTTTATGAAGAAATTTGGTGCATATTAGAAATGGGCCCAATATCAATGGAAAAATTAGACGTGTTTATAAAATTATCTCCAGAAATTATTATTCCAGCTAGAACACGAGAAGTTTTCCGATCAATGATTTTTTCTTTGATGCTGAAACTATTAATCTAAAGAATGCCAAAGTGAAATTTTATGAAGTTTGAACCTTTTTTTTATATATTCTCATACTATTTCTAACGTTATTAAGAGTAGAATATTTGTATTTGTGCCACATTGTGACAGGCGCGCCTCTGACGTCAATCGCCATTCGAACACTGGCTGCCGTCGAGAGAGGTGAGGTGCAGAGTGGGCCCATGGCGATGAGTTTCGGATTTAATTATGCGGTGCAATAAATTTTATAGTGCTGTTGATAACGCATTGGACATTGCTATGGAGTCAGGCACAAGTTACATGAAGGGTAACCCTCATTGCTCATATTACCGTATTCCACTGTGGTGAACCGGTTAACGCGCTTCTAAACCTAACTATCGGTTTCCGTTTTCAAATATGGCACAACCAGACGGAACTGTTCCTGCTACGGCCGCTGTTATCGTACCACCGTTTATAAAGCCTGACCCATCGCTATGGTTCCATGTGATTGAATCAACATTTGAATTGGCTACTCCTCAAGCTGTCGCCGATTCCAGAACTAAGTATAACTACGTAGTGGCTCATCTACCGCCAGATACTGCAACTATCGCGATGTTATTATGCAACTGCATGCCACAGACCCATACCAGGACCTCAAAAATAAAATCATCGAGTGTTGCAGTGAAAGCCGCAGTCAAGAAATACGTCGGTTGTTAGCTGGACAAAGTCTCGGCGATCGAAACCCTTCAAAGCTACTTCGTGATATGAAACGCAGAGCAGAAAATCACAAAATTGACGACATCCTGTTACTCGAACTTTTCAGCCAAGCTATGCCTTTGCCAATCAGGGACGACGCGAACGGGGGGCTCAGGGGGCGCCTCGCCCCCCCCCCCAAAGTTTTAGAAAGTTGAACAGTCGGCAAATTTTCGAAATTTTATCATGCTTTTTTTTTTTTAAATCGATCCACAATAAAATCGAAGTGAATAAAAAAAAAATTCGAACAGAAATATTAAGAGTACAGGCCCAAGTTTCGCGAATCGGCATTTTTACACTAGACCCTAGTAGCAATTTTACCTCGGCCGGTGATCGGAATTCCATCCCCAGGTGAATCGCCGATGATTGGCGATTCACCGGAAACTCACCCTAAACTTATCTTTCCCTTGGCAACTAATCCATTTTGTCCCCGTGGCCGGCCATTGGCCGATGTCCTGAAACTGATCGAATTCGAGCAGAAGCCGACAAGAATTAGTTCGAAGGCCGAGGAAAATTTTGCTCTCAAGAAATATCGAAACAATGGTCGAAATTTGTCGAAAATATCAATTAATAAACATTAAATTATTATAAAGATGTAAGTATTGAATATTAAAAACGACAAGTTAAAATAATGCAAAACTAAAAGCCGGAGCGCGTAATTCTTACATGGTAGTATTTTCAATGACATTTTAAGAGTACAAATAAATCGAAGTTATAACACTACCAAATTCAGAATTGTCTAAATTACTTACCCTGGGATCGAACCGAGGACGGTTATCTCCGGAGTGCGTTGACATGGCCACTGGACTGTAGTTACTTGTGATTCTTGGTATAACAATTGTATTGTAGTACAAAACTCTACTATCATACAGACTTTGCAAGGAAATTGACCGACATTTTTTTTTATATATGGGGTATTTTCGGAAAATAGCAAATCTTCCATAAATTTGGGAAAATGATATTAATTTATTTATTATAGCAAAAAAATAATAGTGTCAAATAAATAGTGTCGCCATCTATTTTGTAAAATTTTAACTAACTGATTTTATGATATTTTTTGAATTGCAATTTAAGAGTTTATTTAATAATTTTGACATTTAAAAAAATATATTTAATTTTTAAATTTTTAAAAAAACTATATCCAATTTAATTAACTTTTTGAAACATATAAACATATTTTTATTTTACTTAAAAGATGTTTAAAAAACGGACCAAAATATGTTCAGCAAATTATAATGAAAACTATTTAAAAACAAGGACTATATTTTTATTTTATATTAAATTGAAATGAGAATTTATATTTAATTTTAGAAAATTGTTCCTATATTGTTTTACTATATAAAAACTTTTATTTATGGATTTTATTGACGTATTAGGTAAGCAATATATAATTATGTGGTTTGTATTTTTTCAAAATATATATTTACATTTAAAATTTTTCGTACACTTAGTTTTAAAATATTTTTCACTTATTGCCAAAGCGAAATGTTTAGCAAATTGTATACTTGATTTAAATTTGAAATACATTCAAGGATCGCCTCTAATTCAGTGGAATTGCAAGAAAAAGAAACATAAGTTTTTTATCGCCTGTCGATGTGGTTCCGATATCTTGCCGATCAAAAAAACGATGATCAGAAATTCTAATCGGCCCCCGATGTTGGGAAGATATCTTTTCCCGATGAGTTTAGGGTCATCGGCAGACGAGGAAATAAGGGTGTGTTTATATATCAGTCTGGGGAATCGCCGATGACTTTGATGAATTCCGATCATTGGCCGACGAAACGCCATGCAGTGATTGCTACTAGGGGAAGTCTATTATAAGGGAGTCGGTGTCTTTTCCACTGCCTACATTGATGGACTGCGTACACAAATATAATAGATATCTTGCGAACACAAATCATAGATATCTTCATTATCTCACCCCACCCAGCCAAAGTTTTTAGAAAAGAAAGACGGCACTCGGAAAATTTCTAAAAGTTCATCAATTCCTTTAAAAGCGCCAAGTGATGGATGTTTTAAAACATATTGAATAGAAAAAAATAAAAATAATTAAAATCGTCAATAGTATTTAAAAATCATGATCACAATTCAGCCCAAGTTGGGGGTCGGCAATTTTAAATTGGAGTAAGTATATCCTTTTTTTTTTTTTTTTTTTTTTTTTTTTTTTTTGCAGGAACATTTAAGTTGATATCGTCACTGACAGCGTCTAAATTAAATTAAATATGAACATATCTCCCGTACCCAGTACTATTGCACAAGTATCAATTTCCACAAATTCTCTACAGAATGAATAATTTTCCTTCAAGTTCAAATCAGTACATTCAATTGTATAAATCGTCAAGTCGACTGTCGTAAGTTTTTCATTCAGTCACCTGATAAGTACACACTATATTCTCAGGAAGAAACTGACAATAATTACTTATTTTTCCAATTAATAGATAACTCAGGTTACAGTAGGTGACATATTTTTAGTACGTCAGGTAACGCCTCAAAAACCATAATATGCCCATTAAACGTCATTTACATAAAGTATGAATTGAAAGTCTTACAGAAAATTTCAAAACATCTAAATTTTTACATGAGGAAAATGAGAACTCTTTTATCAAATACATACCTTACGTACACCACTGGTCTGGCGAGAAGTTTCAATTTTGAATAAAACTTGCTTATTTTTTGGTAAGATAAAAATAAAAATACATTTTATAAGGTTATTCAACGAGGTTTATTTTTACTTATTACGAACGTGAAGTTCAGTGAAATGGAAGTAGCGTGCAATTCTGTTAAAAAATATTTCTATTACATTTTGCCAAATTATTGCAATTAATGTCAAGTAGAACTCTATAAATAAGTGTTATATAGAACTTCATTTATTAAAAAAGTGTAACGGTGTGCGGTATGGAGAGTCGAACACGGGACTCCTAGATCAGAAGACAGGCGCGCTAACCACTAGGTAAAAGTGATCACTAGTGCCTAGGTGTTGTATCTGTCATTTGTACACGAGACCACCACCTAGCCCCTTCCCAGTGGGTTGCGAAGGGATGAACGATTGAGTTGCTTGCGTGTGAGTTGAGTGTGTTGCGTGTGGCAGTGAGTCGCCAGAGATGCTGAGGTGGTAGTGTGGAGGTCGTGCAAGTAGATGGTGCCACTGATGTGTTCGAATATTCGGGTCACCAATATAGCGGTGTGAGCTAACGGGGAGTCAAACCAGGGACTCTTAGATGAGAAGACAGGCTCGCTAACCACTAGGCAAATGTGACCACTAGTGCCTAGGTGTTGTATCTGTCATTTATACACGAGGCAACCACAAATGTATTACCGAAATAATGCATGCCATGTAAATTGGAAGGCAATGTCGTATGTATTGCAACAAAATAATCATTGGAAAAGTATTGAAAGATTTGTTATAATACTATTTAAATTTCTTGACATTTCCCGCAATTAAATAGCTGCAGCCTGAAGTTGTCCGACGTACAACCAGGTTTCAGTCTATTAGAAGTAGTGAGTACCCTTTCACACCGATCCTCGATTTCATCACTTTATACACGAAACATCGGAAAGACATCGTGTTTCAGATAAGTTAGATTAGTCAAAATATCTTAAAAAATATTTCAAATTGGATCAGTAGATCTCACATTAGGTCTTGTTGACTGTGACGTGTCTCTTCTTTAAAAGATCATATGCGCAACTTCTCCTTCTTCAAGATAATAACATTGGGATTTTGAATACCTCCCCTCCCCCCACAAAAAAAAAAAAAACTCCGCAGGTACTATTCCTTACTTAGTTTGGATTTTTGTGCCGAAAATTATGGTTTGCTTTTTTATAGATCTGAATATTTTGTTGCTAAATTAGAAGTTCATAAGGGTAGTGAGTTAATTGAGAATAATTTACTTTGTAAAACTTTATTTCTGCTTCATTAGGATAGAGGGTCATGTATATTATATACATGATATATATATATATATATATATATATATATATATATATATATATATACATATATATAATATTATACTTTGGTTTGATGCTAAAGTAATACATTTCATTTTTAGTCCTGCTTAAAGAAAATTAGCATTATACTTTCCTTCTGGAACAAATGATTATTATTAATAAAACGAGTAATATTTGCAGAAAATATTGCTGAAAAACCTAAAAAAATCATTAAATTCAATGCTGCAGTTTTGGTAAAAAATATGTACACGAAGTAACAATTTTTAAGAAGTAAATTCCTGTGTTGAATTGCAAAAAAAAAAAAAAAATAAGTTTTACTATTAATATACTTTTCAAGAGAAAGTAAAATCCTCTTTTCTTTTTTGGTTAGGAAAATATGTTGAAAGGTACTTAAAAATTAATCAACAAAACGTTTTTAATAATTATTGTATTTTGAAGTGTAATTACAGGGTGTCCAGAAAAGGACTCCCTGATTTCAAAATTAAATATCTCGAAAACAAAGATCGATAGAGGAATGCAGTAAATGGTATGTTTATTGTGAAAGCTGTAAGAATTTTATACAGCAGTTTGAAATAACAGTTACAAAAGCTGCTAACAGATGGCGCTGTAATCGCCATACGTAATGCCTAGTATAAATAGTGATCCGAAGCCCAGTGCGATCAGTTCCACTATTGAAGCGTGAAAGGAGGTTAGCGTACCGAAGGAAGAGATTAAAACCATGTACTCCATTGAACAACGCGTTTTTCTGGTGCTAGAGTACCACTGGTTAAAAGAGAGTCCTACGGCAACAAGGCGCAGTTTTCAAGCACGATTTAATGTTCCAAAAGGACCCGATGCGAAAACCATTCGTACGCTCTTCGCCAAATTTCAACGAACAGGCAGCGTAACTGATGATCTAGTGGGGAATGTTGGCCGCAAGCAAACTGCAGTTACGCCTGAAAATGTCGCCACAGTTTCTTGAATTATTCAGCAAAATCCAATATCATACGTCCGTAGAATTGCATCTGAGACTGGTTTGAAGCGTTCCAGCACGCAGAAAATACTGAGAAAGAGCCTACACATGTTTCCATTCAAAATTCAAACTCACCAGGCCATACCCGTACGAGCTGTGCAACAAAGGATTGACTTTGCTAATCAGATGCTCACAATGATTGATAGTGAAGGATTTGATGTTGGCTGCATCTGGTTTACAGATGAAGCACACTTCCACTTGAATGGATTCGTGAATAAACAGAACTGGCGATTTTGGGGTTCCGAAAATCCATATTGGTGTGAAGCGAAACCCCTGTATTCTCCTAAAGTTACTGTGTGGGCTGCAGTATGCAGCAGAGGCATTATTGGCCCTTTTTTCATTCGAGAAACGGTCACTAGTGAACGTTACGTTGCAATTTTGGAACAATTTGTCGCCACACATCAAGTGTTAGAGGATCGACCACGTACTGAATAGTTTATGCAAGATGGAGCCCGACCACATCGTACCGAACAAGTGTTTCGCTTTCTTGATGAATACTTCGGGAATCGAGTCATTGCTTTGGAATATCCCAAATTTACTGGTGCAGGCAAGATTGGCCTCCCTATTCGCCGGATTTGACTCCCTGTGACTATTTTTTGTGGGGCACATTGAAAGACATTGTCTACCCGAAGCATCCCGCCACGCTGGACGAGCTTGAATCGGTGATCTGTGTGGCATGTGAATCCATTTCTGTTGAGACACTACGAAATGTGATGGCAAATTTCATTCTTCGTTTGCGCCACCTCTGTAGTGCCAATGGTGAACATTTTGAAAACATTGTGATGTGATTTTTTGCAAAGAATGTTTTCATACGATTATTTCATTTATGTATGCTGATAATGAGCTGTACAGCGTACAGCGCCATCTGCTAGCAGCTTTTGTAACTATTATTTCAAACTGCTGTATAAAATTCTTACAGCTTTCACAATAAACATACCGTTTACTGCATTCCTCTATCGATCTTTGTTTTCGAGATATTTAATTTTGAAATCAGGGAGTTCTTTTCTGGACACCCTATAAGTAAGAAACGCATACAAGAAATTATTTTTAGTCACGTTTCACTTATTATGCTCTTTTGTTTACATTTCAATTATCACAAATTACAGTGCTTAAAATTAAATGTTCATTTCAAGACATGGTTAGTTAGTGTGCCAATGTAAACAAACTTATTCTTCCTGAACCATCACAAATTTAATATTAATATTTATCTGTAACTCTATCCCTATTAATAAATACATATGCTGTCGCTTCTTTCATAACTATTAATAAATACATATTAGATTATATTAAACACATATACCATGATTTTGGTATATGTGTTTAATTAGTATTTTTTTTTTTTTTTTTTGCTTGTAATTTTTTTGTGTTCAAATTAGTCAAAAAGAGATGTGTTCCAAGAGATGCTTAGGTACTCTTCGGTTTGCTGAATTGCAATTTTCGCCAAGTCCAAATGTAAACATGTTCAAAAGATGTGTAAATGAATCTACAACCCTAAATATTTACTGTTTGTTATAGGAATCGTAAATGTTTTGAAGGTTGTTAGTTTAAATAAGTTAGGACTGCAGTTTGGTGCACTGTTAAAAATTTTGTTCCACCTTGCACCAAAATTTGGTTCCCATTTAGCTTCAACCAACATTTGGTGCTTGTTTCACGATTTATTGGTGGTTACGGTCCGAGGTAGCACCATTAAATCGTTAAACTAATCACCAAATGTTGGTGGCAGCTAAATGGGAACCAATTTTTGGTGTAAGGCGGCACAAAATTTTTAACAGTGTGGTTTTTATCTGGTCGGTTTACCGAATAGTACCATAGTACTGATGCTTAGTAAACTGAATGTTGATCAGCCATTCCGATACTAAATTATATTTGTTTTTGATCGTATGTTTTATTCTTGTTCATACCTTCAATAATGAATGTTTTTTGGTAGGAATAATCAACTTCAAATAATACAATGCATTTTAAAAATATTATCATAAACAATTTTCTTCATAGAATGTGTTTTTTTAATACTGGTTTGAAATGTATTATTAAAAAGGTTAATTAATTACTAAAGGTTAATGTAATGTAGAAGATCCGAAACTTAGTATTTAAAAAGAGTATAGCTTTTTAGAAGGTTATTAGGCCTCCGCTCTTGTTTGAAGTCGAAGGATACACCTTAGTCTTTCTAAATCAGCGATCTTAAAATTGGTGAAAAAGTACTTATCTTGTTGATGTTTGGTGTAAAATAGCTTTTTTTAAGTTTGTAATAATTTTGTCGTTAAACGTTTCTTAATGATTGTTTCTTTTTATTAAATAACAAAAGCAATGCAGCTCGTAATCATTTTATCCCTGTAATTCAAGTGCACAATTTGCTTGTGAAAGAAAATTATGTTTTTGGTATCAAAATCACAGAGAAAAGTATATTTATAAATATACCATTTTTATCTTGAACAATCAATGTGCTTCTTGTAAGATCTTTAGAGAATATATACACAGAAGAAACTTCCAAATATGGGCTTTTGCCTTTCCTCAATAGCTATTTTCTGTGTTTGCCATTGTTTCATTGTCAATAAGTTCCTTGTTTGCAAAATCATAACAACAGAAAGCGCAAACCCACAAAATGATTATCATCAAATGACAAAAATATACATTTTGAAAATTACTATAATAATTATACTTATTACTGATTCTGTGAAAGAATTTTAACCAATCATTGAAAACTCTTTTCTGCTGTTAAAATTATGTTTATCAGAATAAATAAAAGATAATTGGACATGAATGCATAAATTCACTATGGAATGTAGTCCCAATCAATTCAGCATTGTGATGCGTGTTTCGGGATAATGACTCCAGAAACTTTATAGAAACCTTACACAATGTCAACTAATAGTTTGTGTATATTAAATTGAAGTGTTTGCTGTATTCATTCATTTTTATTGCCTTGCAATTAACTACTCTATAATAAAGTTATTTCTCTGTAAATATTTTCTGATCTGAACTTTCCAAAATCTGTATTTCCCTTTGTCGAGTACGATTACTCACCAAGCCTTACATTTATTAAATGTTTACATGTTTAAACAACATATCCCTAGCCTATGCTATAGCTACCCTCTAAAAGTTTGTTATAGGAACTATAAATGATTTAAAGGTTTTTATTTTAGATGAGTTATGTCTGCAATTTGGTGGGTTTTATCTATGACTAATGGAATATTAGTCCAAACTCATCTATGCAAAAAAAAAAAAAAAAAAAAAAAAAAAACGGAATTAGAACAATGATTCTTGTCCAGAATCCAAGTGGTGTAGAATTAGCGATAACCTATTTTGTTCTTCCGATATTATCAATATATAATGTGAGCAGTATATGGAAACAAAATATTTGTCAAGTTGGGGGCAAATAAGAGTATTTTATATTTGGAATTTACTGTTAACTGATTTTAATCTTGAATTATATTATAAAAAAGCAAATGTTTAAAGCATTTCTCATCTTCCCTGCAAAACCATTTGAAGTTCTATAGAGCATATGTAGGTACATATCTTTTGTATTTGTACTAATTGTAAATAATTTTGTGTAGTGTATTGATGTTTGTTTTCTTGCACACTTTGAGTTTTGTTATACTGGAATAATTTATTACTTGATGAATTTTAATAAAATATTATTTGCTAATTTGTTGTTTTACTATTTTTATTTAAATCTGATTAAGAAATATATAAAAAAAAATTGCATATCTTTGTTTAAAATTACAAATTGTTTTTGATTTTAAAGCTAATACTTTGATATGAATTTTGCAATTTGATTGATGATTTAATGTTTGTTTTCTTGTATACTTCGAGTGGTTATATTGGAATAACATGTCACTTGATGAATTTATAATAAAATATTCTTATTTATACAATTTGTTGTTTTATTACTTTCATTTAATTCTCTTTAAGAAATATATTTAAAAAAATATTTCCTTGTTTAAAATTACAAATTGATTTTATTTTTAAAATTAATACTTTGATATGAATTCTACAAATTTTAGCTTATTATTTAAAGTGAAAAGAGTTAACATTGAATTAAATGGGAGTTTTGTATTTTGGAAATAAGAAAAAGTGAAATAATCACCCTATGATTAGGATAAATAATAAAAAATATAATAAACCTATAATAAACAAACAAAAAGCGTCATTATTTGCCGTTCAGGTAACCATTTAGGTGACGTCAATATTAGGGTATTAAAAACGTCATCTTAACAACGGCATAGTGATTTGGGCGACATTGAATCACGTCATTTTTAACATCGTTAATGACGTCCAGATGTCGTCTCCAAAATGGACAAAGTGACCATTTTTTGACGTGATTTTATGACCTCCAAATGACGTCATTTATCACGTCATGCTACTACTTGGGAAGTTGTTAAAAAGAACATGAATACACGACAGGAAAAACGAACGCGTAAAAACAAAGTCAACCAGTCGTTGCCAACCTGCCGATAGATACACCCAATGCAATGTTTGGTTTACTTGAATAATCAAGTTTAGGTTGCTTGAATATTTCCAACAGACCGAGGCAATTTGTTACAATATTAATAATTCCCATACTGATTCGTCAAAGTTCGTCCGAGTGATAACAAGTAATAAAAACTATTTTTAGTACCTACATAAATTTTGTCAAATTATCCTCAATAAAACAGTTAACTCTAAATCTTTAAAAGGTATTTTAAAATTCCTTCTGGACAGTTCTCAAAAAATTCAGTTTCAACAAATTTATTTTATTAAATTTGTTGAAACAGAAAAGATTGTTTTTAAGCCTAAATAATGAGGATTGGAGGTTCAGCTACAATTAATGACAAATGGGACCGTTTACAAAGAGAGCATGGCTCATATTTACACAATGTACAAATCAAGATGAATTTAAGATCCGTATAAGTTCTCAACGAGATTATCCTTTTAATGAATGCAATAAAAAAAAAACCTCATGGGACACAAGACGTTATTATTACGAACTATAGTTGACATCTATGTTTATGGTTGATTTTAAAACCATCTTATTTACTATATTCAATCATTCGTGGAATTCTCTAAATATTACAAGTTGCTGATACGCCAGCGACGTCTTAGGGACATTACGCAGTTCCATTATTTCCGAACTAGGTAATAAAACATTTATAAACGGCATTGATTTGAAATGCATTATCGCAGTATGTATAACGCATTATCGCAGTATGCATAATGCATTATCGCAGTATGCATAATGCATTATCGCAGTAAGTTGTACATACCGATGCTTTTGTTGAAGCTTGATAATAATTTTATGTTCGGAGAAGTTTTGTGAACCTTCGAAAGAAGAGCAGTAAGTTGTACATACCGATGCTTTTGTTGAAGCTTGATAATAATTTTATGTTCGGAGAAGTTTTGTGAACCTTCGAAAGAAGAATAAATTATAGTTTTTTTTATTTAGTAAAAATTGCGTCATTATTTCCTCTAAGAAAATTCATAACAATACTCTATGAGATATAAGTTCGGGACCAGAGCCGGATTTAAGAGTATGCCGCTTATAGGCTAAAGTCCAATTTGCCGCCCCTTCTATAGTTCATATTTGCTTAATATTGGGTCTACCGGAAAGTTCTGCCCGTTTTTGCCAATAATTTTCGACACGTAAGCACATGTGTTATTTAACGCATGTTCGGCTTTCTATTTTTATCGCATAATGTATACATACTCTGACATAGCAAATTAACTAAAACAAAGTTGATTCACTTTAGTTTTAAGTGTGAAGCGATTGTGTAGCCATGGCTACTGATAAAGTTAATTTACGCCACTGTATTTTATAAGAATTTCAACAAGAAAGAAATGCTACAGAAGCATGTAGAATTTTATTGAAAGTGTTTGGTGAAGGTACCGTTTTTGACAGGAAATGCAGAAGATGGTTCGAAAAATTTGAAACAGGTGATTTCGACCTTTCGAATAAGCCATTTTCTGGGCGATCACATCTTTGATTGACGACGATGTTCTTAAGATCAAGTTGGAGCAAGATCCTTTTCTGACAACATCGGAGATCGCAGAAAGGCTTAATTCAGCTCAGCAAACCATTTCAGACCATATTCGGAAGATAGGATTGGTGTGGACATATTCAAGATGGGTGCCACATGAATTAAGTCAGAAGAATTTGGATGATCGAGACGTCACATGTACATCTCTGCATGCTCGGGACGAAATCGAGCCCTTCTTGAACCGAATGATAACTGGTTATGAAAAGTGGATTACTTACTAAAACATTGTAAGGAAAAGGGCATATTGTAAACCTGAAAAATCTAGCCTTTGCACCTTTAAACCAAATTGGACTCTGAACAAGAGAATGTGTGTATGATGGGACATTCAAGGACCAATACTTTATGAGCTTTTAAAACCGAACGAAAAGTTCAATTCGGAAAAGTATTGTCAACAACTGAATATTAAAGACAGCAGCACAAGAAAAGTGGCCGGCGATGTTCTATAGGAAGGATATCTTACTGCATTGCCAGGCCACATGCTGCTTTGGGGACTCACTGAAAAATTGCAGAACTAGGCTGGGAAATTCTGTTACATCCACCATATTCCCCGGACTTAGCACAATCCAACTATTACTTGCTTTTGTCCTTACTAAATTTTTTCAGGTGCAAAAAATTCAAAAATGAAAAAGATGTTAAACCAGCACTGGTTCAATTTTTCGCATCAAAAGGTGAAACATTTTTCAAAAATAGGACCTTCAAATTTTCCTCACGCTGGCGAGAAGTTATTAATAATAATAGCAATTATTAATTAATAAAATTTATTGACCGTAAGAAAAATTTGTATTTTGTTTTATTCTAAAAACGGACAGAACTTTTCGGTAGACCCAATACATTTGTTTTATACAACAAAAGGATATAATTCATTAGTATTTTCATCTTTTTTAATTAAATTGTTCTACAAGAAAGTTATAATACAAGATGTTGTGAATTTGTATTATGTTATAGTTTTAGAAAGTAGGCTATGTAGAAGAACTAAAACATATTTTTAAGTAACATGTATTCTTAAATTCGTATGGAAAATATTATTAACGTTTGAAAAACTTCTTCATTTTAACTTTTGAATAAATTGCCAAACTATCGACCCTTGAAAATTTGCCACTCGCTAGGCTGCAGCCTACTTAGCCTATTTAGAAATACGGCCCTGTTCGGGACAGGTTTACTAGATTCCATTGAATATGCTGTAGGATGGATCCTTCCGCTTAAAGGCATTAGCGTGCTAGCTTCTACAATTAATAAAGACCTTTCACGATTTACAACGGTACTTGACTTTTGTTATTTCATCAAGTAGAATACAAAATATAGCCATCGTTCGGATTTTTTTTCTGCGTACTGCACCATTTGTTTATTTACCTACGTTTACTTAGCCGACCAAACGGTATAGTGGTTAGAGTGCTAGCCTCTAGACCGCGAGGTTGCTGGTTCGAGTCCCGTGTTAGGCATGGGTGTTTGTAAATGTATGTTGGCTTGTCTAATGACGAATGTTTCGGTGCATTATAGCCCTCGTGTTGCTGACGGCGTCAGATAATCTGAAAACAACCAACAACCATCCGCTTAAAGGCCAATTCACACTTGTAGTGTCTGATCTTCAACTCCTATAGGATAACATGGGGAGTGAAGGACCTTTGTATTAAACTTAAATATGTGTGTTGATAACAAAAAATAAAATAAAAGTGCTTTTAAATTTAAATTTTACTTAATATTTTATATTTCTAACCACGGATACTAAAAGAGTTTTAACGAATCATATGGCTTTGACTGAGCTATTTCCTGACGTCACTCACTTGGAGCATTATTATTTGATAACGGCTTATGTGATCAAAGCACTCTAAAATGGCAAATCATTGAACAGCAGTTAATCTTTAATAATTAAATTTTGTTTTAATTATTAAACATATCTTATGTTATATAAAGATTTAATTTAATGCAGTATATATGATGGGTTTGTATGTAAAATATTAAGAATTCAGAGGGTTATACAAGCATAAAATGTCACAATATGCTAACAATATTGTGCTTTAAAAATAAAAGTTCAGATTTAAAACAAATAATTGCAAAAATTCATGTTTGATTTCAGCAGAAAATTAAAAAATATTTTGAATATACAAAGTGTTTGAATTCTAAATTCGATAGACAAACGAAAAATGGATTCAAAAAGGTTTTATATAGAGTTTTAAATATTTTCAATGAGGGTATATTTTTTTACATAAAAAATCACATGCTTTCAGAAAGCCTAGAAAGCATTTAAGTTATAATTTAGATCCCATAATTTGCTGATTTAGAAACGAAATAGAACTTATGATTTTTATTGAAATTGATAAATTTCGAACGTTTAAATTTAACCCAAATATTATGAAAAAATAAAGAACTCCTTTATCCTTAAAAAAAAAAAAAAAAAAAAAAAAAAAAAACCACTGAATTCTGGAACCAACTGATTAATTTCTACTTCCTCAATAATTACGTTTACAACTATAAACCATAGAGCAAAGAATAGGAGCAGAGGCGGCGTTTCCCATTGACTTTCATTGGAGAAAAACATTGCATATTTTGAGGCATCATGGGTAACAAGCATTCAAAAGAAACAGCAAACGCCTTGCGTACTGTGTAAAATTTCGCATTTTAAAAATAGTGTTTTATCCACTAATATATTGTTACGAATTTTTGTATATTTGTAAATATTTCGTTGTGTTAATTTTGTAAATAGTAAAATTTATGTACATTTCGCATAAGGCAATGCAATAGTTCGTCGTTAAGTTGGTTTCCCGGCAATATAGGTGTTATCGCTCGATAACGAGTTTTACAGAGGTAACTCTGGGAAGCGAGTTTTAAGGAGCAGGGCATTTAACATTATGGTAATGGCAATCTCGCCAAATTGGCGAGATAGAGCCAAGTTGGCGATGATTTTGGCGACTAATTTTTGCCGCCAAATTTGGCGAGAAATCGACCATTTGGCGACATTTTCGGTACATGTATCCCATGTACATGTATAGGACTTTTCGACTACGATCTGGAAAGTTTCTCCAAATGTCTACCTCTAGAAATTTCAAGAATGTTCTCCTCCCCTATATAAGAACGGCCAAGTGAGCGGGGAGTTAGTAGTGATTTTGTGTCACTGAGTTAGTTAGCTGATTTTGAATCACTGAGTTAGTTGTTAGCTGAGTCCATTAGTTGGCTGGAATTACTGAGTAGTTCTAATGCGAACTGTATTGCATTGTCTTTTGCAGCGATTTAGCAGTTATGTTGTCAAGTTTTTAACTGCTGTTTTGTGCTCTATTGTTGTGAAAAGAGCTGTATTGTCTCTACTAGAACGAGAAGTTCTGGAGCTGTAAAGGAATCTGTGAAGAGTGATATTGGAGTAAATATCTGCAAGTTTCGATCTGCTTTGGCTTCAAATCTTTCGAACCCGTCCACGCCCCCCAACTATATGAATAAATCTTATAAAAAAATTCACATATTTCCCTTAGAATGTATAGATTATGCTGCATTAAGAAGAAAAGAAGAAAGTTTCGGATAATTTTATTAAATTTGACTTCAAGAAGTTCACCTATTTGGCCGTCGACGGGAAAGTGTGGGGGTTCTTCTAACACATTCTTCCCGCATCCGTGACGGATTGTGGCCGCAACGTTCGCCATATAATTACCGGTGAAATTATAAATTTGAATAAAGGAAAAAGTTTCGACACAACAGGTTTATTTATTTCTAACTATTCATTAAAATAACAAAGATTCGTAATTTTATGTTTTTGAGTAATATTTAAGAAATTCCAAAAGTGGTAGCATTACAAAATATTCTTTATTAAAATTCTTTTAAAAAAATGGCAATAAAACACATAAAATATTATCTCGATCTGTCTTCGTGATGCAAACAAACGTATCATATTTTTATTTGTTTTTTAGATATTTTAAAAGGTATTTAGTTTAGTTATGAAAGAACAAATAAACCATTAGCATGAATGTACACTGTTTATTAAAAAGAACTTTAACATCTTTAAAATGTTATTTTACAGGTGAACATATTCTTACTAAGTTCATCTTTCAATTATTACAAATAAAGAAACCTATTTATTACTAGATAATGAAAAATTGAAAAATACTTAATAATGAAAATCTCATTATTTAAGTATCATAATGCTTATTCAAATAATTGGTTTAACATTTTTTCTAAATATTGATTTAACATTTTTTTTTTAAATCTTCCTTCCAAGACCAAGTTTTTGTGTTGAAGCTTTAACACAGTAGAATAGCATGGCTTTGAAAAAGTGTAAAGAAAAATGTAATCTCTTATTTTGAATACGACTAAAATTAATAATAATTGATAATAGTAATTTCATAAAACGGATTACCCATTTAACAATTAACAATTGTTCAAGAAATTAAATTTTTTCATTCTCTTTCCAAAAATTACATATATTGTTAAAATGCATAATATTTAGCACACAATTTTAATGTATGTTATAATAACTATATTGTAGGAATTGGACAGATGTATAACATAATTACACATTCACAATTACATAGCTGACAAATTTTGTATTGTTAGGTAAACATGTAAATATAACTTTTGGTTTCACTTTTTCATCTTATGGGAAACTAATCCTTTTGCACAACGAGTTCTTTATGAACTGTGACTTTTATTTATTGAATGCACTGCATCATCATTGACTGGTTTCTTAACATGGAAACCAAATTAGAGAATCAACTATGTTTCTCCATTTCCGGAGAGAAGAGCACACAATCTGTAGGCTAATTGAAATTAATCGAAAATTCCGCGTTACACACAATAATCACGGAAAACGAAACGGGTACCCAAATGAACTTTCATTTTGAAGTCATTCAAACACAAATATATAGTTTTAGAAACTAAAATCAATGCAAACTATAATTAGACAGTGTTAGAAAAGAACTTACCTATAAAAAGAAATTTTTGGAGCAGTGCGTACTATTTTTGACGGGTGATTTGTGCATCCAAATGCGGAGCAAGCAGCCATTGTCTAGTCAAAATGCGTTTATGTTTTTGATCTATGTGCCCCACAACTCCTCGCTCGTTTTAGCAGTCAGGGATTTGGAGATTTATGATCAGTCAGCTTTATTCTTTGGTCTGTGTGATAAACAACTGTTTCTCCACCATTCCACAAGAGCCCTTTACTGTGACGTCACATGCACAATCCTCATTTTCTGTTTGTATTGAACTACTACTTCAACTTTTTATTTACATCCGATTTTGTTTTTCATGGTAGTTCAATTTTCAAATCTTTAAAGGTGAAAAAGACTGAATGTGTCTGTGGTAGGAATAGAAAAACAAAGCAACTCCAAAATAATTGTTTTTACAAATTGAAGAGATTTTATAAAATGAAGAATAATATCGCGCAGTTATGTGTCGTTATTGGAATGATTTCCCTAATACACGCGGCTTATTCTGCAGCTCAACGTAAGGTTTACGCATTGTCATTAAATAACATATTTTATTTTTCTTTAGTTTGCAAGAGTTTTATTTGCTATCCTTACTTTCCATAAATTATTTACACATTGCTGTTCAATCTACCGTATATAAAATACCCAAAAAACAATTTGTCCTTGCAAATATCCTTCCAAGCATATTAGCTGCTTTAAAAAGTTATGAAATCTCAAATATTGCCCTCCAAGCAGTGTTCGGTCTAATCTGAACCTGCTCGCCTGAACAGGGATATATGCCATATCCCAATTCAGTGCAACTTGTGCAAAGGAAATATGAAGTGCCAATAAATGAATTTCAGTTGCTTGGAAGACAACTATTGTGATTTTAAAGTTTTTAATGTGTGAGCATTTGTTTTGGTTGATAGATTATTTGCATCTATATTTCTTGTATCTGTGTCGATACTTTTTGCAAAAGCTTGGTATATGTCTTTGAGTAATTTACAGTAGATGAATGTTTCATTGGAACTATTCCAATTCTATAATATTGTATAGTGCCATGTAATAGATATTATGTTATTTGTTAGTTTAAAAAATATTGAGACTTTATAATGACCTGCTGCATTCTATTTTTGCTTATTTACGTGAAATCGTAATACGTTTCACCCCTTACTGAATTTTTACTTTCAATTACCCATATGTGTATGCAGGGTAATGAAAGTAAAACATTTGGTCAATCGTGGCCTCAATGTCCTCTCGTTGGTGTGGTGGGTTTGGAGAGATGGGCTTACACTAGAACATTCCAATCTTGTATTCTTCTAGGTCAGTGATTCTCAACCTTTTTTTTGTCGCGGCACACTTTTAACGATTTCAAAATTTGGCGGCACACAAAGGAAAAGATAAGTTTAAAAGTTGTTTACTTTACCTACCTATAATACACTGTAATACACCTATTAAACACTGTGTAAAATAGTTTATGATAAAAATTGGGAATGTAAAATAAAATAATATAATATGTACTAGAAATACAACAGTACGCTTATTAAGGGATTAATTACAAATATACATTTCTAAAATTTGGCGGCACACAAAAGTGCCGCGGCACAGTGGTTGAGAATCTCTGTTCTAGGTGCTCAAAATCACGAAACGTATATGACTGTGTTAAGCACTTTATAAGTGACCGAAATAGACAGTCAGAAGTTCCAAACTAAACACTTAGTAAAAAAAAAAAAAAAAATGAGGATTTTTTTTTCATTTCTCCACGTTTTTAAACGTTCCGATACCATTAAGGTTTTTGTTATAATCGTGCATGTGTTTAAGGTTAAAATTATGAAAAAATCATATTTTTCAGCTATTGCTAAAAAAAGGGTTTCTAGACATAAAATGGGTAGGAATCATATATATTTTTAGATTCGTTTGAGATTGATAATTTTTTTCGTCTGATTTATTTAGCTACTATTAATTTTTCCAATAACAAGAGTTTATATTTAGAATGTGGACGAGTCAACTTGTTATTATTATTATGTTTGATTGGAATTTTAAGTGTATGCGTCATTCTTTAACAGAGGTAATCCTAAAAATTAAAAAGGGCAGGATGATATTTTCCAAAAAAAAGGGCAAATCCTGTTTACAAGAGCACTTTTATGGCAAATTGCAGAAATTTGTATGTGGTTTTTTTTGCCATAAATTCCATATTGTTTATCCTTTCCCCCATGGTAAATAATTTTAAATTTCAATTTTTTGAAAAAGAAATTAATAATTCAAAAGGCTGTGAATCAAAAACTTGCCTAGAAACTCAAAAGATATCAAAATTTTGATAAAATACTATAATCCTACTACTGCTAGAATGAAACTGAAAAAATTATTAAAATTTAAGAACAATCCATACTGTAAAATATTAATTTTTATAAAAATATCAGTTTATAGTATGGTAAAATTAAGATAAGAATGTTTTGATATAATGAATGTTAATAATCTAAACATTGGTTAAGAATTTAGAATCTTAACTTAAGATAAGAACTTTTGACAACCTATCTTCTTGCAACATTTTCTAAAGTTTGAATGAATCAACCTTAAACTTCATTTTTTAGATTTTATCACTGTCAGATAGAGAATAGTGTTTCTCCAAATTTAACATTATTCATTGTTGGATATTACAAGGAGTATTGTGACTAAAGAACTTGACTATGTCCTAAAATTTGTGCATTTTTTTCATTTTCTGAATCGGATTATATTCAGCATCAAAACGGTGATTTTTTGCCGTCCATACCGCTATTATGTAGGCTAATATAGATTTTTTTTTTCAAAAATCGGAAATAATTCGGGATTGCGATTTTATTTCTGTGATGTTTAATTTTAAATATAAAACAGATGCTTAGAAATTAATTACATGTGTGGTAACTGGTAAATAACCAAAAACATCCTCCTAAATTTAACAGGGGCATCGAGATAACACTTGTCTGAACGGAAATATTCTGTTTAAATTTTTAGTGTAAACATTTGATGGTTATACACTTTTAACTAACTTAATCAAACCTTTCAAATTCCATTTTTCTCTATTTTGAAAAAAGCGTGGTAAAATTCCGGTGAAATTTGCTTAATCAAAACATGTACCAAATGGCCATCCGTGTTCACTAACTAGCACTCGGAAATTTTTAGACGGCCTCCTACAATCCACCTACTAATGATGCATGTCATATCGACATCTATTCAATGATTTCAGTCTCTGGTTTGCATGCTGCGCATTTGAACATGAATGCACATGCGCGACAGACGATTTCAGTAGTGATGATTCACATATTGCATACTGTTGGGGGAAGCAAACAAAAGTTTTTTGATTTTGTGCAGGATGGCATTTTTTCTGAAAAAGAGCAGAATGGGCACTATTTTTAACGAAAAAGGGCAGGAAGGGCAATATATTTAAAGAAAAAGGGCAAGCAGGGAGCGCCGCCCCTCTAAAAACACCTAGAAACTCTGCTTTCAAAACAGGCAACTTTTCAGTATTAAAATATTTTTTAAAAAGGGAGGCCATAAATATATGTTATAGATATTTTTTTTTATTATTTAACCTTTATACTACAAGAAATAAAAAAACAGCAGTGTAAAAATTAGTTAATTGGGAGTAGTAAAAAATATTAAAAAAATTCCTATGGCAAGACAATAGTGCTCATAATATGACAATTTTTAAAATGAAGTGATTTAAAAAATGCTATTAAAATAACAAAAAAATTAAATTTTCAAATTTAATTACAGTACTAGTGGGGTACTGTCAAACTTATGTCTATTTTAATTATATTTTGAATAAATAACAAACATCATTATCCTGGTTTGCTGTTATTGTGCTCTTTATTTGCCAGGACAATGATGAAACTTGCGTAGTTAGAAGCTTGCACGTTCTGTTTGAAATTTTAAAAGTAAATGTATATATTTTCTAAAAACTTTATTATGTATTCTATATTGTAATATAAACAATTTTCTACTGGCCTAAGTATTTTCTGTAGATGCCACGAAAATTATTCTTATCAAACATATCTCTGATGGCAAAGAACTCCACAATTCCTCAAAATTGAAATGGTGCCATTTCAGAATAATTATTCATTCAGCTTACAAAAAAAAAAAAAAAATCTTGGAACTGGCACAAAAAATAGAATCCTGCTACCATCTGTTAAAATATTGAGTGTAATGATATATGTCAAGACAATTATGCTTTTTATTGTGACAAACGCTTTGCAATTTTCTAATTGGGAAAAATAACGAAATTATTTTCCATTGGTATAAAACACTTCATTATAAATACCTTAAATTGATTGTTGTTGGAAAATTAGTTTTATTATTAATTTATTTAACATTTATAACAGCATAAATAACTCTAGTGACTAGCCAGGATAATGACTTGGATATGTTATATATTTTTTAATACATATATATAAGAAAAATTCAATATGTTATTTTTGAAAAGGTTTGAATAGAACATGGAAAAGTTATTAAAAGGCTATTATTTATTTTCATACTTTTTTTAAAGTGGTATAATGTTGCGACATGTATTTTTCCTGTTTCGTGAGAATGACCATTATGTATAAAACTTCCAAAAACCCTAAAAAATCCTTGTAATACTATACAAATATTTGTAAGATTTTTGATTAAAAATATTTTGGACTTTAGTTTAAAACAAATTATTAGTTTTAAAGAAAACCAGTTTGGATATTAATACGTTTTTAAAAAGATTGTATAGACATAATCAAATCTGTGTCCTGGAGGTAAAGGACACCATGTCCATTTTTTTGTTAAATTGACTTAACACCATGTACTTAATGTGGATTTTTTATCCCTGCAATGGTATAGGGCACTATGTTTTGTTCCCATAAGTAACGAAGATAAGACATTGAAAAATAAAATCATGTCTGTTTTAATAGCTCAAAGTTATGGAAAATTGGCTCTCCTGAACAAATACAAAAATGTGACATGATGTCCTTTACCTTCGGGGTACAGAAATATTAAAGGACTACAATTTATCAATTGTAGTAATTATGGTTTTTATTTTGATGAGTAATTTAGTGTTTTACATTGCAAATGTAATTGAAGTGTAAAATTCTTTTGTTTGAGTATTTAATTTTTTTTTGTCATATATTACCCATTCTAGCCCAATATGGTGTTAAGTAGGTTTAAAAATTTTATATGAAATATGTTAATATTATTTTTCAACTGTTTTCACTGTATATATGTATTCTTTTATTTAAAAGAAAGCACTTTGTCAAAATACATTAAAAATATAAAACTTGAGTTATTAACTAGCTTTGTAATTCTTAAAAATGGCACAAATTCTATTCATTTCAACCTACCTGACTATATTTATTCTGTTTTTGACATTAGTTGTACCAAAATATCATAAACTCATGGTTCGTACGTAAAAACCTTGAAAAGTGCTTGAAAAAAAAACCTTTCATTTTTAAGTGCTTCAAAACCTTGAATTTTTTTTAAATGTGTTAAAAGCACTTAAATTTTATTTCTAAAAAATATGGCATCTAAATAAATTTTGATCAACAAAACGAGCAAAATCTTTGGAATTTAGTTAAAACAATCAGCAAACAGAAAAACAATGCGGTTGAACATACGCTATTGCGTCATTCTTCCCTTCACCCCTTCGATGAGCTACGTGGCGCCGGCACAACCTAGCTTGAAATTGGTTTACTCTGATTAAATCACATGACCTTTGTTTTGTTTCTTTTTTGTGTTATCATTTAATTTTTTGCGTGCAGTTTAAAAATTACAAGGAAATGCATTTTCAATTCAGGTTGGTTAGAAAAGCCAGAATATAATTCTTAATTGTAAGCCTGTGTGCTGGATGTATATTGAAAGTTTTTATTTCATGGCCTGATAATGCTAAAACATTAATAATGAAAAATTACATAACTGTAGAATGTAAATTAAAAGTTTATTTATTAAAAAATATGTAATATGAGATTGTGAAAAATATGTTTTCAGATTGTGTTACAATATTTATATTGCATTTATCGATTTGAACATGTCCCGTTTGACAATAAAAAAAAAATTGAATTTTTTTTTAATGTATTTGTGTTGATAATGTATCCTTGAAAAGTGCTTAAAAAGTCCTTGAACTTTTTTTTTCTCCTTCAAGTGCACGAACGATGAAACTGCACATTTGGAAAGTTTCACTTTTATTCATTTCATTATGAATAAACTTTGTTTTATTTACAGATCGAGCTTATTTACGTCTAATTGAACAAACATTTGATATTCTGCCTGGTGATGTAAGTATAAAATTAATCTTGATTTTGTTTATATCAATTATTGTGAGTTAAAATATACATACTTTTTTTTTTCACTGCAACTGTTTCTTTTAAAGCTAAGTATCTTCAACTATTTTGCATTTATAAAACTTTTCTCAGAGTTTGTGTGAGTCCATGGAAAGAGCTTGAGAAAATTTGAAAAACTTGATTTTTACAACTTGATTTAGGATAATTTTTTATTACAATATTACACTTTTTTATATTTTTAATCTTTATCTGTGCTTTTTAAAACTTTTAATTGTTTTAAAAAGAAGTAAACTATGGTTTGTCACAGTATGGCCCTTGTGTAGCTTTTGCAGCATTAAGCCTTAAACAACCAACCAGCCCCCATCTTCCCCATATGGATACCATGTAGGCTCATGTGAATCTGCTTCAATGTGCTATCTGAGTTTGAAGTTTTAGGCCTTTTTTAAACCTACAATTTTTTCAGCAAATTATAACTTTTAAATGCTAACGTAGATAGTTACAGATGTAAAAAAAATCTTACTTTTTCTAATTTCTGTAAAACCAGTAGTTATCAATAGTGTTGTATATCAGTTGTAGTCATTTTGTTTTAACGGTCATTTGAATCAGCCGCCATCTTAACTTTATTACAACCGGAAACCATGTAACTTATCTTGTCATCAAATTTTAAAAATTGTGCTAACTCGTCATATAAACTAGGAATATACCCAGAAGTTCACTATAAAAATTTTAACGCATCAAAAAATTTAAGGACTTTCTAATGTTATCCAAATTTTATGCTCTAACCGACTTAAAGAAGCATTTTCCCAAACTCTTTCCATGGACTCATACAAACCTTGAAAAAAGTTTAGTTGCAAAGTAATAGTTGAAGATACATGGCTTTGAAAGGAACATTTACAGTAAAATTGATAGATTGATAAGTACATTTTGAACTAATATTTTTTACTTTACTTTGTAAATCCTCGCAAAAGAGAAAAAAGTTAATTTTTTAAAGTTCTTAAGATTAATAATTTTGCTTTTGACAATTTATTTTATGCTCATTTCTTTTTCAGATAATTGCGCAAGCTCTATTGAGTCTTCTTTTAACACTGTGGGGCGTCACAGTTGTAGCTGGAGAATTTAAAGAAATTAGAGCTACAACTGAACTCGAAAATAAGTATGTTGAAAATCTATTCCTGAATAATTATATATAAAGTTTAGTTTTAAAATTGGCAAAGAAATTCCAATTTGTTGATTGACTAGTGAAAATATTTTTTAAATAGTATAAATAGTACATATTTTTCTGTTATTCTCTTAAGATTTATAGAATAATGATAGTTAAAAATGTAAATATATACTTAGTGAACAATGTGTGTGGAATGTACTTTGAGCTTGGTTGCCTAGCATATTTAATTGATGATATGTTATACTTTCTGTCTTATTTATAACTAGCATCATGGCCTAGACTTGTCTAATTTCACTCACTTTAGGAGTGTATTGCTTTTGGGCCTGAAACTTGCACTTAAGAAGTGGGACATGAAATAATACCACATTTTTATGTATTTGTTGTTAGAAGCATAACTTTGGCAAAAATCACCTGGTTGAAGGTTACTTTCTTATAAATTATTTTTATTTCAGATTATGTGGTAAATGTTCCTTGGTCGCATAAAAAAGAAATCGTAGAAATCTGGTCTCTTTTCCAAACCACAGCATGTCTTGAAGTTTTCATTTATTTGAAAAAACATGAGTCACCCACTGATTGGATTTCTCTAACAAACAATGCTTGTTTAAATTAAATCATGCATGGGCTTTTGGTGACCGATTCTCGATTAGATTACAGTGCATATTTCATAATTTTATGGAATCTTTTACGTGTTTGTCTGCTAAAGTGTGTACCATTTGTTGCAACTAAAAACACTATCACAAAGTAATCAAGGACAAAATATACTACAGAATTCTCAATTTTTCATAGACAAATGTATATGCTTTTTGCATACATGTATGAATTTAATATTTAAAACTTCTTTGAAATATTTGTAGGGCTTATTATTTAATCGAATAAAGACTTCTTACCTTGAAATATTCAAAAACAGTTGAAGAAAAAAAATTACTTCATAGTGCATTAAATGTTTTGTCCATTTTAAAATTCTTTATGAATAATCACAATTTTGTGAAATTTATTAAGTTTTGTGTGTTACAAAGTACTTTTTTCATTTTAATAGGTCATATGAAGTCATTGGAAACAGACCTTCATTTTATACATTTAGCCATCGAGGGAAGGTTTTGAGCTCTGTATATAGCCAAGGTCATTTGTGATTCAAGACTAATTTAATTATATTTCTTCATTTTAGGTTAATGAATTGTATTTAATTTGTTGCGTTAAAAGATATCTGTAATTTATTTTAAATGTTTTAATAAATACTCAATGTATCCAAATACTAATACTAATACTAATTTTGTAAAATGTCTGTTTTAATTTACTTGTTTTAAGTCTTGTAATTTGCTTAATTTTGTTAAATGCTTTCTGTAAGACTCAATGACAGGGCTGCCACAGGCGACTAAAAAGGCTACTAAAGCGACTATTTTAGTGGCCAGGCGACTATGGCGACTATTTCAATGAAAAAAGGGCCTAAAACGACTATTTTTAACAAAATCTTCAACTATTTTTGGACTGAGGTGACTATTTTTTAAGAAATTGGATACTGTCCGATGGTAGCACGAAAAAAAAATCGGCACTAAGGTACTAACATTTTTCTCAAAACGGCGATTTTTTTTAAGGTAGGAGAGAGCAA
The DNA here is from genome assembly GCA_963978545.1 of Linyphia triangularis. Taxonomy (NCBI): domain Eukaryota; kingdom Metazoa; phylum Arthropoda; class Arachnida; order Araneae; family Linyphiidae; genus Linyphia; species Linyphia triangularis. The sequence goes on from OZ021721.1 coordinate 124,822,414, forward strand.
ATACTACAGAAATACTTGTTCATATTCGCGGGTACAGTGGTCATTTTGCTAGTTCGACGATAGTTAACGCGAGATTGTTGTTTTTGACGGCAACCGCGGGCATTTTCGCCTGCCTGTTCCAATGTTTTATTTTTCGCCGTGCAAGGCGCAAGAGCATACACTGTTATATTCTGAAATATCAAATTATTTCGCTTTATTTACTCTATTTAACAAAAATGAATTTGTGGTGAGCGCCCGGAAGAAAATACTATCAGTATGGACATAATTGATGTTATATAGACGTTATGTCCGAGATTAGTGACGATTTCGCCGTGTAGGTCAATCGATGCAGAATGATTAGAATTTCAATGTTGTAGCTAAATTTATAAATAATAAAATAATTTAAATTTTGAGGCAATTTAATTACTTTGAATGTAGCTTAAACAGGGTGGCGACAGAATCGGAAATTCAGGCAAATGTCAAGGTATTTCGTAAAATTACTCTTTAGTCAAGGAATTTTGAAATTTTTGAGTGTCCCTTCTCACATTCCCCGTGCGGGTGCGGACATCTATCCGTGCTCGCGTCACAAGAAGTGGATGCCGTATCGTCGGTGCGTTGAATAATACAGGTTTTTTCATGTGCTTTTTCCGTAAAAGTCTCTTAATATCTGGCTAGTTGGCCGATTTGGGAGTACTAAATTTTCGACCTTTTCCTACTCTCAGCAGCTGCGCCAAACTGGCCAATCCCCTGTCCTCGGCCCACAATCGCATGTTCATGTTCCGGTTTTTTTTTTTTTTTCTTCTTTCTTTCTTCCTTCTGAAATCATTGTTATTCTTGGAACAATTATTTACACATTATTTCTGTTTGATTTTTGGTTATCTTATAGCTTCGCGACCTCCGGCCCATTATTGTTAAAAAAAATCCTTAAACTTAAATCTGACTGCATCCTTTACAGACATGATTGTTTTTCTTCTTGTCTTGTGTTTTTTGTCAATAGAATATATTAGGAACCTAAATTCCTTAATATTTCAAATTGATTCCATCATATTTTTTTTTGTTTTTATTTACCCTTTACAGCACTGTTATAGATGTGCAACATATCTATAGGCATTAATAAACAAAAAGGGTTAGATCCAGTACTTGATTATTATTATTTTTTTGTGTGGACATTTTACTAAACATAATTAACTGAAAGTGATATGTGTTTTTGATTTATATGTTTATTATAAATCAAACAAAGAATTGAAACATCCTCCTCCCCCTTCAAAAAATAAAAAAATCTGAATGCGCTACTGCATACATTCAGGCAAAGGGTCATGGAATTTTTAAAAAAGTCCATGCATCTTTTTCCCCTGCCGAATGCTATGCTTGCCGTGTTTCATGAAAACGATTTTTTGCATCATTTAATATGTGCTTTAGTGGTTTTAGATATTTTTGTTATACAAAATTTGTTTTCCATATATCTATGAGTAATTAATTTTTATAAGAAGCTTTGAAAATTAAAAATATATATATTCTTGTTTTGCCAATCGATTTTTACCGTCGCTTTTGCGTGAAGTTTAGATTTTTTTGCTTAGGTGCTGCCTGGGAGTACGGTTGAGTTGTCAACTTCCATCGCATTATGCAAATACGATAGCACCTCCCCCAAGACACATGCCTTTTACCGTATGGGATGTTATGTATTAGACACTATTTTGAATTGAAAGAAGAGTGTCTGTGGGTTTTCGTGTTTATGTAAATCAACAGTTTTATTCCGATCTTGATGATAACTTAAAACCTTTAAAACAAGAGGAAGGTCTTTACTGATTTAAAAAAACAATCGTTATGATAAGTGAGGCTACTATTTTCAACGTCCGAGACTACTATTTTCAATGTTTGAGACTACTATTTTTGCTACTATTTTTAACATCTGAGGCTACTAAAGCAACTATTTTCAAAGCTTACAGTCAGTGGCAGCCCTGCAATGAAGATCTGTTGAGAAACTTAATGTACTAACAAAATCTGACAATGACATAAATACATTACATATATAAATTAAGATAAGCTACACACAAATAAGAAATTTAAAAAATGGTAGTTCCTAACTATGCAGGTAATTTCTGGAACTTACAGATATAATTTGGTGTTTTAAAAATCTTATATTAGTAGCAAAGACAAGCTGTCAATATCCCCTCAAAAATAATGCAGTTGATATATAAGAAACCTGAAGTTACATTAGGTGTGCCTAGTACAGCAGTTGTAGGTTACAAGGTAAAATATAATTTGTGAAGCAAAATAATTGTAATTTTCAAGGGTTGTTTGGGTTAGGTTCGGCAGTGTTCCATCCAGGCCAACAGAGCACACCAGCTTTATCAGTAATAATCCTTTTATTAATTGCAAATGGACTGTAAACCTTTCATTAAAAACATTGTTAAAAAGGTAAAAACTTCAGTGGATCCTCACAAGCACGTGAGATCAACACACACCAGATCCAAACACACAATCAGATGTGGCACACGCCACTGATTGTTTTAAGTACAAGCTATTATCTGACTGACACATGCCGCCACCTACATTTGTTTCTAACTACTAAACATACCGCCGGCCTTTACAAAATTTTCAACAATACAATAACTTCCAAAAATTATGAAATATTAACAAAATCGCGCCAAAGAAATGTTTTATACAACATCTGAACCAAAAAAGTTTTGTATTCAAATTTTTTTTAGTAAACAGAAAAAAGAAGTTACCAACTTCATAATCACGACCAAAATAAGCAACAAAGAAGTAAAATCGCAAATGAAATACTACGCTTCTGGTGTAAATTATAAAAAGTCTAGTGTAAATAGTAAAACACGTATAATACAAAACATGTATTGAAATATTAAATAATATGGAACTTGGATACACAGTACAAAAACACTATACTAAAATAAAAACAACCGAGAAGGATTTTTGATATTCTGGATAAAGGAAACAAATATTTACTTGGAAATAAAAAGTAATGTTAGCAAATGTCGCAATGATTTGAAAGTTTTCGGTGGATTTCAATAGTACATACAATTAAGTTTTCAAACGGCGCATGCGCAGAGCGTCGTTTCACAGTAAATATATGGTAAAATTATAATAATATTCGAACCACTTATAGGACAGACGATTGTAATACATTAAAATAACTTTTGGTTTTATTCTGATATAATAAAAAAAATATCGTTGCCATGCCAAGATTTTTTTTTCCGTGTCATTAAATTTTAATGAAAGCAACATTTAATCGAATTTCAAAGTTCTCTACACTCGCCATGGTACTAAAGCTTTTATGTACCAAATTTCGTACCTCTAGGTGCAAAACTGGATTTGTATAAGGTTCAGACGTACAGACAACTTACTTTTACAGATATAGATTTATTGAGATAACTTAAGATAAGATTAAGATTGCATGGTAGTGATACAACGTTTTTAAAACAGTCTGCTGTCCATTAAATCTGTAGTGGCTTGTTACCAACTCCAAAGAAGAACATTTATATTAGTTCTCATAAAGTTCAATTCGCGACGTCTTTTGGGGAATGGCGATTTCCCGTCCTCCCAAGTACCAAAGATACGAGGATCTAGGGCTAAAGGTACAGTACCCCTCCCCCAAAAAAACCCGAACGATGGCTGTATCTTCGGTTCTAAATTATCGTAGTAGAATCTTGTGGTTTGCACCAAAATGATTTGTTTACGATTTCCTACATGTCTGATGCAATTTTTTTTCTTAGGGGGCTGTATACTAAGTAAATTTAGATCTATCTTTAAAAATTTCAAAACGAACCCCTATTTTTTTAACTTCTCATTCAATTTAGAATACCTCGTTCACCCTAGATAGTAAATTTCAGTTCATTATGTTGAGAAACATGTCACTTACGAGTGAAAATGTTTTGGACGATCTTGAGGGCAAATTTCTTTATCGCGGGAACAATCTAACATTTTGCATGCTTCAAGACGTAATCTATTACGCGGTCTCTTAAAGAGAGCTTTTTTACATTTTTGCTAAAATATAGAGAACCAAAAGTCAAAATGGGAAAAAATAAATTTTGAAGGGGTTTTCGACCATGATAATTCTAAAATAGAAGCAAAAAAAAATGTTTCTATTTAAAAAATTTAAAAATTTGTTCTATTGATTAGTAATTAAAATACTGTTTAATACAAAAGTTGCATGTTATTTATGTTTAGCATTAAACAAACTATCATTCAAAATAAAAATTGCAAAAATATATTAACTATACAAGAATTTATGGCCAAAAAAAAAACAAATTTTCTTTTTAACTTTAATTTTTCATTTTTTTTTTTTATCTTTTAAATTACTAACCACTTATTGGAAAATTATGAAATTTGGTATTTAGACGTTTTTTTGGATTCTAAATCTAAATATGGTATAATATTATGAGGTTGCCACTGAACTTTTTAAAGTTTGGTTTAGTTTTAACATGTAGATGACCCAGGGATGAGTTTGTTCCGCCATGTGGCGGAATACCGCTTTTTCAATTTTTTAGAAAAAAAATAATTCCGCTTTTTGAAAGAAAGTTCCGCTTTTCTAATTTCTGAAAAAAAATCTGTTTTTTCCCGATTTTTCTATCCCACAGAAAAATAACCTTTTTTCTAAGGCTGAATCGCGAAGCAGCTTCCCTTCCGCCCGATCGGGAAGAACGGAAACCCTACGGCATTCCTGCTCCAAGTAGAAAAATCTACTGAAATGCATCTTTTTAGTTAGGTTGGCACTTAAACTTGCATTTTATACTTTTACAACTGCGCCGAAATTGATCCTTTGGTGCCGTTTTATCTCTTTTCAAAATGGAATTTCTTTCATACTCATTCACGCGATTAACGTATACGAATAATGTGCTTGCTTTCAAGTCTGACATCTACGAAATTATCGTTTGTTGTACGTGTAAACGTACGTTGGTATGTGATGCTCGTTTTCGCTAATCGTTACGTTGATGTAATGTCCACTACTTCTGAGATTTGTGTAGCTATGACGTGCGCTATCGGTGGGATTTAAGTTGCTGTGGTTTTCATTTTCGCAAAGTATTACGCCAATATAACAACGCTATTGCTGAGAATTGTTCCGGTATATTCGGCGTTAACACTGATATTTACGTTTATTTGACGGTCATTTCGCTGAAGTGCTACCTTGTTGTAAAATCTGAAATTTGCACCGATGTTACCAAAAGAATGTCGATATTACCGTGATGAATTGTGTTATCGCCGAGATTTACGTTGTTGTGATTGTAATTTTCGTCAAGTGTTACGCCGATCCAATAGCGCTATTGAGTGTTGCCCCGGTATATTTGACTCTAACTTTGATATTTCTGTTGGCGTGAGAGTATTTTTCGTTGAAAGCCATTCTGTAGTAACATCCGATGTTACCGAAATTTGCACTAGTATTACCAAGAAAAGATCGATATTACTGAGATTTGTGCTGATATTGTGGACGCTATCGCCAATATGCGCGTTGTTGCGATGTTCGTTTTTGCCGATACCTAGATTTTCGCCGGTATTGCTTACAATACTTTTGTTAAAGTGATGGTCATTTTCGTCGAGGTTTACGCTAATACAATACCAGCTATTACCGAAATTTTTAACACCTAATTGCAGCTATTCATCTAGACTTTCGTTAATGCGATAGCCGCCTTATTCGTGATTAGTGCCTGGTTAAGGTTAAATTTCGCCTTTTGATTTGAATCTGCAGAATTACTCAAATTTTTTGTACCATTTCGTATAAAAATATTCTGAAAAGTAGTCACAATAGTAATTTTTCTAAATAATATGTTTAAAATTGTTATTTTAACTGCAATTGTATGTAAAATTGTTTGTTACTTTTTACTTTACTGAACAAATTTAAGGATATGAATAAAAATTTAGATTTTTAGATTTTTAATATTTGTAGCTTAAAAATTTAGAAAACTGGGTTTAATTAAATTCGGCCTGTTTGTCAATGTGTTATAATTGCTTAAAGTTGTTTGACTTGTTGAAATTTTGAAGTATTTGCCGGTTTTCAACGCTTTCACTGGATTTTTTTTTTGCTTTGGAGCTATATTAGCCTGATGACAGCACAAAGTGTATCCCTACGTCTAAGTGCCGCTATTTTAAACAATTTTTGCTCACGGACGGACAGAGATGGTGCAGTTTTATAAATGCACATGGAAAAACAATTTTTTTTTTAAAGTATAGCTTAAAAGGTGTTTTATGCCTAAAATTTTTGGATTTTTGCTTTCAGCTTTTTGATTTTTTACCAAACTCATCCCTGAGATGACCCCTCATGATAAAAAAATTGTAGACAATTAATAAATACCTTCCACGATTTACAAAGGTACTTGACTTTTGTTATTTCATCAAGTAAAATACAAAATATAGCCACCGTTCGGATTTTTTTTTTTTTTTTTGCCTACTATACTATGGGTTGAAACGAACTCGACGATCAGAGCGTGAGGTAGCTGCTTCAGGGACGCATTCTGTAGGAGCATCTAGAGAACTAGGGATGGGAGATGTGTCTGCAGCACTAGATGGAACACATGAAGTAGGTGAGGGCCCAGGATCAGGGGACTGCTGCGTGTGATGATGCAGTAGGGCATAAAAAGTTGTCAACAATGAAGAAGGCTCGTTTAAGACGATCTATGGGTCAAATAAATCACGAAACGGGAAAATATGGCTCATCAGGACTTTGAATTTGAAACTTCATGCAAACAAGTTTGTTATTCCATATTTCTTTCAATAAACTTATTTTCTATAGGAATTCAAAGTTTGCGCGTTAAATTCAGGGACGCACACAATATATATATATATTTTTTTTGCTGTAATCCAGTCAAAAGTGACGTGATAGTAAATAAATATTGCTCCATAAAGAACTTTCTTTACTTTTATTTCTTATTACTATTTTAAGATTTTAATAGTATTATAACGTTATTTAATGAGTATGACAATATTTCTTTTGTCTTTTGCATTTTTACTACTGCGATTTTGAACACTTAATAAACGGCTAACGAATTTTGAAATTAAGGGATTTTGTTCAAAATTCTCTAGCCGTTTTTCTCTTTACGTTTTCTTTCCTTCTAAAAATTATAAAAAAAATCGAAATAGTATAAGAAATTAGTAAATTAGTTGCATCTCTTACGCTTAACATGATTTCGTCGACGGTGCTCCTTCCGGAGAGGTCGCCGAAATGATCGTCTCCGAAATGACGAACTTCCTTTCTATATCGTGTAGCGATTAGGCTTAGCTAAATACGAAGACCATGTGCGGTCATGAATAAAACCGCATGTCAATAGTAATTATTAATGTCCTCAGTTTAATGTTCAGCATATTAAAACATTAAAAATAGACAATCGCCGAAATGATGCATAATAGATGTACGCATGAAGTTAAGACTAAACAGCAATCGATTTTAATGTAAAAAATAAAATCATGTCCACTTTCCTTAACATGATCATGTGCGAATTACTAGATTTTCACTACAATGTGAGAAGTTCAGATGTTTACGTTGGATGGTTATGGTTTAGACGTGAAAAATGATGAAGTCATCGAAATGACGCAAAAGTCAGGGACACAGTAAAGTGACCGAATAAATAAAAAACAAGACTAGTTTTTTGCAAAAAAATTTGTTTCTTACAATTATAGAATATTATTTAATTATTTGAACTATATTGATTATAGATAATTATTTGAATCCATCCCCCGATTTTTTCAAGTTTCTTATAAAAAATCATTAGGTTTGTATTTATTTTATTTTCCTGGAGCATTTTCTTTAGTTTCATATATAAAAACACTTGGAATACGTTTCGGCCCGTTTCGTGATTTTGACCCCTATGTTGATGTCACTATGCTTGGTGTTGATGTCGAGGGTGAAAGTCTTGCTGTACGTTCAAGCACTTTGTAGGGTCCATTGTAAGGTGGTTATAGTGTTCTTTTGCACTGTCTCTGCGTAAGAAGACATGGGCACAGGTTTCAGGCGTCTTCTCACTTTAGGCACCTCGAAAATAGGCTATTTTCGCGATTTTTTTCGAGGATTTTTGCAAACAATTAAGGGATAAAATGGATCCTATATAATAAACACATCTTTCAAGTACAAGAAATTTTTTTATTTTTTATTTTTTTTGAACAATTATTGTAATAAAACAGTAGCATCGAAAAACCCGTGTAGAAATGTAATGTTCGTGGCTTGTTGGTGAAATTTCGGAAACTATCCGGCCGATTGTCATGAAATTTGAATGACATATTCTTCATAGTTATGGCTATAGCGCATATCATCAGATTTTTGAAATTTTGATTTGAAGCATTTTTTTTTACAAAAACTGCAAAAAAAAAAGCGTTTTTTTTTTACTTTTTCGAAAAACGTACGCCATTTTGTTATTTTCGCGAATATCAAAATTCTGATGATATGCGCTATAGCCATAACTATGAAGAATATGTCATTCAAATTTCATGACAATCGGCTGGATAGTTTCCGAAATTTCATCAACATTACATTTCTACACGGGTTTTTCGATGCTTATTATAATAATTGTTCAAAAAAATAAAAAAATAAAATTTTCTTGTACTTGAAAGATGTGTTTATTATATAGGACCCAGTTTATCCCATAATTGTTTGCAAAAATCCTCGAAAAAAAATCGCGAAAATAGCCTATTTTCGAGGTGCCTAAAGTGAGAAGACGCCTTCAAGTACTAAGTGAATGAATTGGATATAACCTAAACCTTTGGACTTAGATTGGTTGAGAAATTGCTTTTGAATTAGGGGTGCCGATCCCCCCCCCCTCCCATTTTTAAATTTGTCGCATTTTAATATTTTTAAATTATTCGTACTAAAATATGTAATCATTATATTATGTTGGTTTTCAAATGAAAAATAATTATGAGATGAGGACTTAATTATATGTATCGTTTATTTGGAATTCTTTCAACAAAATTTTGAAAGTCGAAAAAGTCACTATCCTAATTTCTAAAACAAAGGTCTACAAATTAAAGCAACATCTGGCCAGTATTGAACTTTCTTGATTGCGGGGCACAATTTCAATAAATGTAGAAAATATAAAGTGTAAAATATACTGTCAGAAAAAGATTTAAGAAAAAACAATGAATTGTTTTAAAATTTATAACAATATGTGGATCAATGCCTTTCGTTCTTTTTTACCCCCTATTATATTGTCCTTCAAATCTATTTTAAAGTAATATTCATCACTTCATTAAAATTTTTCAAAGAAATGAAAATAAAAATTATTTGACCTTTATGAATAAAACAAAGTTCTAAAAGTTATATGCGAAATACACATGTATGATAAAGAATTTTCGCTTATGATATTGTAATGACAATTTACTTGTTTGATTAAATATAATTTTATGAACTAAACTAAGGACCATTTCTGAATTTGAAATAGATAAAATAAACATATATTTCTGATCATTGAACCATGAAACTCTACAACTGTGTGTAAATCCTAAATGATTTTAACAATATAAATTTATCAATAAAATTCATATAACCTAAACGACATTTGGTAAAATTCTCTACAAAAATGTGTCCATGTACCTCTTTATATGGATTTTAAACTATTTATCAGGATATAAAATTAATAAATAACTGTTAAATAATATTTCAATAGAAAATCTGATCAATATTTTAAAATACTAAATTAGAAAAAATAAATACTTACGTAGTTTTATACCCCACTGAAAATAATCCAAAGGAGGTTCATACCGGAAACAACTTTCTTAAAAAAGCGAAAGTACTATATAAACCAGTGGGGTAGTACACATATACAAGGTAGAAAGTGCTTTTATTGAAAACTTCAATTTTCCACAATATTTTTTTTTCACACAATGACCAATTTAAAATCTTAATATATATAAATTACGTGTCACGTTGTTTGTTCCCAATGCACTCATAAACTATTGAACCGATTTTAATCAAATTTGCACACAGTGTGCAATTTGATCTAACTTAAGAGATAGGATAGCTTACATCTCAATTTATAGCCGCAATATTATTTTATTGCAAATTATTTGTTTATTATTATCTGTTAGCTCCAAACGATTCTAACAGATGGCGCTGTGTTGAAAGTACCAACGTTTCACTTAAGCTACAATTTAATGGCATGTGATTTATTACCGCAACTGATTTATTACTGCAGTACTGAAAAATTTATTTTTGTGAGCAAAAAATCAAGTGTCTTGCTAAATGCTCGGTTTCGCGAGCTGAGTGTAATTGCATCAGACCCGAAACAATTTTCAATATAATTAGTTCTTTTTTTATTAATTTTTTTAATTAATTTATTTTTTACAAAGTGACTTCTAATAGAGATACAGCTCTGAAATTTTAAACATAAGTAGTTTTAGCCATCTATTTAGACTTTTGAAAAACAGAACGTTAAAATTTTAATTAGTTATTTTTTAATTAATTTTCTTAATTAACAAAACATTTTTTACAAAACGACTTCTAATAGGACTACAGTTCTGAAATTTTCAACGTAAATAGTTTGGGCCTTCTAATTGGTCTTTTGAAAAACAGAATTTTTAATTTTTATTTAATTCTTTTTTAATTAATTTTTTTAATTAATTAATAAATATTTTACAAAACGATTTATAATAGGGCTACAGCTCTGAAATTTTCAACATAAGTAGTTTTAGCCTTCTAATTAGATTTTTGAAAAACAGAATTTAATTATTTTTTTTAGTTCTTTTTTAATTAACTTTTTTAATTAATTAATAAATATTTTACAAAATGATTTCTAATAAGGCTATAGCTCTAAAATTTTCAACACAACTAGTTTTGGCTTTCTAATTGGACTTTTGACAAAAAGAACGTTCAAATTTTTATTTTGTTATCTTTTGATTAATTTTTTAATTAATAAATATTTTACAAAACAATTTTTAATAGGGCTACAGCTCTGACATTTTGAACATAAGTAGTTTTGGCCTTCTAATTGGACTTTTGAAAAACAGAATTTTTAAATTTTATTTGTTTTTTAATTAATTAATTAATTAATTAACAAATATTTTACAAAACGATTTCTAATTGGGCTACATTTCTGAAATTTTCAACACAAATAGTTTTGGCCTGCTGATTGGACTTTTGGCAAAAAGAACGTTATAATTTTAATTGTTTTTTTAATAAATATTTTCATAAAAAGTGACTTTTAATAGGCCTACCCTTACTAAAAAAAAAGGTATTTTAAAGGTATTTTTAAGGTTTAAACTAGGTATTCAAGGTTTTATTAGGTATTTTTGAGGTTTTAACTAAAAATACCTCATGGAAAAATACCTAACTCAAGGTATTTTAAGGTATTATTTTTAGAAACCTAAAGAAACCTGCGAAGCTTCAGGTATTTTTAAGGTTTTGGAAAGGTTTGTGATAAAAACCTCCAGATTCTAAAGGTTTTACTAAGGTATTCAGGTGAATACCTTTTAATACCATGACTAAGGAAGGTATTTTAAGGTTTTTTCTGTAAAACCTAAAGAAACCTGTGAAGCTTTAGGTATTTTTCAGGTTTTGCAAGGTTTGTGATAAAAACGTCCAGATTCTAGAGGTTTTACTAAGGTATTCAGGTGAATACCTTTTAATACCATGACTAAAGGAATGTATTTTAAGGTTTTTCTTTAAAACCTAGAGAAACCTATGAAGCTTATAATGTATTTTTCAGGTTTTGCATGGTTTCTGATAAAACCTCCAGATTTTAAACGTGTTACTAAGGTATTCAAGTGAATAAGTGAATACCTTTTAATAACATTACTAAAGGAATAATAATAATAATAATTAATAATAATTAATAATAATAAATACTAATAATAAATAATAATAATAAATAATAATAATAAATAATAATAATAAATAATAATAATAAATGATAAATAATAATAAATAATAATAATAATAAATAATAATAATAAATAATAATAAATAATAATAAATAATAATAAATAATAATAAATAATAAATAAATAATAATAAATAATAATAATAAATAATAATAATAAATAATAATAATAATAAATAATAATAAATAATAATAATAATAAATAATAATAATAAATAATAATAAATAAATAAATAATAAATAAATAATAATAATAATAATAATAAATAATAATAATTAATAATAAATAATAATAAATTAAAAAAAAAAAACTTTTAATTTCACACAAAATGCATATTGTTTTAAATTAGAACAGTAAATTGTAAAATGCATTCCGCATTTAATTTTTTTTTTTTTTTTTTTTTAAAGTACATGATAAATTATAATTTGAAAAATGATTTAATTTTTTTTGCATGAGGAATGAAACAAAAGCAAAATCAGTATTCAAGTGCATAAGAAAAAAATCAAAACACTTAAATTAATTGGTTTAATTTTTAGAAACCTAAAAACACCTGTGAAGCTATTAAGTATTTTTAAGGTTTCGCGAGGTTTCTGATAAAAACCTCCAACGTTTTTAAGGATTTGCAAGATACTTTAGAGGATGACGTAAGGATTTTGATTGGTCACGTGCTATCACTATCCAATCAAAACACGAGTGTCCTCTGCCTTCATCGTGTTCCAGCCAGACCAGAGACCAGACGTGTTATGGTTATGAAATATAAAATGGCGATACGAACATGACCACGTTGTTGTCATAATTATATGAAGCAACTTTCCATTACCCTGATACAAAGTAAGAAAAGTTTTGTAATTCGAAAATGTGTACTGTTGTATAAAATTTGCAGCGTACTGGTTGTTTCGATTTTTGTTATTCATTTGATATACTTCATTGAAATGTAGTGTGTAGAGTTGAACGTAATGCAGATGAATGCTTTTTGTAAAATATAAGACATTAAATCATTTAGATTTCTCCTGTTATTTACTGGCTAATTTGAAGACTAAAATTCAAAAAGTTGTGTATTTCAAAAAGTAATTTAAATGAAATTTGTTGTTAAACATTACGATATTTATCTGAAATGGAGTAGTTTAAATTCTGGTGATTGATGATTTAATTAGTTGCAAATTTTAAATTCCAACAATTTTTGCAGGATTGCATTGTATTTTTTTTTATTTTTTTATCTTTTGGAGTTAAGGGTTAAAATGTGCTATATGGTGGCACTTGGCGTTTTTTGAACTTCTCCGCAAAACGTAAACAATGGCGAACTCCGACGCTACAGCAAACCCAAAACGGCGAAAAACACGATGTTTCCAAGTGAACTGGCAAACCCAAAACAATAGCAGAAAGTGAAAAATTGAGAATCGAACCTGCTCCATGAATTGTGGATGGTATAGAAAGGTTGAAGTCCAATGCCAAAGCCGTTAGGCTATGGTTGCGATGCAAGTTGTAGCAAAATTAAGTGTTTTCACTATTCATATCGATTACATTTATATTAAAAACGTACATCCCGGGAAGAAATTCAAATGAATTGCGTAAATATATTCGAAATCGGCGAAAATTCAAATGTAATAAAATTGCAAACGATATTTGAAGGAAAAAAAAATTAAATGGTTAAACAATTTAAATGTAAAGGATAATTGAAAAATAGTTTTAGCATTTAAAATTTAATTACAAATAGTTTATAAGGGGTTAAATTTCATTAATTTTTACATCAATGACAAATATTTAATCCCTTCCAGAATATTTATATTTTTAATTGCTTACTAAAAACTAAGGTGTGCGCGCGCTTCGCGCTCTAAAAGGAAAAATTGCAACCTATTTCGTTGGCCTTACGGCCAATTAAACCTAAAAAAAATACCCTTACCTAATTCGGGCAGTCGTTTGTGGCATTTCACCTCCAAAATCAATTTTTTTTTAATTACTCGGTACTGTAAAAATGTCTAAAAAGTCAAGTGTGCGCGCGCTTCGCGCTCTAAAAGGAAAAATTTCAACCTATTTCGTTGGCCTTACGGCCAATTATACCTAAAAAAAATACCCCTACCTAATTCGGGCAGTCGTTTGTGGCATTTCACCCCCAAAATCAATTTTTTTTAATTACTCGGTACTGTAAAAATGTCTAAAAAGTGAGGTGTGCATGCGCTTCGCTCTCTAAAAGGAAAAGAGTTCAACATTCCAAAAATGACAATTTTAATCACTTTGCTGTTATAAAACAAACAAAATCCATTTTAACGCCTTATATTTTATAAACTACACTTTGGTGGCCTAACGGCCACCAAAGTATAGTCATAGCATACCAGTTTTATTCCTAAGGTAAAAATCGCTATAAATCAAGAGTTATATTTAATGCAATATAAATACCTCAATCTTCTTTCTCTTCTCCCGGAGGGTAAACCTTGATAACGTCCTCCATAAACGCGCTAAATAAATTTTTTACCCTCCTTGCCTGTTGCTTTTTTCGCCAGATGTACTCGGCCAGGTAATATTGTAAGCCCGCCTCTACTTTACTTGCGCTTAAATCTCAAATATTTCAAAAATTCTTAAATATTTCGCGCTCAATAATTTCAAACATTTTAAAATAATCGCCATCCTTAAGAGTCTACACCTAAAAGCATTTTTTCTGCATTCCCACAACTAATAATACCCACAAATACAACTCGAATTCATGACGTAACAGGAATAAATACAATATATTTCCAACAGGTCAGCTTCCAACAAAAAAAAAAAACACTGAAATGAAGAGAGAAACATAAATCACACAGTTTACCATATTTGTAACTAAATCAATCGGCACCAGACAAAATTAAGCGTTTTTTGGCGAAAAGAGGATGTATTTGGCGTTAATCCAAAGCAGCAGTAATTCTAACCAATCACGACTCCGGAATATCGCTGACGACAACGAAACAACAAATTTTGCCAGTTTCCTAGGATTGGCGAATTATCTTTGCCACCATATAGCACATTTGAACCATTTAAATATATTTTTAGGCACTCTTTACTGACTCCCCTCTTGAAGGAACATCCTGACAGAATAGATTTTGTCCATCATCGATGTTGTCTTCAACAACAGTGGTTAGTAAGGAAAGTTCAAATACTCGCCACTTCCTAATGACAGGGACGATTTAGTGCTCCAGAAGAACACTGTTCAAAGTCTGTTTCAAAGGTAAAATTCTTTCAAATTGAAATTTAACATTTTCAGAATTAAATTAGTCGATGTGTCACAAACGTGCCTCTCCTTTTCCCAAAATGAAAAATGCGCTCCCTCTCTCTGAAAAAAAAAAGCATTTTTAATTTTGGCTGAAAGGGAAAAGCTATACAATTTGTGGTTTCCCTTTCATAATTCCTATGCTAACTTCGTCCTCAGGTCAACACCTCAGCTGCAGAATTAAACAGAACAGAAATTATAAATTTGTTTGGAATATTGGCATAATTTACATTTTAAGAATTCAAAGAAAAACCTTTGTCAATATATGGAGCTTGAGTTTCTTTTTTTAGCAAGGTTTCAAATCAATTGTCCCGTTTGTACATATTGCAGTCAATTATTGTTTGCCCAGATGTTTATTTTTAAGAATGCAAAAATTAACTATTCTAGTTGCACCATGTAAAATAGCGATGGAACTTAAGAGAGGAGGCAGCTTCTCCCCCTATAAAATTTTCAAAGGTAAGGCACAAAAGGGAAATTTCGATAATTAATCACTTATAACTCATTTTTTAATCAAAAAATAGTTTAATTCGGTGTTTATTATGGAGTTATTTTTATTTAGATGCTTGATGACACTTGAAATATTTTAGTGGCACTTTATACGTAGAGAGGTTCCCATATGCACGATTTCTCCTCAGGGACTCATATTAACATATTTAGGGGTCCAAAAACTCAGTTGTATAGAATCATTTATTACTATAGTTTTCAAATGATATTTAAGTGTTCAGGCACTGCACTTGACGGGGCCTTAAAACTTCAAAATTGTGCCTATAATCATCAACGTTGGAATAAATTTTGTAAGGCCCCTGCATGTAAAGATGTTTAACTTGAAAATTTTGAATTTATGTGAATTTTTTTTTGTATTACATTTTATAAATACTTTGCACTAATCTATTAATTAATCCTATTTAATTATTGAAATGATGAAGCACTTAGGGCCCACACACAATTCAAATATGTTCTATCACCCAAATTGTTATCAAGAACTGCTTATGACCCCTGGAAATATTTAAGTATAATAACTTATTACAAATCCAAATTGAAAAACTTGCTTTAAATTTAAAAAAAAAAAAAAATGTATGTCGATTATGGTGAAGATGCCAATTGTTTTTTCGTCCCTGTCTTAGCAGTTTTATACAGAGAAATACCATTTTCTCTCCAAATTTTAAATTCATTTATTCATTTTTTAACTTTTTTTTTGGAAACCTTACAACTATAATCGGAAAAGAGGTTGTTGAATTAAGACTTTCGTATTACACATGACTTTGCAATAAATTAAAAAAGGATATCACGACTATCACATTAATATACAAAATAAAAAAAGGGGTCCCGGTAGCCTAATAAATTATGACTTCGAGTTTGTGATGGAAGACTCGCAAGTTCGGTCTGGCCTCACCGAATAACGGTGTGTATATTAATGAGGGCTAGTGAACATAAATCCATTGTAACCTCTATACTCTATTGCTTTTGTGTTGGGATTAAGGTGAGAAGTGCTCACTCAGATATTTACTTCATTATTTGATCAGAGGTCATTGTAGCAGGAATAGGTGACCGGAATAGATTTCCCAAATATTCAAACAAAAATATAAATATATATGATGCAATTGTCAAATTAAAGGTATTATCGTTGTTCTACAACTTGCAAGAATTTAATTAGAAATATTATATAACGAATACACCCTGAGCCTGATGCAAATACTCGTAAGAAATATGCTGATAAATCATTCAACTGAGGAAGGACTATTTATAAAAAAAATTGTGATTGTGATAGACATACATTTGTTCTTTTTGTATTCCTTTTGTAATATTTTTTGTTACCTCGCAAATTCTGAAAACTAGATATCTGCTCTCTGACTGACAAAAAAATGTATATTAATAAATAAACATTCTATGTGGAACACTTCAAAATAACAATGAAAATCATTGCTCTTTAACTCATGCCCTGTATCTGTACTTGTCTCTGGAGAAATCGGTGATGCAATTGCCCAGGCCACAGGAGACAAGTTTGGAATGTTTTATGTGCAGAAAAAATGGCAGCAAAGAAATTATCTGTTGATTATACTTGATTTCTTAAATTTAAATTTATTTGTATTCTGTGTTGCTTCTACTAAAATTATTGTTACATTATTGTGACATACCTAGTTTTATCATTGTACATTGTTGTCTCTGTATTATTCCGATTGTCTGTGGACCCAGACGAATGGTCCTTTTCAGGGCCAAAGTCTGACAACTCTCCTTGACTTACTGACTATTTAATGCTTGTTTTAAAAGAAAATTTCCCTGCCCATTTATTTTTCAAGATATTATTTTGAATCTGTGATAATTTCATATCTTTTTGAATATTTTAGTTTTTCATGAGTACCTACTTGCTTGTTCTAAAAAATATTTGGAGCAATTTAAATACCCTATTCCTATGCATTAATTTTAAGTATTTAGAGGATATGCAACTATTCCTTCCTCTCATTATTTTTAGGGATTTATTTGGACTTCACTCTCCAATTTTGTTATATTACTACCTGCATGAACTCTCATTGTCAGGGACAAGGTTGCAACCCCCTCCCCCATCGTTACATAAAACAATTTAATGTACCTTTTCCCCTGTTTATTCACATATCCAAAAATATTTATATATCCCGGACCCCCAATTCCCCATCGATATCACCCCTCCAAAATTAATTTCCCCATCAATACAGTCATTCCAAAATCCAATTTTCCTTTAATACTGCTATTCCAAAATCTATTTCCCTATCAATACCCTCCCTCCAAAATTCATTTTTCCTTCAATACTGCTATTCTAAAATTTATTTCCTTATTAATACCACCATTCCCAAATCTATCTGTGTAAGAAAACAATTACATCTTATAATGCAGTGTTCCCAGGTGGTCACCATCCAAAGGACTGACCGCTCACGATGATGCTTGACTTCGGTGATAGAACAAGAACCGGTGTGTTCATCTCGGTATGAAACCATACAAACACAAATAAAGCTGAAGACCTCTCGCTACCTACGAAGACCGCACCCTCCAAGATTTGAAAACTATGTTATAAGATGCAATGGTTTTCTTACACAGATAGATTTGGGAATGGTGGTATTGATGGGGAAATAAATTTTGGAGGGAGGGTAATAATAGGGAAATATATTTTGGAATAGCAGTATTGAAGGAAAAATGAATTTTGGAGGGAGGGTATTGATAGGGAAATAGATTTTGGAATAGCAGTATTAAAGGAAAATTGGATTTTGGAATGACTGTATTGATGGGGAAATTAATTTTGGAGGGGTGATATCGATGGGGAATTGGGGGTCCGGGATATATAAATATAAACAGGGAAAAAGGTATATTAAATTGTTTTATGTAACGATGGGGGGAAGGGGTTGCAACCTTGTCCCTGACATATAAATTTTCACACTGGAAATTGTATTATTATACTTAACCAATTATGAAGTGAAATGTAAAAGGCACATATTATTTTAAGAACTTTTGCTAGCTTCTCTTGATGGTGAGAAAGTAATCTTTCTTTATGAGTTCTTAGATAGGTTGGAATATTGGAAGAGTGTGACAGGGTTTTTGATTTTGAAAAAAAAATTATAATTTTATCGTTTGTTTCTGATTTCGAAACAAATCACATATGCCCTGGCTAAAAATATCAAACTATTATTATGAGGATTTAAAATTGTTATTCATATTAAATAGAAATTTCAAATTGACGCTTTTATCTGGACGAGCGTAGTTGATTGTTTTCCCATAAAATATTTCTTTAGTGCAGGTCTTGGAGAAAATTGAGAATTCATTCACATTATGTGTTTGATAATGCAAAAAAAGTCAATGTTTCAAGAACTGATCTCACTAATATCGAGGAACTACTTCCTCACTTAACTTATGTTACAAAATATTGCACACATTCTGCTATAAAAAAAATTAAATATTCAGAAGGTAAAATAAACACTTGAGTATATTTTAAAATCCAGAAATAGAAATGTAAGAATATACATATAGATACAATCATGATTTTCAATGGGTATTCAAGTTTTCAGAGTAATCTTTTAAATGTGTTCAGAGTTGTTTAAAAAATATAAAATTAAAGGCTAATATTAAAAATTAATTCTGATTATCGCTTATTTCTTGGTATTTTCTCAAATGAATTGTTAAATTAGTATCCTTCGTGTTGTTAAATTAGTAGCTATACTCTTCATAATTTGATTTACTACCTGTGTTAATATATGGGGAGCTGTTAAACAAATACGGACTTGACGCCTAGTTAGTTTCTTATAGAAATCAAAATAAGCATTATTTTGTACTACTTTTATAGCCGCTTTGAAATGAAAATATTTCGGAGGCAAATAAAGACGGGTTGAATTTTGTAGCCTCCGAATAACTTGTTCTTTTGAATATGTATTGTATGCCTCATTTTATAGCAATTTTATATTTTTAGGGCTTTTTAACAAGTATCATCTGAAGTTTCTTGGGGTGACCGGTACGGTAAACCATGTCTATTCTTATGCAAGATACAGGTGGAAGATCCAGACAGGACAGCCTCAATCTGGAAATTCTTGCAAATTTACGCCGAAAACAAAGTTGCAGAGAAAAGAAGAAAAAAATTTAAAACAAACAGGCTCAAGGCCCAACAGGGTTGGTTGAGTAAAAAATACATATCCTAAAAATGATTATCCTAATGTAAAATAGTGTTAAGTACATAAATAAAAATTATTTGTATGATAATTGTGTCAAAGTTATTGGTTCTCTAGTAAAATAGAATGTAATACTTTTCCTAGGTTTTATTAGATTTCTAAAAATTCCTTTTGAGGTCTATTAAAATATGTTTTTAAAAAATATTGTGGAAATTTTGTCAAAAAAAACTTCTACATATTTTAAAATTATTTGTGGTTTACCTTTTAGGTTTATTTTAATGTACTTCATTGACAGATGTTCGAGGAAACTGTTTTGGTAAATACCTTATTGAAAGTTATTCTAGAAAAAATCATTCAGGTTTATATAGAATACCTCCTTAAAAAGTATTCTAAAAAACCATTCAGGTTTATATAGAATACCTCCTTAAAAAGTATTCTAAAAAACCGTTTAGGTTTTTATAAAATACCTTATTAAAAGGTATTCTATTGAAACTGTTAAGGTTTTTATAAAATACCTTGTTGGAAGGTATTCTAGGAAACCGTTTAGGTTTATATAAAATACCTTGTTGAAAGGTATTCTAGGAAACCGTTTAGGTTTATATAAAATATCTTGTTGAAAGGTATTCTAGGAAACCGTTTAGGTTTATATAAAATACCTTGTTGGAAGGTATTCTAGGAAACCGTTTAGGTATATTTAAAATACCTTGTTGAAAGGTATTCTAGGAAACCGTTTAGGTTTACATAAAATACCTTGTTGAAAGGTATTCTAAGAAACCGTTTAGGTTTATATAAAATATCTTGGGACAGGTATTATGGAAAACCTGTTTAAGGTTTTAATCTGCACCATTTAGTAGGTAAAAATACCTTAAAAATACCTAATAAATACCTTGAAAATACCTTAAAAATACCTTAGGATTTTAGTAAGGGTAGTGCTCTGGAAGTTTCAATAAAAGTAGTTTTTACCTTCTAATTTTGCTTTTTACAAACATCACGTGTTAAAATATTCTTAAAGGAGTGTTCTGTTATAATTATTAACGGGACTTTTTTTTTTATTGTTTCTCGACAAGGGATGAGCTTCTAATATAAAGGCTTTCCTTACAATTAGTTTTTAGTGTGTGAAGCGACCTTACGCTTACGCAGCAATGAACCTTTCATCGAGCAATAGCATAGCCGGCCACTTGTTATTTAGACAGAAGTATAAATTGAATTGATATTATAGTAAAAGTAATACAGTGGAATTCTTCTTGCTTTTTAATTATTAGTGCTTCATTGTTCAAAAATCTTTAATTAAAATATATACATGTAAGTATTATCACATAGTTAATACCTGGAATGCCACCACATAATCTTTGATTAAAGATTGGTTCACCTATTATTCTCCTGCGTAATTTGAATCCACCTCGATTATGCAACGGTACGCGTTTGGTCATCAAAAAGATCACCCGAAATATACTTGAAGCTACCATTTTAACTGGAAAGTTTAAAGGAGAAATGGTCCTGTTGCCACGTATTCCGATGATACCATCAAAATCTACTATACCCTTCAAAAGGTTACAGTTTCCAATTCGTTTAGCTTTTGCCATGTCTATAAATAAGTCTCAAGGCCAAACAATGTCCATTTGTGGTTTAGATTAGGAAAAGCCATGTATTTCTCGTGGGCAACTATATGTTGCATGTTCACGTGTAGGAAAACCGTCGAATCTATTTGTGTTAGCTAAAGACAGGTTAACCAAAAATATTGTGCACCGATTAGTGCTAAATTAAACTGAAATTAAAAGTATTTATAATTAAAAATAATAAACATTATTGTTAAAGATTTAAAATTATCTGCCCTACCTACCTCATTTATAATTTTAAGTGTCACGTGATATTTACTAACAACTTTGTAATGTATTCATTTGTTACAAACTTGAATACAAAAAATACAAAAATTTAAATTTATTTCTTTTGTATTGATTTTTGCTCAATATCAACGGTAGTAGAAAATCAATCATGGAGGTCGCCATGTTATTTTACAAATGGCATCTGTGTAAAAAAGCATGGTGGTCCCCATGACTGGTGTTCTCCTACCGTTTTCCTTGAATAGTTTACTACTATGTAATATAACAAAAACCTTAGCCACGGTAACGCGTGGCCGGGTGTGCTAGTCCATTATATATAATAAGCATAAAGTTTCTTATATCCAGTGAATTTTGCCGCTTTTCTTCAGTTTTTAATTTTTTTAATACATGAAGAGCGGGAGGGGAAGGGGGGGGGGGTTGCATGCTTACTTCTTTAATACGGCTTCGGCGGGCACCCGTGCTTATTATTTTTACTGATTGAGTTGAAAAAGCAATGCTACTTTGAATATATTTTATCGAGTTCAAATAAGTCATGTGTTTCTTTGACCTTCCAATATCTGGCAACTGGCAAGCCTACATAAATTTAACCCTTTGGGTACATTTGACGGCTGAGATTCGTCATGCACTTGTTTTGCTTGTTAATAATGACGAACCTATTTCGTCATTCAAACTAGGTTGATTGAATGGATTTTAATGTCACAAGAGCCATGATTGGTTAAGTCAAACATCGGTTGGTTTACCTATACTTTAAAAAAATAATTTGTTTGGCTGTGTTCCTTTAAAGTTCCTTTATTATTTTGAACCAAACGTTCAAAACGCAAGAATTTTCCCTAGTAAATCTGTACCCAAGGGGTTAAAATTTAAGAATCTTCAAGCAACTTAAAAGGGCCAATACAAGAATCAACGTTCTTACCCAAATATCTTGATAGTCTCAGCCTCGTTCAATTTTTAATCGAATGCTTGTTAGCCATTTTCAGATCATTCAAAAATGAAACTTCATACTCCTTCATTTCATAGTTAGGCGGGAAGTTCACAATCAAGATACTTTCAATTGGTGTATTAAAAATTACAAGTAGAAAAGAAAGAACTGTAAGTGTCAAAATACAATTTTTGTTTTTCAAAAATGTTATTTACAAGGGTTTTGGTTTGCGTTTCATGAAAAACCATTCAAATATGACAGCTGGAAATCACCTATATTACAAATAAACATCATTGGTTTAAGCTTTGGTTGACTCATAATTAACCACTAACTCGTATAAGTTCATTTCTAATGAAGAATGTGCAAGAAGAGGCCTGTGAGACCTCTTTAGTATATTTCAACCATATCTCAGAGAGGAATAGGGATGGGGTCTGATTTATATTTTATATATTGGGTTGCTGATAGATATAAGCAAGTGAAGTTTCTAGTAAAGAGGGCAAACGACGATCCTCCTCCGTTACACCCCTGGTTACGGCTAGAATTTTAATTGTGTGAAGATTTAAAAGTAGTTGGCAGCGATTTCGAATTTCGTATTCATCCTCCCCCTCCTTCTTCCGACGTTCATGGAATCATGTAAATACGAGGCTCTAGAAGTCGACCTTACTAAAAAAAAAAAATTACCGGATTCTTCTCTCCTTCCAAGGACTCGCAGCCTCGATTTGATACTTTTTTCATTTTTATGTCATTGTTTACTAAGATGGGTAAGGAGAAGGGGGGGGGGGAGAGTTGGAGAGGAAGCAAAGAACGAAGAAGGCTGTTGTCCCTTTTACTAGATTGTGATTGTAATGTGTATTAACCGATTAACCTTTGCACATACCCCCCCCCCCCCATCCAACATAATTTTGAGTGCGATAATCGATTCTGAGAGTGTGGAGGGTGCAATTACTTAAGGATCAGACCTGAAATACGTTGCTACACGATAAAATGTCTACAAAATGAGAGACCCTCACACCAATACCTCCTTTACTGGATACCAATACCTCCAGTACCTCCTTACTCCAGTAAAGGAGGTATTGCCCGTACTGACCACACCACACTGATCCAAACACTGTTATATATTAAAAGAACTCCCACTCCAGACCATAATGATGCTATTGCACAATAAGAGAAAGACCCCTCCAGACACACACACACACACAAAAAAAAAAAAAAAAGAACCTTAAAGAAACTGTTACATACCAGATTCTCTCCCCCCTCCAGGTCTTAAAGATAGTGTCACATACTAAATGAAGCCCCCCCCCCCCTCCCAATCATATACAAAATTTTGTTGTTTTGTGTCATTTATCTAATTTTCTTACTATAAATCCTAAAATTTTCCATTTTCTTATCCCCCCCCCCCCTAAAATTTTAATGACGCAGTTTGCGTCACGAAACCCCGCTGTACCCCCTTGCTTTGAATAAATGTTGTCCACAGAGAAGTTCAAATATCGTTCAATCAACAAGCGTTCTAAGTATGTAAATACATTAACTTGATACATTTCTGTTGATTTCTTCGGTTTTCTGGAAGGCTATCTCATGTCATTGACATTCAATATCGATAAATGAAGATGCCTTTCATCATCAAAGTTACATCCAAAATCTCATTTTTTTTTCTAATACAAACTTCTCTTAAGTCAAAAAGATTAATCATTATCACTCCAGACAGTGATGTTTAAGTCTTCTGGTCATGTCATTTGAAAAAGTGCAGAAATAGTTCTGAGAAGCGTAAACACTTTGTGCATTTGATGCCCTTTAAAAGCTTGAAGTCAAAGATTTGGCTCGTTGCCCAGGATACTACTTTCATAAAGTGAACGACACCCCCCAAGGACAAGTGGAGTTGTAAAAAAACAAAGGTTCTTGATCGAAGCGGATAATCGAGATAACAGTACAGTTGATGAATGAATGTGGTTATATGCCTTGCTTTATGTTAAGATTTTTTTTTCTCCTCAAGATCTCGAAAGTCCTTCAAAAACAGTTCCTCAATGACTTGAAACAATTTTAAAACGATGTTCTGGGAAAAAGCAATTTTATGAGGACAACAATAATAACAATAACATAAATACCTCACTTAATCAAGTTATATCATTTAAGCAACAAGAAAACAGTTTTATCAGTACTGACGCAATTAGTGAAAACCCCTTAAAGTTACTGAGTGTATTGTAAGCGCACATATAATATCAGGGATTACAGCCATTGAATTTGCTGTTAGACGAAGAGAATAAACCAAAAAAGAAAATTTAATTAAAATTGTATCATTCCAATCAGGGTTGTAGTGGAGGGGGAACGCGTGGAAACTTTTTAGAAGGAGTAACGACGTTCCCTCGCCGAAATTTTGTGTGTGATTTTTTTTCCATTTACATGACACTTAACGGAAAGTCAAGAAAGAAAATGAAAAAGTTCTTTCGTGAGAACTACGCTTTCGTTTTTGATCCACAACTTCAGAACTGAGCAGGCAAGTTCAAGTATTTGCAAAACACTTGAAAGGGGCGTGGTAACCCTCACATGGCCATTCCATCAACAATCCAATGCATGCATTAGACTACCACCCTTCCGTTTCCCCCACCCCTGGTCTTTGAATGTTTCTATGCTACTTCATTCGAAATGAACTGACGTTTGTTTACATCTAACTTTGATTCATCCAATGCCAATTATCGTCTTTTTCAACAAATTATCTGTGTTTGTGGGGGAATTCCAGCCGTCAAATTTGTATGGTTCTTCATGAATAAGGACTAAAACTTCCATACACAAATTGACGCCAACTATCCCCATTTTTAATAATATATTTATAGACCTAGTTTCGTACCTAAGAAATGAATTCGTTCAAGAGGATAAAACTAATGACAATAAAAGATCATTTTTTTTGGACAATTTAAAAAAGCGAAGTAAACCTGCGATTCCGACGAAATAAACTGGTTGGGCGTTAAGAATTCAGATAGGTAAGTGTAAAATGTTGATATTTTGTATGAGCTTTTAGGGTGTTTTGAGATCACGGAATTATGCATTTATATTGGCTGGCCAGATATTCGTAAAATCCAACTGATACGTTGTCTAAATATGACAAAATATATTCAAAACAGTATTGATTTTTTAAACTCTTGCTTTAACTCAATACGTAAATATAATGGAATTGAGTGCCGCCAGGAAGGTGCATGGGAGGATGCTTGCATTCCCCTAGTTGCTTAATTTTTTTTTATATAAGTGGAGAAAAAGACAAAATTCACCAAAAAATAAACTGAATGCCTTTTAATAAGAGATTTTATATTTGCCATTGCAAGAAGAAAAATATTCTAACAAATCAAATCAAGGTTTAAACAAAAGAGAGAAAAAAAAATTCTTGCAACCTTCTATAAGTAAAGTTGCCGGCATCCATGCTAATGAGTCGTCCTTTTCCAAAAAGTGCAGGTATTCACATTTGTTGATATTATATATTTCATTTTCCGTAATATAAAATTTCTAATGGTTTTGTAAATGGGTATAATACATCAAAATTG
Source organism: Linyphia triangularis (assembly GCA_963978545.1). NCBI lineage: Eukaryota > Metazoa > Arthropoda > Arachnida > Araneae > Linyphiidae > Linyphia > Linyphia triangularis. The sequence continues at coordinate 124,848,366 of OZ021721.1, forward strand.
GTCTGTGAAATAGTAGGAAAGCAATTCAAATGTATTTTATTTTTAAACGTATATTTAAATTATTTGGGAAAGCTTACATTTACAGTTATTTGAGAAGATATATATATAGAGATATATATAGAGAATATATATATATATATATATATATATATATATATATATATATATATATATATATATATATATATATATATACATATATATAAAAAAAAAGTATGTCCCAAGATAATCTATACGTCCGGCAAGTGATGGATCTATGTTTGGTTATTCCTCTTAAAATTAGAGATGATTGGGATGATACACAGATTAATATTTTATCAAGAAATTATAAATCGACTAATGGATATTAACAGATTTTAACTTTTCAATTGATATTCTTGTAGTTGTTAGATTTAATTTTAATTAATGGAGCAAATTTTGAAAAGGAAAGAAAGGGTCTATCAAGCAGACGCGCATCCGGGGGGAGGGTTTATAGGGTCAGAAACCCCTACGATCCTTAACATCCCGGTGTTTTGTAATGATTGAATAAGAAACTCTTAGCAATAATAAATAATTTCAAAGTAATACTTTTTAATCTACCATTCTTCAGACAGAGTTTGCCTACCGTATCACACTAATGTAGCTATTACGCCCAAGAACTTGGAAATAAATAACGGATTTGTAAATATTCTAGCATCAAAAACCATTCGTCATTTTTTTTTTCCTACTTGAGTTCAAAATAAAGTGCCGTTTAAAAGAAATGTAAAAATATGCATATTTCAAATGTTGTTATAATTGATTTAAGGTATCGGTGCTACATGCCCTTGTATTTCAAGTGCCAAAAATATACAGTAAAATCAGCCTGATATTGATGTTTGGCCATTAACCTAAAATATTACTCCTTCTGTAATTGAATTTAAATAAACAAAAACAACAACAACAACAACAAAAAATCGTATTAATTCATAATCTAGAAAATAAGGTTAATATGGTATTTAAATAAAATGTTGTCCCATGTTAGATTGTTTTGTATAACTCGAAAACTAAACAAAAACCATTTTAATATTATGTCATAATGAAGGTGACAAATTAAAAAAGTGCGATAGTATTGATGACATGTGACAAATATAGGATGAGAAAGTTTTGCACAAAAATTGTTCCGAATGTTGTGTATTGCTGGAAATTGCTCTGAAAACACAGATCAGGTGATGACCCTACTAGGGTGAGTTCTAAGTCAAATATGTCTGAATAGAAACTCGGTATTTTATAGAATTTTTTCTGAATGAAAATTGTTAAAAAAAAAAAATCATGTAAATAATCTGTTTAAAATGTTTTGTAGGTGATCTGTTTGAAAATTGATGTGTAATAAAATGTAAAAAATCTGCTTAAAAATTTGTGTCAGTATTATGTTTGAAAATGTCTTATAATCCATTTATAGAGTGTTAAATAATCTGTTAAAATGGGTTGTGCAAAGGAAATTGTTTAAAAATCCATATAACTTAATAGTTCAAAAAAGTATTTTAATAAAATATGTCTATCTATATATAAGCTCACATTTTTTTCTTTTAAACTTTTGAGGGGCTCATAATATGTTTTGAGATTATTGAAGTAGTATTAATAAAGTTATTTATTCTTAGTTGTCATTTTTATCCCCCCCCCCCCTCCACACACACAGAAATAAAAGTATACTTTTATTGTAAGGACGCAACATAGCGTTCCCACACCTTTTTATTTTACACTACACCACTGATTCCAATTTACGTATTATTCAATCCGTACGTATTATACGTATTATTTCGACCACAATTTGCAATGCATTTTCAATATGCACGTGTATTTGTTATGTAAGTCCTCTTTATTTGTCCGAGCGATGTGTGGCATTGCTTTTGTATGTATAGTAAGCGGTTTGTGTGTGTTTAGGGCCCGATTTAGAATTTTTTTTACTGTAGGCCCAACATTCAGAGAGGGGCCCCCTATAGCAAATATTTATTTTCTTACGTCACAATATTACCAGATCAAGCTACATTCGTTAAGACTAACTTTTTACAATTAAAACTCATAGTTTACTTTCACGAGATTTTTTTGCTATAATTAGTATGATCTTGATTTCCTCTATCTAACTTAACTCTCTGTGACTGTAAAAAATATGGAATTTGCGGATGTGTAACTAAAAAATTTTATTATTTTTGTTCAGTACTTCCCATAAAAAGACTATTATATTTAAAATTTTCAGAAAACTTTCAAAATTTGGGGGCCCCCATATTTGGGGGCCTCTAGGCCCGGACCTAGTGGGCCTAATGGTAAATCAGGCCCTGTGTGTGTTATTCTAACCATTAGTTATAAAATTTCTAGTTTTTTGTTCTTTTGTTCTTCAAATATCATGGATTAATTATGGCTATCTAACTAATGGAAAAAGTATGTGTGGAAATAATATAAGACTATTAAATCATGTGCACATTTTTATACTTTAAAGGTTATGATTCTGTAAAATAAATATACAACAAATTGCTCAACATTCTTAAAAATTGCGGTAAAAAGATAGCCATTCATTTTGTCTATAAAAGTGATCAGAAGCTTAAAACAAGTAAACAACTTTCTAAAATAATCCATGTTTCTTGGTTATTTTATGTGTATTTTATATGATAGTAATTATTCCAATAATCATTATAATCATAGAACAGTAGTATAGATTCGATTCACACTTGAGAGATTTTTTTATTTACAAATTAATTTCTTGAGCTTTTATTTTTTTTAGTTAATAGCCGTCGATTCTTTAATTTATAAGAAATATTAAAAATACAAATAATTCAAGAGTGCTTTTATACTTAATGAGTTTTACTTTCCACGTCTTTTTATAAAAATGGTTTTTCCAACTGTGAATGGTTTCAACACTTATCAATTCATTAATTATTGTGAACATTTCAATTTATAAACTTTACCTAATTTAAAACACATCAGGCTGAAAATTATTTAAAATGTTACAATTAATAGCGTGTTCAGGAAGCATAATATTTGTTTTGTGAAATCTGAAAGATATCTACAATGGCTCATATTTGGCTAGATTCCAAACGAAGAGGGACCTTGAATTTTAAGAATGAAAATCACTTGACATCGGGGCCATTCACATCTTTTCTATCATATAACATTGTTGTGACCTACTTCAATTGAATAGCTCCAGCCGTATCTTGATCTGAGTAGATAGTGTTGGCATTGAAAGGTTAAGAGAAAGCACATAATCCAGCCTCTTTCGTTGCTGCGATGATAGATTTCAGGGGGGAAATAGTTCAAAAAAATAAAAAATTCTTGGCCCTTATGGCCGGATTAGTCAAATTTTGGGAAATCACATCAAGACGACATGTTCGAAACCTGTGAAACTCTTCATTCCTCATCTTCTGGTTATATTCGGGACATTTTTAGCCTGAATTGGCGGTTACTGCATTTCTAACTGGTATTCAGTGATTGGTGTTAAGCAAAATTGCAGTAACTCCATCAATCAGCTATTCAAGATACATTTTACGAATCAAAGGTGTTGTAATACAGGTTGGTTAAAACTAAACTGACGGCACTCAGAGGCTTGTGGCTCCGGCTCTACAGAACGGATTCAAATGAAAATCGAAGTGTATATTATGCATCGATATAGATAAACAACTGGATAGACTGCTCCGATGGCAAAGCAGGGCGAAAAACGCGCCGGCAGAAATATTTTTTTCCCTGCCACTGGTGGGAAGATTTCCTGAATCATGGTTAACTAATGTGTTGCATATAATTGCAACAACAGCGCAAATCGAAAAAATATCAACAAGAGTTTTCACCGGTAAATTAAAAATTGTTATTCAAATAAGCAAATGTATTTTTTTTATTATTTATTATTGAAAAATATCTAAAATGACCCTTTTAATATTGATCGCTCATGGTTATGGTTGATCTCTTATGTGGCAATTCATATAATAAATAATCTATTTTAAATTCAGAACAAATAGTATTATGATTTAGAATAAAACACTTGATTTATATTTATTTAATCCTTGTTTTTATGCGTTTTCAAGGGCATTTGGCAAAGAAATGGAAAATGAAAGCGAAACTAACACTCGCACATTGACAGATTTAGGGTGTAATTTTGAAATAGGAAACAATTTTAAAACTTCTTTTAAACATCCTGCTTTTGAGTTAGAAGTCATTGCATTTTTTTTATCTCTGTCACATGTTGAAATTAGCCAGAAATACTTTAGCCGAAATGAGTTTTATAATGTCCAATATAGGCGTTGTAAAATTGGATTATATTACAAAACTAAATGATTTGCGAAGGAAAGAACAACTTAAATTTGCTAATTCTCTTTCTGGAGTTCACATAATGTATAAAAATAAGAAAATTAATGTGCGATTAGCTGCACAAACCTTAAATGGTAGTGTAGCTGATGCAATCGAGCATTTGTCGAAAAGCGATCCCAATTTTAATGGGAGCAAAGCCACTGTTCATTTCATAAGAGTAATTAACAGACTCTTTGATTGTTTAAACAATCGCAACCCGTTTAGCTCAGGTTTTAAACAACCTTTAAGGCTTGCAAATAAGTCAAGCTGGGAAACTTTTTTAAACGAAACCTCGAGCTATATTTCTTCATTAAAAATAGCGATCACTTCTGTCTTCAAACATCCCCGTAAAACCTTTGCACTTGGTTTTGTAATATGCATAAACAGCATTCAAAAGCTGGCCATGCATTTGATGATAGACAATGAGAACCCTAGTAAATATTTCCTAACGTACAAGATATCTCAGGATCATGTGGAATTGCTATTTTCATGTATAAGATCAAGAGGAGGATGCAATAACAACCCTAACGTAAATCAATTTAAATATGCCCTTAGAAAACTTCTGTTTAGAAACACTGTGTCCCCAAGTTCCACTGCAAATTATTTGCGCTTAGATTACAGTTCACAATGTTCAATATTTGAATTTCGTTCCAGTAAGCGTACTTTAATTGATGGTACTGAAGACAGTAGCGAATTAGATATTAACATTCAAGAGTTATCACTTCTAATAGAGTCCAACACTTTGTCATATGTTTCTGACAATATTCTTTATTATATTTCAGGTTATGTTGTGAAACAGCTTAGCACAAACCTAATCTGCAAATAATGTATAAGTTTGTTAACAACAAAAGCAAAATTAAAAATTGGTCATTGCAATAGCCATACTTATGGTATGCAATACCATCAAAATGCCAAATCGTTTATATGCAATGTAACTAATGGTGGATTAAAATTTGCTTCTGATGGAGTATTGTTTGTTGTGCAACAAACAGAAAAATTATTTCGTCATTATGTGTCAAATTAAAAGAAAAAAAAAAGAAAAAATAATAATTTAGATTGCATTGTTTATTCTGTTTTAATTATTTGTCACAGAGTAATATTGTCAAAAAATAAAATACTTTGAGTTTTATACATTCAACTGAAGGTGAATTTGTTGTGGAGAGTCTCCACCAAACGCAATTAATAAAACTAATTTGCCAGAACTTATGACAACATTAGATTTTTTTCGAATGCCAAGAGAGTAACACTTGATCATCAAAGAAACAAAACTACCATCATTCATAAATTGAATAAGTTGGTCCTTTTTAACAATGTTTAGATCTGGATTAACTATAAAACATTTTTTTTTCTTGGAAAAAACTCCCCGACTACTTTTTAAATTTTTTCTCCATTTAAATTTTTTTTATTAAACTATGTAATTTATTTGATTTTTAACTTGAAATCCTCAAAAACAATTTTCTGTAATATTATCATGAACAATGCCTGAACTTATTTAGTTTTGGTAAAGTTTTCTACATTTTTCTCATTTCAGAATTATAGGACCAAATAAATATATGTGTTTGACTTGCAATAAACAAGTTTCAAAACTTATATATTTAAAATCATAAGTTATATAATAATATTGAGTATAAAAAATTAGTATAATAGTTTGCCTTTGAAACTTAAATTCTTCTTTGAATTGGTGTATTGAATGTATGAATTTGTATTTTGCAATCTTATTATTACATATTTTCAACTGGTTTACTGTATTTCTTCAATTATTTTTAACTTCTACTTCTAAAATAAATCTAGTTTAAAAGTCTACTTTCATTTGTTTACTGTATTCTCATAACTTGTACATAATAATTTATTTTTAAAACATTTAATTCATGTAATTTAAAATTTAAAGAATTAAATTCGGATCAATGAAGATGAAACACGTTTACAGATATCGACAGTAACTAATCTCAAATGTTTGTTCTAAATATACAAATCCTATACATAGAATTATTTTGATCAGTTATATTTATTGGTTAAACTATTTTCTTCAAATATGTTTTATTCTTAATTTATTTTTTCCTTGCCTAATATCAAAAGTAACGCTAATACACCATAATGATCGAAGAAAATCCACATCGGCAATACCAATTCCTCCATCCAAACATCTCGGTTCAACGGTGGCACGGCTCGTTTCTCCACCGTTAAGCAGTCTATCCAGTTGTTTATCTATATCGATGGATGGGGATGCCTAAGCCCAGTTTTTCCAGCTCAGCACCTCCTCAACCATGATATTTTAATCACGGATGTTAGCTTTTACACAACAAAATGGAAGGTTATTGTTCTTATAATTGCATGGAGGTTTTTTTTTCTTTTTCGTTTTTTGGGGTGTTCCCATGGATAAATTTTGTTCGATTTTGGATACATTGTTCAGCAATGATAACTGATTAAAAATCAATCAAAAAAGCTTCTGTTGCAATTTTTTCCATGTTCACTGTATTTTTAATTTAGTTTGCCTGGACTACTCCGAATGAAGCCACACAATCCCAAACCATAATGGATCCCCCGCCACGTTTAACTGAAGTACGAAATTTTTTACAATACGTCGGCCGTTACTACCGAAAATGTTGAATTTACTTTCGTCACTATATATTACTTTCTACCAAAAGTTATTTGCCTTCAATTGATGAGTTTTTACAAATTTCAAACGCTTTTTCAGATTTTGCAAGCTGACGAACGGTTTCTTCTTAATTACTCTACTTTTATATCCAGCTTTTCTAATTACATTTCGCACAGTTTGAGTACTACACTTCTGTCAATTATTTGAGAAGTTTCTGTAGCAAATTTGACAGCATTTTTTTTATGATAAACCTTGGTTTCTATCAAAATGTTCCTTTTTGTGATATCACTCAGAATTCCTTTCCTTTTTCTTCTACTTTTACTTTCAATCGATCTATCATTTTAAAATTGTCCAATGATTTTCTAGACACGTGTGGCTTCTACTAATAATTTTAGCTATTTCAATAAGATTTTCCTTTTTTTTTAAATAATTTGAATAGGAATGTAATTACGTCAATACACCTAAACCTAGAAGAATGTGCAATACTCAACATCCAAAAGAACATTTCTGAAAGCCCGAAGTATTATTTGTGGAATTAGCGAACTACCCTGTAGATTACATATTAGGCTTTAATGACATTTCTTCTAGAGCAGGGTTTCTTAACCTGTGGTTCATGGACCCTTTAGCCTTTCATTGGGGGTCCATGGGTCATATTTTGGGGGTCCGCCGACTGATCCTAATTTTTAAAATGTTTGCATCAATATTTAGCCAGCAGTGGTAACCCGGACCTACTTCAACCTTAGCGCGCTCTGTATGGCAACCCTGTTTCTTTTTCCGCTCCTCTGGAGAAGAGAATTTGAGGCGCTTTTTCCCGCATGCTCATTTATTTCTCTTTTGTTTTAGCCTTTTCATTGGTCGATAATTTGTTTGAGTTTGAAATAGCGGTATAATTTTAAACTTGATTCACGATTTTATTTCCGTTGGATCTGCCCTGGAGGTAAGACGTACATTTATTTTTGTCTTTCATCTGTTTGTGAGTAGCATATTTTTTTTGGTTTTTTCTTAGCTTATATTATTGCTAAATGCTTGATTTCACTATGGAATTAGCTCTTGCTGAAGTTTTGAATGCGAAAAATAAATATTCAGTTGGCTATTTTAGTGTTTTACCAGTCATGGGTAAGAAAGCGTTGTTAGAATAATGTATGAAAGAGGGAATGATTTCATCGATGTATAAATGTCCAAAATGTGGATCACAAATGAGTTTGAAGCCGAGACATAAGGATATATCCTCCATAGATACAAGATTCCTTGCCGCTTTTTCAAGTGTTTTTTTGTGTCTTAATGTTTGTTCTTAATGTTTCATTTGATTATTTGATGTTTTTTGTAACCCAAAATGTCCAAAAAAAGGAAGTATGATGAAAATTATGTAAAATATGGATTCTGCTGCATGAAGGAATCGGACGATGTTGAAAAGCCACAATGCTTTCTGTGTGGAAAAGTTTTGGCAAACGCCAGTATGAAACCGGCAAAATTGATAGAGCATCTCAAATCTCTTCATCCTGAAAATGCATCTAAAGATCTAGAATTTTTTACAAAGAAGAAAGCCCAGTTTTCGAAATCTGGAACATTAACCAAACTTGGATTTGGTATTCCACAAAAACCTTTGGTTGAGGCATCTTTCAGAGTTGCATATCGTATTGCCAAAAGTAAGAAACCGCATACTATTGGAGAGACATTATAATTAAGCCATGTGCGCTGGAAATGGTTGAATTAGTTTGTGGACTGGAACAGAGAAAAAAACTTGAGGCTATTCCATTGTCCAAGGATGTGATACATTCAAGAATAGTTGAAATTTCTTGCAGTATCTTGAAACAGATCATCGATGAATTAAAAGCATCGCCATTTCCCTTTAGTATACAACTGGATGAAACTACAGACATCTCGAATTGTAGTCAACTTCTTGTTTTTGTTCGTTACGTGTCTGCTGATACTATCAAAGAAGAATTCTTATTTTGTGAGCCCCTTTTGCAAACTACAAAGGCAGTTGATGTTTTAGCGATTTTAAATGTTTTCTTTTCCAAACACGACTTCGACTGGAAACAAAAACTTCATTCACTTTGTACGGATGGAGCATCTGCGATGCTTGGCAATCAATCTGGTTTTGCCCATTTGGTAAAAAAAAGAGGCTCCTAATGTTATTGTTACACATTGTTTTTTATATAGACATGCACTGGCTACAAAAACTCTTCCAACCAGCTTAAAAGAAGTATTGTCAATAGTTATTAAAACTGTGAATTTTAATAGAAGTAGAGCTCTTAATCATCGTCTTTTTAAAATACTGTGTCAAGAAATGAACGCAGAACATGAGGTACTTCTGTACCACACGGAAGTGCGCTGGCTGTCACGAGGGCAGGTTTTGAAACGAATTTTCATGTTGAAGACAGAAGTATCACTTTTTTAGAAGAAAAAGATAACTCACTCTTCGAATATTTCAAGAAAAAAGATTTTATATGTAAATTGGCTTACCTGGCAGACATTTTTAACCACATGAACGATATATGTCTTTCAATTCAAGGGCCTGATACAACAATTATGGATGCCACTGAGAAACTACAGGCATTTTTATTGAAAATGTCACTTTGGAAAATTAGAATTCAAAATGGGATAAATGCAAACTTTCAAATGTTGGACAAAGTGCTTTTTGAAAATGGATCTCGGCAAGATAGTTTGTTATTGAATAACTTGAAAAATGAAATCTGTGAACACCTGGAAGTACTTCAAGTTTCATTTGAAAAATATTTCAATTCGGATGGAATAAATATAAAAGATGAGTTGTGGATTTGTAATCCTTTTCTATGTGATATTGACTGTATCGATGACATGAACCTTGCCAAAGATGAGCTAATTGATCTGAAAACAAAGTCCTTGTTAAAAATAGATTTCGATTCAAAAACTTTTGGAGAGTTTTGGTCTTCTTTAAGAGAAGCCTACCCATTGCTTGTAAAACGAGCTATGGCAGCCATTATTCCGTTTGCTACAGTATATCTTTGAGAAGCGGGATTTTCCAAACTTGTCACAATAAAAACAAAACATCGAAATCGACTGAATGTCGAACATGATATGCGCGTTGCTTTGTCGAAAACCATCCCTCAATTCAATCTGTTAATCAAGGAAAAGCAGCAACAGCCTTCACATTAAAAATTTTAATTTCTTCAAATTTTTTATACTATTGAAATAAAAATATTAAAATAATTAAATAATAAAACAGAATATATTTTGTAATAAATGTTTAAGCAATTTTTTTTTCACAGAGGGGTTCGTGACATATTTAAAATTTTTAAAGTGGTCCATTGTGCCAAAAAGGTTAAGAAACCCTGTTCTAGAGATGTTAGGGTACATGACAACTTTGAAAAGCTAAAAAATACAACTTTTTCAATAATTTTTTTTCAGGTCCTGTATAAGATATTACAATGATTTTTTTTAAACTTTTACTTGAAGCTTATAGAATACAAAAATATTTAATTTTTTTCCATTTTCATTTTTTAATAACTATCCAGGAGGCGCCTAAGTCGAGGCCTAAAAAAAATACAGTTAATCTCAGGATTGGTAAATCTAAAAGAAAAAAAACAAAGAAAAAAAAACAAAAACGGAATCTTCAAAAGAAAGGTTCCTTACGTGGCAATTTACCACAAATTGCCAAAAATAAAAAAAAATAAAAAAAAAAATGGCAGATGTTTGTAAAAATGGTGGAAAAAACACCCCTGTTTTTCACTATTCTTTGCTAAAAAAATATATTAAAATTAATTTTTTTTTGGCAAAATGTGGTAAATTGGCATACAAAACATCTCAACGAACAAAACAAGACCAAAATCATTGAAATCGACCGAGTAGTTTAGGAGATTAAGTTTCCGCCATTTGAAAAAAAGTAGTTTCGAGAAAAACGCGTTTAAAGTTTTTACTCGCTATTGTTTTAATTAGTTTTTAAAAAATCAAGTTTTTTCACTTTCAATTTGTTAATCTGCTATCCCTAGAACGTAAAACCCTGGGAAGGATTGAGAAAACGTAAAAAAAACAAAAAAAACAAAAATCTTTTCTTTTTTTTTTTAAATTTATAAGGTGGCCAAGTACCTTAATTCGAGTTTGCACAACCTATTAGTAATATAAGACATAAATTTGTATAAATGTTGAAAAAGCTTAATTTTTAATTAATTCTAAAGTTTTACTTTAAATAAGTGATACACGAGGTGCAGTGTGAATCCACTTACTTAAAAAAGTATGTCTTGAACACATAAAAATAGTATTCGATATTTTTTGGATGTTTGATAAAGAGTATTCGATAATTTAGTTCAATTCCCTCTTTACTACGGTAATAAAAGCCCAAAACAGTCAAGCCTCTTAAAAATGATACAGTGATTTAGAAGAAAGAAATCAGCCCTCTGTTAAAAAAAAAGTTTTATGTCCAATCTGATTTCGAGAACGTAGATTGACTTACGAAACCCTTTTTATTTTTGGCCTAAGTCTGAAGCTGAGAAATTTCAAACACGCGCTTGCATATCAACAAAAATAAAAAAGGCGTTGCATCATTATTATTCTATTTTCCATGACATTGAAGAAGACTGTAGAATATTGAGGTCACTGTTATTAAAGGTTAAAAAAAATGTGGTTGCAATCTGACAGCTATGCATAAACACTTGCTTTCAAGAGCAAGTCGAGGTCGTCTAGAGAATTCTAATTTCTTTCCTCTATCCTTGAACTTGGTTGATAATCGGTTAAATCTCATACAAAACTTTAAGGGCAACAATAATATTGTCATTCTTTAATCTTCATAATAAAATTCCTAAATAGGTGGTATTTATTTAACCGTGTGTTCGTATTTAACATTATATATTTTCAATTATCGCAATTTTTCTACAGCAATATTTCGTGATTAAGGCTCATTTGAAAATAATTTTTTTTCAGGAAAGGCCTAATGATTAACTTGCATATTTTTGACAGTCTATAAGCAACATATAATCACTTGTACGAGGATCACTAAATTGTTCTTCACGACTTTAGAGTTTTGAAAACATCTCGTCACCAGTTAGTAAATTTTTAATAATTACTCGGTACTTTCTGACTATAGCGAAGTATTTATTGGGCTTTGTTTACCTTTAAAAACGTTTGATTTGATACTTAAACTTTCCCTTATAACAGAAAAGAATTTACAGTATAAAAAAAATGTGGTGTCTGTTTCTATTGTTATTATAAGTCTCACCCCAACCGTAAAACACAATCTTAAATTATAATTTCTTGGTAAAAAAATGTCATATACATTTTTACGAAGCTCTTATCTACGAAGGCATCTCTGAAACCTGTTACTATTTTTAATCATTAAAAAGAAGTAAGTTAATATTTTACCAAAAAGTATTTAAATGCATTTATCCCCGAAATTTCCTATTTATGTTCAAGAGTATTTTTCAAAGAATCTAAGAATAGAAGGTAGGTCATATCATTTAAAAAAGAGGTAGTGTTTGACTAGGGGGATTTTTATTTAATGCACTAAAAAAGTATTTTTAAAAATAGTAACAGAAAATTACTTTTTTTAAAAATATATTCCAATAAGGAATTAAAAAAACTCCATAAACAGGTTTTTATTGATCTTGATTTAGTTGTCATCGCTAAGAGAGAGAAATTACCATCAAATAACTCCATCTCACATTATATTTTGTATCTTTATGGTAAGTTACTATAATAAAATGAAACTAAACAATTATGAAAAGTCCTTAGAAGACAATTTCCCGAATATTCCTGCAAAATCGGATGTTTCCAACAGTAATATAAATCTTAGTCGGATTGGTTGTTTGCAGATTATCTGGCGCCTTCAACAATACGAGGGCTATAATGCGCCGAAACATTCATCATTAGACAAACCAACATACATTTACAGACACCCATGCCTTACACGGGACTCGAACACGCAGCCTCGCGGTCTAGAAGCTAGCACGCTAACCACTACACCGTTTGATCGGCGAAATCTTAGTCGGAAATCAGTGTGTAACTTCTATGTCCTTTATATGGCATCGAAACGATTTTTAGTAACAATTATTCTGACAATATTTAACAATTCTTTGCGCAAATAACATGCCTCTTCCAATACATATATATAACATAACTGAGAAGGTTTTTTTTCTCTTTTTTTTTCTAATGGCGGTTCCAAGTACTTACAGTCACTTGGTCACTACAAGGCCAGTAGCGATGGCCACTTGTGAAGGGGCACCCAGTGGGAGGGCCATCGTTGCCCCTAATATTGAGCTGGCTTGTTCAAGTTCCAGCTAACATATTTCCTTTTGTAAAGAGGGGTTTAGTTAGGTTGGTTTCAAGCCATGGCTGGAATGTTAGAGAGCTTTCGTTGTTAAATAGCATAGGTGGGAAAATAAAAATTTCTTCTTTTTAAAAGGGGCTCTGACAAAGCACCACATAAATCCGACATTTGGGGTAAAACTTGACGTTACATGGAAAATCGCCGTTGTATGCAATTTTACACGGACGATTCGTTACGAGACATGGGTCAACGTGGTCACACACCTGGGATGTTAGGATCGTAACAATGGAATTTATCCTTCAACCACTGAAATCTCAGGAAAACTTAAGGAGGTACTTAGTTTCCTTGAACGTATGGTTATTGGGTCAAAACCAAAAATATGGATTAAAGTTAAGAGTCGGTCTTATTGGCCAGTAAGGAAGCCTGGGAGTTTAGATTGGTTAACTGGAAAAAGGCCACCCTTGTACGATCACGGTAAAACGGAAGGAGACGTAAAAATTCGGGGATTAGAGCTGAATTTTGAGAAGCGCAATAGACTTAATCTGGAGACCCATAGGAAGTGGTTATCACAATGCTGTGTTCCCTTGAGGTCAGGGCCTGATTTAGAAATTTTTTTACTGTAGGCCCAACATTCAGAGAGAGGCCCCAATAGCAAATATTTATTTCCTTACGTCACAATATTACCAGATCAAGCTACATATTCGTTAAGACTAACTCTTTCCAATTAAAACTCATAGTTTACTTTCACAAGATTTTTTTTTGTTATAATTAGTATGATCTTGATTTGCTCAAAACTTTTGAATTAATCCAGACCCCCCCTGAACACTGATTTTAAAGCACACTTTCCTGTATTTTAAACTTACATTTTACCACAGAGGGTCCACAAATTATAAAATAATAAAGATTACTTAATTTTATAACAATAATTGTAAATAATACAAAGTAACCTTTCCACTGTTTTCACGATCTCACCAAAAAGGAGGGTCAAAAAAGTCCACGGAAGAGCCTGCAAACCAACCAATCACAAAGACTCTTTAATTTCATAATATAAGAAGTTGTATATGGTTGGTTGGTGAACATCTCTTTACAAGAGGCGAGAGAAGGAAATCAGCGGCGTAAAGCCCTTGTCACCGTGTACATATGAAGAAGTTGTATATGATTGGCTGAACCGGAAAGATTTTCTTAATTAGGTTTTATTAGGTTAATCTATCTAATTTTACTCTCTGTGACTATAAAAAATATGGAATTTGCGGATGTGTAACTAAATTTTTTTTATTATTTTTGTTCAGTACTTCCCATAAAAAGACCATTATATTTAAAATTTTCAGAAAACTTTAAAAATTTGGGGGCCCCCAAATTTCGGGGCCCCTAGGCCCAGGCCTAGTGGGCCTAATGGTAAATCAGGCCCTGCTTGAGGTTTTAGAGAGATCGCCGCTGTGAGGTGTTCCTGAATGCCGCACTGAGGCCATAGGCTCCGTTGAATTAGTGATAGGCCGGAATTGATTAGAAGTCCGGTTTAGTGATTACCAACAAGTAACTTGGGTGGTGCTACTACAATGATGTTGCCCGAACGATCCGTCAGACATGGTAAGTGTTCCCATGATTTTCTCCCATGCGTTAGTAGATGCAACTCTGATTTATTTTTTATCTATTTTTAAGTACCAGTTGTATAAGGAATAGGAATTGTTATGATGTATTATTTAATATACGTAACTAGTATGAGTGGTAGTATTGATAAGTTATGTTGCATATTATGCATAAGAAGTATTACAAGTAGATAATTTGTATACTGAATTAGAGAACTACTAGTGATTTAGTTAACTGTAACCAAGGTCTGTTATGAAAGGCTAAGATGGAAATTATTGTAAGAATAATTTTATGTAATGCAAATAAATTATTTATTCATTGTTAACCCTGTCTGATCCAATTATATTGTACTCTACTATTATGATCAACGGGCCGTTGAGATTAACTTATACCAATCAGTGAAACCTTTCAGGAGGGGTTTGTTTTGAATTGAATTATTAATTTAATTATAAGAGTTGCACTCATAAGACGATAACACTCTTAGACACTAACTTAAGGCATACACATCATACGTCCATGTCTTTTACGTAACAAAAACTTTCAACACTATTCTTTTCGCATCGGATTTCAAATGTTGGCCTTTTTGGTGCTTTGTAAATGCATAGCTTGTATTTGAATTCATTATTAAATGTAAAAAATACAGATTTATGAATAATTTCTAAATATGTTGATGATGAATCACTATTAAACTTGCAGCCTCTGTGCTTAAAGCAGCGTCATTCAAGTAAACATTGGCGAAGTGAATATTCACGCGCCAATTCGAGTGACGCCAAGTGAGTGACGTCAGGGAAAGAGCTCGGCCTAAGCATACAATTCGCTAATACTTTTAAAATATTCTTGGTCAGGAAAGTAAAATATGAATAAGATTAAAACTCAAAAGCATTTATTTTCAACACATTTTGTAAGTTTAGTACAAAACCATTTGATCAGGTTATTATTATTACTAGAAAACGTATGAGTTTCCCGGAACTATATTCTTTCAGCGGAAGGATCCATCCTACAGCGTAATCAGTGTTGTCTAGTTAAGTTGAAGTTTAGTATAGAGGTCGGCGATATATCGATACGACGATTATTTTATCGATATTCTTTTAAAAATATCGATAGATAAATTATCGATACAAGTCGCCGATATATCGATATTATCAAACACTTTTAGTTTTTTGATGATCGTTTTGTAGTTCCATATTGTTTTTCGATTTTCTTTATTCCCTTTTCAAAAACTTCAAAACTAAAGTTTGGACTTGACTGAGAGACAGATAAAATGGCACCCTAACCAAAAAGAAAACATAATGTAATGGAAAGATATTTTATTAGTAGTCATTAACATAGCGCCGTTTCTGTTGCCAACGTGTGCCTGGAATTTGCATCTAATTTTAAATATTAAAAACATCTCTATCTACAAAAAATGCGGTAAACTACTTTTCAAAATTTCTTCTTTAAAAATAAATGAGAATTTATGCATTGACATCCAAATGTATTTTATTTCTTCTGATTGATAATATAATTTATTTATTAAAACAATTTTTATAATTTATTTATTAAAACAATTTTATAATTTATTTATTAAAACAATTTCTGCATGAATTCATGAAAAGTAGAAATTTGCTTTGAAAAACTTCGCTTCTGGCAAAATTGAAAATCAAAAAAAAAAAAAAAAAATCATGTTGGGGAGAGTTCCCCAAAACGGGATAGGCGGGCAAAACGGGATATTGAGCCTCGGATCTTGACTGGTAGTGCTAACTCACGGGAGAAAGGCTAAACTGGTTCCCGACCGCCATGACAGCATTCTCAGTTGATCTCTCAACTCTAGCCACGTGTTTCGCAAAGAAATATTTTTTCAAAGTTTTCAAATGAGATTTTTACTTATTTTGTACTTTTTTCGACTGCAGAACAACTATCCTTGTGCTTCTCCGTCCTTCAGAAAAATTCCGGTAAGTACTGTGTTTTGTTCATAGCTCATTTAACAACGTATTTAAATATTGCTAGTGAGTGACGGTTCAGGGGTCAGCCATTTATGTTGTCAAAAGCCTCACGGTCGGGCAAAACGGGACACTTTTGGGGTGCCCAAAACGGGATACAATTTTGATGTGTCCCGTTTTACTCGACCATTTCCATTAATGTTTTGGCAATGTGTTTAAATTATTTAAATTGAAATAAGTAATGAATTAAAATATGTATAATCAATTACAATAATTAATTTTAATTTTAAATAATTATATTTTGGAAATAAAATAATTTACTTTACTTTTGGGATACAAATAATTGGCCTGATTTATGTACAAAATTTAGTTATAGGTTAAAACTGTAAGTCAGAAAAATGTTTTGATCAAAAATTTAAGTTTTAAATTCAAAAAAGTTTCGTTTTTTTTTAAATCTTTTTTATGGGGGCCGCGTATACAAAGATAAACCAGAAAACCACACGTTGTGCGCACTATAATATTATAAAAACATTAGCTAATCACAACTAAACAGCAATTATAACAGGAAGCCCATATAAACTTGAGTTGGAAGAAGAGCGTGAAAAAAAAGAACGAGAAAGAACTCAAAAGCTGAAAAAAAGGACTGCCAAAACCAGTCTCTTGAATGTTCCGAAGAGAAAACAAACTAGGCGTTAAAGAAAACCAAGTGGAAATGCAAAACAGGCAGATAAAGTTAAAAAATGTTACTCTGAATCTGAAATTTTTTTCAAAAATCGAAGAAAATGGACCTAACATAAGAAAACCTAAAAAAAAAATAAAAAATAATCAGTTAGCCAAGGTTGGACGTCGTCGTCTTCAGAAGATGAAGCTGAAAAAGATGAAGCATGTATTTTCTGCAACGCTCTGTATCTTGAATCGAAATCTGGAGAAGGCTGGATACAATGCTCGAGCTGCCAGGGATTGGCCCACGAAGCCTGTTCCAGAGCAGAAGAAGACGACACATTTTTATGCGATTTCTGTGTTATGTAATTTTTCAAATTTACAATTAAAAAGTTTCTTCCTATAAAAACGTAGCCTATTTTTGTTCTAAAAACTAAATCAAAAGTAAAATCAGCAAAAACCTAATAACATAAAAATCCCTATCCCTTTTTACCCACCCTTGGTAGGGTAAAACGGGATCGTGTAAGACTTTGTGAAACCAGTATTTTCACATAAATATTATTGAACAAATGTGACAAAGCTCTTATTTTAAGTAGTTGAAAAGGTATACTTTTAAATGACGTCTAGCTTTGGAATGTACCTTGTACACAACAAGAAATAAAGCGAAGAATAGATAAGCTATCCCGTTTTGGGGTACTTTCCCCTATCGATATATCGATATTTGTTTCTATGCAACGTTATAGTATCGATATTTATTTTGATCGATATTTCCGACCTCTAACCGAGACCCACCAGTATGGTAGTCTGATGTGCTAATCACTGTACTGAATGGGCGACCGTAACTGTGAAATACAGTATACTACTTTAAACCACATTTGAAGAAAGTCAACCATACATTTTTATTATGTGAAATTGGTTTCTACATGGAATTAAAATGTTATCATAATACAGTAACCATTTCTCCATACACGAAGAGAGAGACATTTGAATTCATTTTAGATATCCCTCTGACACTTTAAATTTATAACAAGAATTTTATAGTTTTCTTTACTCTTCGTGATATGCAGTTGAAAAATGTTCTTCTTCAAATACGAAAATGGGCTTGCCTCATTTCAACCTTTTATTAGAGACGGAAGGTACAACATATGTGCTAAGTGAAATACTTCAATCGGGTACGGGCCCGGTTCATATGTCATACTAGACCTTTTCCTACCCCCTTGAGGAGTGTGACATGTCATTAGCGATGGATGACAAAACGCCTCCATTGTAGCGCTTTGCAAATAAGCTTTGTTAATTATCAGGTTACTCAAAAACTGTATAAAATTCATAGTATGCTAAGCTACAAAAACTTTTTTTTTTAAAGTTAAAAAAAACAAAAAAAAAACATAATTCCTCAAGATTAGTTAAAGAAATATATATGAAAAATAGTTGTGGAAAATTTCATAAATTTATAACGAGTAGTTTTTATGTTATATCAATTTAAATACTAAAAAAAAAAAAAAGGAGCAAAAAGCCATCCCCGAAAAAAAAAAATGAAAAAAAAAAAAATGAAACAAAAATTCAAAGTTTAAGATAGCATGTCTGGGATATAGTTGTTATGGAACAAAAAGTTAAATATCTCCAGTTCTACTAATGATAGGAACAAAATTTGTATGCCATTTTATTCAAAAACTTTTGTATTATTTTTTACAATAATAATATTTTTTTTTTAGAATTTTAAAAATATTGAGTCCCAGATCCCCTTAACCCGCTGCTATGGGAATATTATTTTACGACAGGGTGTATGGATCCAGCGCGCGTTCTCGCGGGTTAAATGCAAATAATACAAGTACAAAAAACTCCAAGAGAACTTAAATGACGGGAAAATAAGAGATCCAGCGAGGGGCAGAGGTGGCGATCGCCCTCCCCCCCCCCCCACTCCACCCCTCCGTTGTAATAGTAAAATAATTAGGAAATAAATAGCTTGAATAGCTTAGGAAAATAAGATAAATAGATTAGGAACAATAAAAAACTAAAACTTAAATAGGAAAAAATAAAGACGACAAAGAATATTTTAAGTGCTTCTGTTATAACCCCCCCTATAATAAACAAAGTCTAATACTAACATTCGAAACTAGCACGTATTTAGTTATTTAATTTATATACATCGTTTCCCCGTATAACCTGGCCGACCTTTATTTTCGACACCGTTGGTCCTAGATGCATAGTCCCAATTGTAGAAATGTTTTAAATAGTAAAAATAGTTTTACTGAATAGTTTTTATGTTAGCAAAGGGGTTGGTATAAAAATTACGGATTGTAAATTTTTATACGGTCACCAGTTCCCCCAACTCATATTTAGAAAAATGTTGCCCCCATGAAAAAACATTTAAAAAAAAAAAAAAAATTGAAATTTGTACGACAAATAGCCACGGTGTTATTGGAGTTAAAAGTTTTAACGCTATTTGGGGGGCCCGTACATAAATTGAAATTATAAAATATCGTCTTATCGGAATAACAACGAGCTTCTACACTAGGTTTGGCTAAGGCAAACAAGTTGTTGTTCATTGGCTAAAATATAATTTTTGACTAGAACCTGCTTTGAAAAATTACAAATTGCACAACACATAATAAACAGCAAACAAACTTATAAACAATTTTAATTAAGTAATTTTAAATAATAACATAATCAGAAAGCAGCGCTTTTTGTTAACACAAATAAAAATAAAAGGTGATAGAAATGAACAAAGTGAAAAGGATAAATAACCTCTTTCTTAATTACATATACTCGAAGTGTTTTCCTTCTACCAAAATACCTAAGCTCACACGTAATTCAAATTCATATTGAACATTTTTCAGCATTACAGGCCTAATACACCTGGCATCGGATAAAATTCGATTCTCCAAATCTAACAAACTCGTCGATTCTTTTTCATAGACCTAGTTTTTCAAAAATCCCCAAAGAAAGAAATCTAAAGGATTTAGATCTGGAGATTTAGGAGGCCATTCTACCGGACCTCCATAGGCTATAATGTTGTCTTGAAACCCACCCCACAAGGCAGGAAGCTGCCTTGTTGGGTGG
The DNA here is from genome assembly GCA_963978545.1 of Linyphia triangularis. Taxonomy (NCBI): domain Eukaryota; kingdom Metazoa; phylum Arthropoda; class Arachnida; order Araneae; family Linyphiidae; genus Linyphia; species Linyphia triangularis. The sequence goes on from OZ021721.1 coordinate 124,868,716, forward strand.
TGCGCCATCCTGTTGAAACCACATTTTTTTAAGGTCTTCTAACACGTAATAGTCTTCCAGAAAGTCAGATAAAGGTCCCTGTAACAGTTTCACATACCTTTTACCTATTAATGTATCAGTAAAAAAGAAAGGTCCTACTAACGCTCCCTTCCATATGCCACACCAAACGTTAACGGACCATCGCACTTGATGCTTGTTTGGTCGGATTACATGAGGATTTTGCAGGGACTAAAAGTGTGTGTTTAGCCTATTTACTACCCCAGCTCTTGAAAACGTACGCTCATCAGAAAATAGAAAGTTATTCACAAATAAATTAATCCAATTCTACACTGGTGTGCAAAACTTAAGCAACAATGTAAAAATTTAGCAGATAGCCATGAAATTGCAGAAAAGGAGGTCTGGAGATCAATACAATGAATACGTAAGTCAGTAGAAACGTCATGCGTATGCAAATATCAGGAACGAAACGTCAGAGGCGACGTGAGCGTACGCAAAACGCGTGATGTCAAACCGCGCAGCTCAAAAGTAAAATAAAAGGAAGGACGTAGACGCAATTCAACATATTCGCTGCAAATGCCAGTGAGTCAGTTCAGGAAATATGGCTAGAAGAAATCACCTGGACGACTTTACACGTGGAAGAATGATCGGAAAGCTGGAGGAGGGGCGTACTGTCACCAGTGTAGCTGCAGAGTTCGGAATCAACAAAAGTGTCGTTCCGCGGGCTTGGAAAGCGTTCCAAACCACAGGTATAGCTGTTAGAAAGGTTGGTGGTAGCCGCCCGAGGACGACAACTGCAGGGGATGACCGATATATTGTCCTGCAAGCGAAAAGAGGCCGACAGCAGTCAGCAAGCGCCATTGCTCAGCAACTCTGCACAGCAACGGGGCGACAAGTGTCGCGGTTTACTGTGGCCAGACGCCTTCACAAAGGGGGCCTATTCGCCCGCCGTCCTGAACGCTGCCTCTCGTTGAAAGTTGGCCACCGACGCCACCGTTTACAGTGGTGCAGAGAGCACAGAAACTGGACAACTGATCAATGGAGTCGTGTCCTCTTTACGGATGAGAGTCGGTTCAGTACCGGAAGCGATTTTCAACGCATTTTGATTTGGAGAGAGGTCGGGACCCGGCTTCATCCCAGTAACATCAAGGAAAGACACCGTAACGGTGGTCCTGGAGTTCTTGTCTGGAGAGGTATTATACTGAACGGGCGAACTGAGCTCCGCGTTTTCGACAGAGGGTCTGTAACCGGGGATTGCTATTGTGAGGAGGTACTCCTTCCCCATGTGCATCTGTTCCAAGGTGCCATTGGCCCAGACTTCATTTTTATGGATGACAATGCACGGCCACATCGGACTCTTGCTGTTGAGGAGCTACTGGAAAGTGAAGATATCACTCGAATGGATTGGCCAGCGTACTCCCCAGATTTAAATCCCATCGAACATGTGTGGGATGCTTTGGGGAAATGCATTGCAGCACGCTTACATCCTCCAGAAAAAAAAACCAACAACTCAAACAGATGCCGATTGAGGAATGGGCACTCCTACCGCAAGAAATGTTGCACCAGCTGGTTCTGAGTATGCGGAGACGGTACGAAGCAACCATTGCAGTGAGGGGAGGGCATATCCCATATTAAGGAACATCTGCTTGTTTTTCTTCCTCTTGGATAGACAATCATGAGTCACGATACTATTCGTTCAATAAAGCTTGTTTTTGTTTGATTCCATACCGTATGCATTGTATTCCTTTTTCAGCGCAGATACTTTCGTCATCCTTTACGTACATAATACTCTAACTCATTTCTGAATTTCATGTCTCTCAGATGATTTCTCGTGGAGTTATGGCAAAAAACCCACCTGTTGCTTAAGTTTTGCACACCAGTGTAGCTTGTTCATCATGAAATTGCAGAAATCAGACCGTCTATATTTATCCCCGGGCAAAAACTCTTGCACCAATCGCGGGTGATAAGGATGTGCACGGTGTCGGTTTAAGACTCTCCACACATGGGTTTTTGAGTATCCACATGTTTCATTAATGTCTCTGACACTAGACTGAGGGAAAGCAAGAGCATAGCCCAAAATTTCTTCGTCAGAGACCACTCTTGAATTTCCGAATCGAGGACGTCTTCCTAAGCTACCCGTTTCTCGCAAACACTTTGCAGCATTTAAAATCGTATCTTTAGATGAATGTTTACAATTAATTTGGAAATAATTTAATTGCATATTGTCTTGCAGCCACTCGCCCATTTCGATTACACTGGACGTAGAGAAGTAACATTTCTGCGTACTGTTCCACACTGTACATTTTAACAACGAGGATTGATGAAATAGTTAAATACATCTGGTATCTGGTATTGGTATGAGCTACTTTTATTCTGAAGTGAACATACATAATTGGTTTTCTACCTACCAATCATTAACCTGCCACTAAAATTTGCATAGGAACCTGCACATCCCCAGTACTACATGCTAATTTACACATAAATAATCGCGAAATTTTTTTCCTTTCTAGAATTTTTTTTTTCTACCACTAATGGAATTTTTTTTCGAGATTTCTAAAATTTTAAGAATCGACGAAAAATTTAAGTACATTTTTAGAAATTTTAGGGAGAAATGAATATTTAAGGAATTATAGGAATTTTAGGGCGAATGCGACCCCCCCCCCTGCACAACACACGAGTGTGAATTTGTTCTGCCTCGACAGATTTAATTTTTGCTTTGATACACTATCTGGCCAAAGGTATCCGGACACCTCTTAAAAAAGTGGCTCTGGCGAGTTGCGCAATTTGATACGTAATTGAAAGCTATAAAAGTGTTGGTAGTGGTTTGTCAGATTGTATTTATGCATTTGTGAGGCAATGAGTAAGTCAAATGAGCTTAGTGAGTTTGATCGTGGCAGAATAGTGGGATGCCACCTTTGTGGGAAATCAGTTCGTGAGATTGCGGACATTCTACAGAAGCTTAAATCCACTGTGAGTGATGTAATTGTGAAGTGGAAACGTCGAGGCAGTGAAACGGCAGAAAAACGAACCGATAGGCCGAAAACACTTAGTGAATGCAGCCGCAGAACTCTGAAAAGGGTAGTGAAACAAAATCGCAAGTCCTCGTTGGTGGAAATTTCTCAGGAGTTCCAAAGTTCATTGGGCGTTAGTGTTAGCAGCAGGACTGTCCGTCGAGAGTTAAAAGACTTGGGATTCCATGGTCGTGCAGCCGCTCACAAGCCGAACATCACTCCACAGAATGCGAAGCATTGATTGCAATGGTGTAGAGCTCACCGTCATTGGACTGTGGACATGTGGAAAACTGTTCTTTGGAGTGATGAATCTCGCTTTACAGTCTGGCAGTCGGATGGACGCGTCTGGATTTGGCGGATGCCCGGCGAACGTTTCTATAGTGACTGCATTGTGCCGACTGTTAAGTTTGGTGGTGGAAGCATAATGGTGTGGGGGTGCTTCTCGTGGTTTGGCCTGGGTCAGTTAGTTCCTGTGGTTGGAAATATGAACTCTGAGATGTATGTGGACATTCTGGACAATGCTGCACTCCCAACTCTATGACAATATTTCGGGGAAGGCCCATTTCTCTTCCAGCAGGATAACTGCTTCATTCACACATCGAGGCTTGCACAGACGTGGTTTGACGAAATGGGTGTTCAAAAACTGGACTGGCCTTCTCAGGGCCCCGATCTAAATCCCATAGAACACCTTTGGGACGAATTAGAGCACAGATTACGTAGCCAGCCAAATCGACCATCTTCACTGCAAGCACTCACTTCAGCTGTGATGGACGCCTGGAATAGGCAATTCCTATGGTCATCTATCAAAAATTGGTGGAAAGTCTTCCCAAACGTGTGCAGGCTGTCATCAATGCAAAAGGGGGACGAACATCATATTAATATGTGCCTCAGGGCGCTCTAAGTCCATACCACTGGGTGTCCGGATACTTTTGGCCAGATAGTGTAGTACGTAATCGAAAGATTTTTGTTAGTTTCAGGGAGTATAGCACCTATTATCTCCTTCAAACGAGTTCAGAATCCACAATTCACTACAGATATTGATAGATCGTATTCATGCGTTTGATTCCAGAATAATTTTCCGAACGCAATTGCTTTTTCTCTATATTTCATTTTGTGCACATGCCATTAAAATATGTTAATGACAACGGGTGTAAAAAGGTATAAGTCACTAAATTCCATTTTTCATATCTCCATGAATATTGGTCGTACAAATTTCGATTGTTTTTTGTTTGAAATATTTTTTTTTATGGGTAACATTTTTCTAAATATGAGTTGGGGGAAATAGGGACCATATAAAAATTTACAATCCGTAATTTTTATACCAACCCCTTTTCTAACTTAAAAAGTATTCAATAAAAATATTTTAACGATTTAAAACATTTCTTCAATTGGAACTATATGTATCTAGGCCCAACAGTGTCGAAGATAAAGGTCGGCAAGGTTATACGGGGACACGCTGTATATAATAAGTGAATGAACATGTGAAAGAATTTAACTTGGTTGGTTGGTTTCAGATTTTCTGGCGCCGTCAGCAACACGAGGGCTATAATGCGCCGAAACATTCGTCATTTGACAAGCCAAGATACATTTACAAACACCCATGCCTAACACGGGACTCGAACACATAACCTCGCTGTCTAGAAGCTAGCACGCTAACCACTATACCGTTTGGTCGGCGAAAGAATTTAACTAAAAATAAAACCAATGTTCTATATTAGTTTTATTGCTCACGTTTTAAAGCGCGCTTGCCTCAACCTAAGGATGTAGAAAATCAAGATTTGACGAATCCGTACTGAACATCTGTATTATAAATGTTCTCATCCCAAAAAATGGAAGTGTTAAAGACGAGGACAAAGCTAGATAGAAAATTTCTCTGTAAAATATATCAAGCAAATTTGGTTTAATTCTTGATGATCATGGAAGTAGATGTCTGTTGATAAGTGTACTCCAAGGAGAATATGAAGTTTGGTATGAATTTTGAAAGAATGCTTCGGTAAAAAACACAAATGTCTTAGAATTCTTAGAGAAATGCGATTAATATATTTATCTACGAGTCTACAAGCGTCTAGCCCTTCAAACATCTTTTCCAGTAAGTATTACCGCAGCAGAACGTAATTTTTCGTCATTAGAGCTCCTTAAAATTTGGCTTCAGACGCGAATGACAGAAAAGAGACTTTTTGGACTACCGTCAACATCTTCACTGCCAGTGTCTTGAACATGGGAGTCAGTCAGAAGCCAACTTTCTTTTTTGTTGTTTATTTGTTTAAAAAGGATTCAAATGTTATTAATTAAGTACCATTTGCATATATAAGGTAATTAAAATAAAAAAATAAGAAATCAAAAATATAACGCACAGGCGCGAGACCGGCACTGCGAAAGGAATTCTCTTTATCAGTGCCGGGTCTCGCTCCGGTGTGAGATCATGATTTTACAGACTTTAATTTATATAAATCGTTTATTATTAATATTATTATTTATATAACTAAAAACCAATAGTTCGCCAACGAAGCTAGAACGTTCAAGCGCAGTGCAGACACGTTAGCATGTTACTTCGCGCGATGCCGGCGCCGTACAGTCTCATAAAAGTTGGTCGGTAGGCATCTCGCGCCGGCGCGAGACCGGCAGCTAAGTTGTTAATAGACATCCATAGAGACATTCATATTGATTTAAATAAAGTGATTGGCAAATTTTCAAAGAAACCAAGGAGGTTTGATGTTTCACTATAAACTTTTTTTAAAACATTGCCAGTCATAAAAGAAATAACTTTAACGTTTTTGTAGGTTAGATATAAATTTGTTACATTAAATACATTGCAAACTCTAGTTTTGGTTATTGTATATGTATCCTTTATTAGATTATCCTTTCTGTCATACTTTAACTACAATTTACGCCTTATTTACTGTCATAAATTCACAGGTAACCAGCCAATCATAGCGGCGCCTTTAAGTGATTGAGACTTTTTACCTCTCTGTAACATATTCTGTATAATCAAGTTATCCAGTAACTTAAGAGCAACAAAATATAACTAAATTATTCAACAACCCCAAACTAAAAAAATTTCAGGATGGGCCTCTCGCTCCCTTCGTAAAAAAATTCCGGCTACGCCCTTGTAAGAAGAGGAAAGAAAGAATTGTTAGGATTGATTTTCTTCATAGATTAATTATTCTGTGTAATATGGTATCTTAAATTATAAGTATATTTTTTGAGAATTTTCAGAATAAGTTGCTTCATCGATGATGCTGTAAATTGATATCTCATGATTCATCAGGGTCAGTAGGTATCTTTCTAGTCTGGTTATGTACTTAACCGTGACATTGAAGCGTCACTTTGACTACGAATCTGAATTATAACTGTTGTTTTGTTTTTTCCATAGACTGGTTTTCTTAAGTAAGGTTACTGATGTCATCAAGTTCATTTTCTTATGCAATCATTCAAGATCATCTCTCTTGTTAATCTATTGCACTCTTGCAACGGTATCTTCAGAGCAAGATGCATCGTAAATCGAACGTTGTTTTTTTATTTAATTTGATGTCCAACCTGCCTAGCAACAGAAAAGGGTAACCTAATAAACAAACTTCGTTTTCGCATTTTTCAAGGTGAAACCATTATACGAGGCAATACCATAGACTTGAGTTTTATTTGTGTTAGTGAAATAACTAAAAATTACTGAGTGTGTTTTTTGTACTGTACAATTTTTTTTTATTTGAGTTGCAAATAATCAATTAATTTTGAGAAACATATTTAGAAGGCGATTAAAGTCATAAGATCATTTAAAGGAATTAATATAGATTTTTTTTTAAAGAAGTTAAATTTACGTGCAACTGTCAACCTTTTTGCATTAACGGAGGTACGCCTACGGGAATTTGATGTGTAAAAATCGTACCAGTAAAACTCTAATCATCTAATCAATTGGAACTAAACCCCATCTGATGGATAATAGATTATATGCATAAATGGATAATTCTAAAAAAAAAAAAATATTTTTAAAAACAAGTGAAATTTGGTTTAGCATGGAAAAATAATTTAATTAATTTTTTTTTTTACATTTACGTTTTACGTTGCAGAAAACACGAAAATTCCGCCTACAAACAAGAGTCCGCTGGACGTCTCAACAAGACTGTCGATTTATCATCTATGAAAAAGGCTACACTAACGTACTTTGATTTATCATTCACTGTAAAGAAAATTCTAAAATGTCAATTTTCGCAACTTTTTTTTTTCTAAAAGCTATCCGCATAATGTCAACTGAAAAGAAATTTAGAGTGCGTTCACACCTGAAAATCAAAACGCTTCGATCGGCGCAGTTTGGCTCTTGAGCTGCCTTTACGCCGTGAAACTCAAAATCAACCAACCAACCAGAACGCTTTGATCGTGTTGAGAAAAAACGTTTACATGAGTGTACGAAAAAATCAAAGTTGATGCCTGATAGCACTTTTATTCAAAAGAAAGATCAGATTGTAACAGTGAGCTTGAACTGGGATTAAAAATTCCGCGGTTGTTTTCAGTTGGTTGTTTTCAGATTATCTGGCGCCGTCAGCAACACGAGGGCTATAATGCGCCGAAACATTCGTCATTTGACAAGCCAAGATACATTTACAAACACCCATGCCTAACATGGGACTCGAACCCACAACCTCGCGGTCTAGAAGCTAGCACGCTAACCACTATACCGTTAAGAGCAAGATTCTGAGAGATTGAGCCCCTTAACATTAGGGGGTAATTCACACCATCTCCGATTGTCCCCAAAAAATTACCAGTTCCTAATACCCTTATTAGATGATAAAGTCTGAAATTATTTGTTCCGTAGTTGCACAGCTCAAATTCTATGACGTGTCGAAAAAATTGGTGTTTTTGTGACACATGAAAACTATTTTTATCCGTCTAAAACTTCACAAGCAACTTGCCACCTGCATTTCTTCTGTTATGGAATGTACTAGAATAGATCTTTATAAAACATATAAAAAGTTCATTGCAAGTCAATTGCGCAAGGTCATTCAAGGTCATGAAATGTCCAGGTTTTCATGCTTTTTACCATTTTCAAGACTGAATTATATCTTGCGCGTTTGATTTGTCACTTCAAACTAGGTGTCATTGGATAGAACTATATTAGTACTATTAATTAATACATAAAACATTGAGGCAAGTTGAACACGTTGGAAGTTATTTGGGGCTAAAATCGAAAAATCTCCGAATTTGACACAAATTTGAGCTCGTATATCTTGCTGCGGGAGCAATTTATTGACACAACGCTGAGACTATTTAAACACTATTTTATTATACTTAATGAGAAATTAAACTTTATTGAGGCAAGTTGAAGAGAAAAAAATAAATGATTTTTTTTTTGTTGCACCCCATTTTTACATATTGATGCATTACTGTATTCATTCATGTTTTCAAAAATTAATCGGTTTTCACTTCACTCTTCCTCATGTTTATAACAATTGCTTGTTGTATGTCTTTTAAGCTATGAACTGTGACTGGATTGGCTCCAGAAAGTTTCAAAAGACGGGGGGGGGAAACCGAACTTCGATGCACTGTGTCGATAACATCAAGTAATGGCCACTTAAACTTAACACCTCCTCTCTGGTGAAGAAATTCCATCTGAAACACATCATCCCCATAATTTTCTAGCAGTTTACCATTATAAAATCGTTTATCGTACAGGACTGCGTATAAAAAATGGGGCTGAATATCATATTCACAGTCTTGATCAGCAATTAGCTTTATCTCTTTTATGATATTCTCCATTTGTTGGGGGACTGTAATTTCGATTTCAAATGTGAATTCACAGTGCAATCAGTTCCAGGCACAAGCCAGACCAAACCCTAAAGACGAAGATAATATCATTTAGCCGAAAATTTATAACTCTGAAGTTTTGCCCAGAAGGAAATTGCACATCAATGTTTAAAACTGCAAACTGCAAACCTACATATTGCTAGAGGAGAACACCAAATTCCTAAAACAATCACATGTCAAGACAAATCCAGGAGTGCATTTTCAAAAAGAATGGAAGCAAGGACAAAAAAGACTAATTAAGAAATTACTGCAGATTTTGAAGAACCCACTATAGAGAATAGAAATTGCATCTATTCATGCCATCTACATACCTGATTGTCTCCAATGATTCCAAGATAAAATTCGTCATCTTGTTCAATGACTTTATCTTCAATAACACTGCATATTTCAATCGTACCTCTCATTCTGTGGAAATGTGACATAACTTGTTCCCGTGTCAAATATTCATTTGAACAAAATTTCTTCTTTCCATCAACTGTGAGATTTCTCATCATACTTGCAACAGTTTGGGGTGTTAATTAATTTCCTGTTTTATTTCCTTTGTTGAAGTATTCTAAACTGTTTTTGATTTTGGTTCTTGAACTTTCCTTTTGGGTTTCAATGCCTATCCTTCTTTGCGTACAAGACTTGATTATATGTAATTTTTATTATCTGTAGTGGGTTCTTCAAAAGCTGCAGTAATTTCATATTTGGTCTGTTTTGCCACTGCTTCAATTCTTTTTGCAAATGCACTTCTGGTTTTGTCTTGACTAGTTATTATTTTAGAAATTTGATGTTCTTCTCTATAGCAATATGTAGGGACAAATCCTCTGCAGTTTCAAATGTTGATGAGCAATTTTTTTTCTGGGCAAAACATCAGAGTTATAAATTTATGGCTGAGTGACATTGTCTTCGTCTATAAGGTGTGGCCTGACTTGTGCCTGGAACTGATTGCATGGTGAATTTGCAGTTGAAATCCAAATTACTGTCCCCTAACAAATGGAGAATCTCATAAAAGAGATAAAGCTAATTCCAGATAAGAACTGTGGATATGAAATTCGGCCCCATTCTTTTTACGCTGTCCTATATACAATAAACTGATTTACATTAGTAAACTACTAGAAGATTGTGGGGATGACGTGTTTAAAATGAAATTTCTTCATCAGAGAGGAGCTGATGAGTTTAAGTGGCCATTGCGTGATCCGAAACTCAGTTTTCTTTGGTACTTTGCAACTTTCTGGAGCCGATCCAGTCAAAGTTCCTAGCTTAAAAGACATACTACAAACAATTTTTATAAACATGAGGAAGAGTGAAGTGAAAATAGATTAATTTTTAAAAACATGAATGAAAACAGTAATGCATCAATATGTAAAAATGGGGTGCAACAAAAAAAATCATTTATTTTTTTCTCTTCAACTTGCCTCAATAAAGTTTAATTTCTCATTAAGTATAATAAAAGAATGTTTAAATAGCCTCAGCGTTGTGTCGATATATTGTTCCCGTAGCAAGATATAGAAGCTCAAATTTGTGTCAAATTCGGAAATTTTTCGAATTTGGCGCCAAATAACTTCCAACGTGTTCAACTTGCCTCAATGTTTTATGGATTAATTAATAGTACTAATATAGCTCTATCCAATGACACCTAGTTTGAAGTGACAAATCAAACGCGCAAGATATAATTCAGTCTTGAAAATGATAAAAAACATGAAAACCTGGACATTTCATGACCTTGAATGACCTTGCGCAATTGACTTGCTATGAACTTTTTATATGTTTTATAAAGATCTATTCTAGTACATTCCATAACAGAAGAAATGCAGGTGGCAAGTTGCTTGTGAAGTTTTAGACGGATAAAAATAATTTTCATGTGTCACAAAAACACAAATTTTTTCAATTTTAAAGGTGATCTTTGACACGTCATAGAATTTGAGCGGTGCAACTATGGAACAAATAATTTCAGATTTTATCATCTAATAAGGGTAGCAACAACTGGTAATTTTTTGGGGACAATCGGAGATGGTGTGAATCAGGGGTGGTTCAACTTCTCAGAATCTTGCTCTTAAGTCGGCCTCGGCACTATACTGACTGATGTGATATCTTCCAAGAGTTACGCTTAGCGTTTTAGTGTACAGTACGCAAAAAAAAAAAAAAAAAAAAAAAAAAAAATACAAAAGATAGCTATATCTTCTATTCTAATTATCGCAGAATTTTGCGGTTTGCACTAAAATGTTTTGTTTACGATTTTCTATATGTCTGGTGTAAAAAAAAAAATTCTTAGGGGCTGTATACTAAGTAAATTCAGCTCTATCTTTAAAAATTAATTTCGAACCCCTATTTTTTTATATTTTCATTCGATTTAGAATACCTCGTTTGCTCTTGATATCAAATTTCAGTTCATTATGTTGAGAAACACGTCACTTATAAGCAAAAATGTTTTGGATGATCTTGAGGGCAAATTTCTTTATCTCTGCAAAGAATCGAACGTTTTGCCTGCTTCAAGACGTAATCCATTACGCAGTTCCTTAAAGTGAGCTTTTTTACATTTTTGCTAAAATATCGAGAACCAAAAGTCAAAATGGAATGAAAAAAATTCTGGAGGTGGTTTCTACCATGATAATTCTAATAGAAACAAAAAAATATATGTTTCTATTTAAAAAATTTAAAACTTGTTTGATTAATTAATAATTAATTATTAAACAACTGTTTAATGCAAAAGTTGCATGTCATTTATGTTTGTCCTTAAACAAACTATCCTTTGAAATAAAAAGTGCTAAAATATATTAACTATATAAGAATTTATGGCCAAAAAAACCAAATTTTCTTTTTAAGATTAATTTATAATTTTTTTACATCATTTAAATTACTAACCACTCATTGGAAAATTATGAAATTTAGTATTTAGATGGGTTTTTTTTTGTTCTAAATTTAAATTTGGTATAATATTATAGGGTTGCCATTGAACTTTTTAATGTTTGGTTTAGTTTTAATATGTAGATGACCCCTCATGATAATAAAAAAAAAGATTAAAAAAAAAAAAAAAAAAAAAAAAAACTGAATACAATTAATAAAGACCTTCCACAATTTACAATGGTACTTGATTTTTGTAATTTCATCAATTAGAATACAGATCTAGCCATCATTCAGATTTTTTTTTTGCATACTGTACCAATGATGTATCAGCACATGAAGGCAATAAAAAGCATATAACGAACTTATTTATGATATATGTAAAGTATTGAATATTATTTTGAGGAAAAATAAGTTTCCTGGGCCATAAATTTACATTTAACCAACAGGATATCAGAACGATTCACTACAGCATGTAACAAGTATCGATCAAAACTATAAACATATTCATAAAAACTTCGATTAAATTCTTGCCTGTGAAATAGTATAAGTTCCTCCTTTCTTCAATAGTTTCTTGTAATTGCAGGGACAGCAATGACTTACCATTTTGACTATTTAACGACAGCGCGACAACACTCCAACAAACATCCGCCATTGAAATACAATGGTTGAGAGGGTGCTGAGCAACAACAAAAAAAAAAACTGCATTTAGGCCTCCACCAAATACGTGATATGGTGTGGTGTTCACCCATAGGTTGTGATCGCTTTCTCCACCCCGCCGACCAAACGGTATAGTGGTTAGCGTGCTAGCTTCTAGACCGAGAGTTTGCTGGTTCGAGTCCCGTGTTAGGTATGGGTGTTTGTAAATGTATGTTGGCTTGTCAAATGATGAATGTTTCGGCGCATTATAGCCCTCGTGTTGCTGACGGCGCCAGATAATCTGAAAACAACCAACCAATCTTTCTCCACCCCCTTTATAACTCGATGCTCCAGACCCACAAGCATAAACAGGTCATATTCAATCAAATTAATGGTAAATGTAAAATTGTTGGCAAAATGTTTAGTTTTCACACCACGAATTTCAACTCCTATGAAATCAGGATTTGTTCCCAAGAATCCAAACATCGGAAGTGAATCTATTTTTGGCATAGTGTAGGATCGCCATTTTTCAAATCCAGGTAAAATAGGCATTTATTTCTAGAGGAATTATTAAACAAATGGTTTGTGTATGATGATAATATAGAAAAAGAATAACATAGTAAGGAAGGACGTGATAAGTAAACGTAGGTAAATAAACAAATGGTACAGTACGCAGAAAAAAAAATCCGAACGATGGCTATATCTTGTATTCTACTTGATGAAATAACAAAAGTCAAGTACCGTTGTAAATCGTGAAAGGTCTTTATTAATTGTATTATTATTTTTTTTTATCGTGAGTGGCCATCTAAATATTAAAACTAAACCAAATTTTGAAAAGTTCAATATCAACCCCATAATATTATTCCATATTTAGACTGTAAAAAAACGTCTAAATACCAAATTTCATAATTTTTCAATGAGTGGTTAGTAATTTAAATGATGTAAAAAAAATGGCAAATTAATGTTAAAAAAATTATTTTTTTAGTCATAAATTCTTAAATAGTTAATATATTTTAGAAATTTTTGTTTCAAACGATTTTTTACTAAAGGCCAAACGTAAATAACATGCAACTTTTCTTTTGAACAGTTGAAGTTTTTTAATACAAGTTTTAAATTTTTTGAATCGAAACATTTTTTTTATTATTATTCTATTAAAATTATTATGGTCAAAAACCTCCCCTGAATTTTTTTATTCCATTTTAACTTTTTGTCCTGTATATTTTAACAAAAATGTTAAAAAGCTCCCTTTAAGGGACAGTGTAATAGATTACGTCTTGAATGACGCAAAACGATTGCTTCGTCCTCACTTTAAAGAGATTCGCCCTCAAGATCGGCCAAAACCTTTTCGCTCATAAGTGACGTGTTTCTCGATATAATAAACTGAAATTTGGTATCGTGGGTAAACGAAGTATTCTAAATAGAATGAAAACATAAAAAAATAAAGGTTAGTATTGAAATTTTTAAAGGTCGAGTTAAATTTACATAATATACAGCCCCCTAAGAAAAAAATGTTGCACTAGACATATAGAAAATCATAAAAAAACATTATGCTGCAAACCACAAAATTCTACGATAATTAGAACCGAAGTTATATAGTCATCTTTCGGATTTTTTTTTTTTTTTTTTCATTCTGTACATTCCACATTTACTCCAAAATTTTGATTTACAATTTTATAATGAATTGAAAATATGTTGTGTTTATTTATAAGTTTTTAATTAATTTTTTTTTAAACTTTACTTTAAGTAATATTTAATTTATTATATTCGTTTGGTCATTTTTTTAGAAAAAAAAAATCATTGCCTAAGTGTAAAAACCTAAATTTGATGCATATATAAAATTTAATGGCTGCTCAGCTTAAAATGTGCTTATGAGATCATGAGCCAAAGAAAACAAAATTGTATTTTTGGATGTCATATTTTTTTAATAAAATACGCAGTAAAAGATTATATGTAAGAAGAACTCGATGAAAAAAAGTATATTTTGGCTATTTAAAAAAGTCTTCAAAAATGGTATGCAAGTTTTATTTAACCCTTTGAAGCATAGTGGTTCCTCTCAGAAACCACATAAATTTTTATTTCTAAATTCAAAAGTACTAAAGTTCAACACAGAGCAACAAAAATAATTCAGGGTACTTTGGGCATGGCTTATCAGGATAGATTGAAAAAATTAAACATGTATATACTGCAGGAAAAAAGGGCAAGAGGGGATTTGATCCAGTTATTTAAATTTATTGCACATGGTGAAATTAGAGGTTTAGAATTTGTCATTGACAATAGGACGCGAGGAAATGGGTGCAAATTGTTCAATTTAATATAATGAAAACAGTATTTTTACAATAGGATTATCAATTATTGGAATGATTTGCCAGCAAATGTTGTAAATTTAGAGAGAGTAAAGAGTTTTAAGAAGCAGTTAGATATGCACTGGGGGACCATCAATGGGCAATAATTGGATTACACTGGCTAGGTAAGTAACTTATATTTTGTACTTTGTATATATTTAATTTAGGTTATTTTGTTACCATATTTGGTTACTTATGTTTGCGTACTGTTGGTTTTATAAAATTTGTCAGCTTGCATTATGTATTGCATTTTTCCAGCATGATTGTCAAACGCTGTGTCAAATTTGTATATTGTATTGTATTATGTATATTGTATTGTAAAATCCTATAACTATTGTATAATGTGTGTATGATCCTGTAACTATCGTATGCAAATTATTTTCTATTTCTATATTCGTGTATATATATATTTTCTCGACCAACCCTGTTATGCCTTGAGCCTGTTGTTGATCTTAAAATTTGTATTTATATACTCAGACTGGTTTTACCACGAAACCACATAACATATCATAA
Organism: Linyphia triangularis; assembly: GCA_963978545.1. Taxonomy (NCBI): domain Eukaryota; kingdom Metazoa; phylum Arthropoda; class Arachnida; order Araneae; family Linyphiidae; genus Linyphia; species Linyphia triangularis. The sequence goes on from OZ021721.1 coordinate 124,883,840, forward strand.
ATAATCATGTCATTTGTGTTCACTATTACTTGCATTGTGGTTTCATAACGTAACCTACAAAAGTTAAAATAAATAATTTTTTTGCAAAAAAGTAGTATACTCCATCATTTTTCTTCATTACACATAAAGACGGCCCATACAAAATGTCATTAACATTGGAAATAAAATCGAAATTCGTGCTTCAAAGGGTTAAATAACATAGAAAAATAGTTTATAATATGTTTAGTATTATGAAATAGTAGTAAATCCCAACTAAAATAGCAGCGCGGAAGACTAAAATAATACCAAAAATACGTAATGAATATTACCCAATGTTTTCGTAAAAATTGTAGCTAGTAAAGTAAAGTAAAATAATTTAACCCTTTGCACTCCAGGCCTTTTTCGCGCTGAGGAATCAGCAACTCGAGACATTTTAGGTTTGGCTGGTGTTTATGGATTTGCTTCATAGAAACTAAACACAGTCATTGGCCTTGCATCGAATTTCCGCATCACACCTAATGGTCCTCTCGTGGTTTGGCATCCAATCGTGTGGCGCCTGAGAGGCGCCACGTGAGTGCAAAGGGTTAAAGAAACATCAAGACCGAAAGGTATAACCATTCTGGACTACTGAAAGACTTCACAATAAACCGGAACACAAGGATCCACCGCGAACGTTTTCTCAACTGAATGGGAAGGGAGTATGGTTACCAGGAAATAGAAAAGTCGCCAAGGCGCCAACCTATCTCTCAGGAGCCAACACGCGCGCTCATTTTCCACTTTGTTTTCTTTAATGATTGCTCCATTAATTCAACATAAATAACAAGCAACTTTTGTATTAAGCAGTTTTTTTAATAATTAATTATCAATTAATTAAACAAGTTTAATATATATTTTTTTTAAATAGAAACGTGTTTTTTTTTTTTTTTTTTTTTTTTTTATTAGATTTATCATGTTCGAAAGCCCCTCCAAATTTTTTTTCATTCTATTTTGACTTTTGGTTTTCAATATTTTAGCAAAAATGTAAAAAAAAAAAAAAAAAAAAAAAAGATGCTCACTTTAAGGGACTGTAAAAAGGATACGTCTTGAAGCATTCAAACGATCCTTCCTCGCTTTAAAGTAGGAGCTTAAAAGTACGATATAAGATTTTCCCTAAAGATCATTAAACCTTTTCGCTTATAAGTGAAGTGTTTCACAACATAATGATGTATTCTGAATGAAGTATTTTAAATCGAATAAAAACAAAAAATAGGGGTTCGTTTTGAAATTTTCAAAGTTAGAGTTAAATTTACATTGTAAACAGAAGAAACAGATTTTGCACTCGACATATAGAAAATCGTAAGCCAAACATTTTGGTGCAAACCTCAAGATTCTACGATAATTAGAACCGAAGTACTAAAGATATAGCTATCGTTGGGATTTTTTTTTATTATCATTATTATTGTTTTTTTTTTTTTTTTTTTTTTTTTTTTTGCGAACTGTACATTCCACATTTGCTCCAAAAGTTTGATTTACAATTTTATAATGAATTGAAATTATGTTGTGTTTATTTCTAAGTTTAATTTTTTTTTTTTTTAACTTTAAGTAATATTTAATTTATTATATTCGTTTGGTCATTTTTTTAGAAAAAAAATCATTGCCTTAATATAAAAACCTAAATTTGATACATGTATAAAATTTAATGGCTTCTCAGTTTAAAATGTGCTTATGAGATCCTGAGCCAAAGAAAAGAGAATTGCATTTTTGGACGACATATTTTTAAAATAAAATACGCAGTGATAGGTTATATGTAAGAAGGTCTCGATGAAAAAAAGTATATTTTAGCTATTTAAAAAAGTCTTCAAAAATGGTATGCAAGTTTTATTTAACCCTTTGAGGCATAGTGGTTCCGCTCAGAAACCACTTAAATTTTTATTTCTATGCTCAGACTGGTTTTACCACGAAACCACATAACATATCATAAGCAATCATGTCATTTGTGTTCACTATTACTTGCATTGCGGTTTCATAACGTAACTTACAAAAGTTAAAATAAATATTTTTTTGCAAAAAAGTAGTATACTCCATCACTTTTCTTCATTACACATAAAGACGGCCCATACAAAATATCATTAACACGGAAATAAAATCGAAATTCGTGCTTCAAAGAGTCACGTATGAAATAAGCGTAATAACGTAAAAAAATAGTTTACAATATATTTAGTTTTATGAAATAGTAGTAAATCCCAACTGAAAATAGCAGCGCGGAAGACTAAAATAATGCCAAAAATGCGTAATGAATACTGCCCAATGTTTTCGTAGAAATTGTAGCTAGTAAAGTAAAGAAGTAAAATAATTTAAAGAAACATTAAGACCGAAAGGTATAACCATTCTGGACTACTGAAAGACTTCACAATAATCCGGAGCTCACGGATTCACCGCGAACGTCTTTTCAACTGAATGGGAAGGGAGTATGGTTACCAGCATATAGAAAAGTCGCCAAGGCGCCAACCTATCTCTCAGGAGCCAACACGAGCGCTCATTTTCCACTTTGTTTTCTTTAATGATTGCTCAATTAATTCAAAATGAAAACAAGATCTATCTCTGGATAACATTTCAAGGACTTCAGCTCAGCAAAGACGGATCACCTTATTTGGTAAGTGGAAAATATGCATTTATATTGATCGCTTAAAAATGGTTTCCTTCCCTTAATTAGCATAATAATATTAAGTTTGGCGTTTAAAATTTTTGTTTGTCTGAACCAATTTCAATCGAATTCCTAACCGTCTCGGAATTTAAAATTTTCAAAAAAAATCAAGTCGACAACACTTATCTTTTCACAAATAAGCAGCGTTTAACATAAAATTATTCTGTTAAAGAGTTAAAAATTATAAATGTGCTGTTAAAAGTGTAAATTAAAAATGAATCGTATTTTTTAGCTGGTTATTCATATCAGACCTCTTATTAAATATAGAAAACTTATTACTGTGAAGGTCAGTCCATAAATTTTGTTTGTTATAATGAATAGCGTTTATTTTTCATTTTGACTTTTTTTGCTCAGCAGCTTCGAAAAGAACCCGTTTAATATATTGATTTACATGTGACGCAATTGGTATTTTTATTTCTCTAATTAAAAGGTAGAAAGGGAGCACCGCCTTTGAGTAAGTTGACACTAGCTTAAATTTCCCCATAAATTGATGTAATTACACACGGAATATATTAATTTGTGTTAATTAGTTTAATATAGCGATGATAAAGAAGACGATTCAGGGTTAAAGCATATTTTAGGTTTGAGTAAAGTCCTATAATAAGACGTTATTTTAAAAAACTAAACAGAATGTAGAATTGGGTGAAATCCAACGGAGAACAATAATATTTTTCTTTCTTTTTTGGTGAAGGGGGGGGGGGGAGGTCTATCTTTCGTTTTGACTCATTTTTATTCAAATTTACATTCATTAACACGTGATTGATAAAAATGGGGAAGAAGGAAGAAGCTCTCTTGTCATATGGGTTTAGTTGATCACGTTCCCTCCTTTTCATAACACAGTCCCATTTGGTGGGGTTTTACATCTCTAAATTGATCCTAGTTGAATGCTATTACGAGATGAAATATCTACTCTTGAAGCACAAGCACATAGATGATACAGTTTTTATTAACCTTTAGCTGATTTAGGCGGTCTAACAGATAGCGAGTATTTTTTGTAGAATGCTTCCACCCTCTAAAATAATTCATTTTTGAGTGTTATAATAATTTTTCAGATACTATGTGTTTTGCATTTTAAAATGATGTTCATAAATTTGTTTGACGCAATATAGACCACGTGTTGCCCTTGCGCAAAAAATATCAAACCACAGCAGTTAAAGGTTAAAACAAACATTCATTAAAACTATTCTAGGGTTTAATCCAAAATGAGTAAATGCTACAGCATAGAATTAAGCTTAACTTTTTCTTGTGGTTTTTTGCTCTTTTCTTTTTGCAATAAGTCAATTGTATCATCAATCATTTGCCTTTATTATCAATATATGTATCATATCACAAAACCGTTAGCTATTTATAAAGTTTTTTATTCAAGCAGAATGCTTAATTTTCAAATACTTTAATTTCGTAACTGTCATGTTTCCAAAATTTTGAAATTTAAAATAAAGTGCTTAAATATTAAATAATCAATCTCTCAAATCAATTTCGGAAATCAGTGGAATTATGCAACCCTTATTTTAGTAATTCCTCTTTTAAAAGAAACTTATTCTAAAAAAATTGACAGCTGAATTCAAATAATTGTTTTGGAAATGTACCTGAAAAAATAAGTTAAACACGTAAATAATTTCAAACCAGAATACTATCCACTATGGAAATTATAAATTTATATTTTTATTAATTTCAGCATTTTGTAATTTGTACTTCAAGAGCTTAAAATCGATTATGTTGCCGACTTTCGCTACCTCAGTGTTGCCAATTTGCATATATAACAGAAAATGCATAAATTGCATAAAAATAAATAAAAAGGAGGGTAGACTGGTGTTTGAAAGTAAAGAAAAGTCATAGCATTCTGAGGAAAAAAAAGAAGCATTATATGAATTTTAAATTATTCATTTGAACAGAAAATTGATAACTAACTGTAATTAATTTTTTAGTACGAAATCCAATTATCAGTTTTGAAAAGTCAAGATTCAAACAACCTTTTTGTACTCCTTCGAACCATCTGTATGCTATCTGTATTTCACTACATATAAACATATAATTGTACCAATATCCGTGTTCTTTGGACCTCCTTGATGGATATTACTCCTGAAACCCAATGGTTAGGTCGGGATAGTTCGATTTCTCATTAAATTGCACATTTACTTTTCAACTAAATAATATGCATTACTGAGTTTTTTAGGTTTAATATTTATTCTTTAATATAAATAAAAAAATACTGTACATTTTTAATCGAAAGATTTCAGGAATATGTACAGATAGAGTATTCTTGTAAAGAATGCATGGAGAATGAAGTTCTTTTTCAAAAATACATCTGAACATGGAAATATGAATTAAATAAACTGTCTTTACTAAAAATTAATAATACATAATTTTCTCAGCAATAATTCCATATTAGTTAACATATTGAAAATATATTTTCTTATTACTGTCACTAAAGACAAACTAAATAATTATACAACAAATGAAGATCAACCTTATTTTCAAGCGGGTACATCAAGTCGAAAAAAAAAAAAAATAGCACATCCCTAGCAAAAAAAAAAAAAGTTTCCAAGTCTTTTTTTTATGAAAGCCACGTAAGGTTGCCAACTTGGCGATAAAGAAGCAATTGGTAACCAGTTTCATCTCAATGAGTAGTTGATTGACCACCTGTATCTTCGAATTCTGATCCCTGATTGACTCGTAAGACGTAAAGAGGTGGAAAGCATGAAGTCCAGAGTGAGGAGGGGAGAGGGGGGGGGGGAGAGAAAGTTGGCAGACACAACTGACATCAGGTCAATGGCAGCTAGACTATCTCCTCTCACTCACGTGATCAACTGATTGCACCCGGTAACTTTCTGTATAAATATGGGTCCGTTTTCTTGACAGAGCATACCACTTCGTTTACTACTCGCTTACCAGTCCTCTCTCTACTACCATACCCCTTCGCAACCATGTTACGGTTGTCAATCGTTGTTTTGAATCTGCTCTTCGTTGTTTTTGCTGAACTAGATGAAGGTTCGAACTTGAATGTCCCGACGACATCGGGCATTTTGCGGGGTAAGACCGTTAGTGTCCTAAATAAGCCTTTGAGATTGTTTCTTGGAGTGCCTTACGCTAAACCTCCGACTGGCCCTTTGAGGTTTCTGCCTCCTCTAGAGCTTGAATCGCTGGACTTGACAAGAGATGCTACCTTATATGCACCAAGCTGCTATCAACCACCACATTTGGAATCTGCTATTAGCCCCTTGTTGATCCCCAATAAAGCAGAAATCAGCGAAGATTGTCTGTACCTCAATGTATTTGCCCCCAAAACGAATGAAACCAATCTTCCTGTGATGGTTTGGCTTTCCGGAGAAGGTTTTGACTATGCTGATCCCCAACAATTCGATGGTAGCTATCTGGCAGCCGAAGGAAATGTCATAGTTATCACCGTCAATTACCGAGTGTCCGTTTTTGGCTTTTTAAGCACCCTTAGCGCAGATGCACCTGGAAACACCGGACTTTTTGATCAACGTATGGCATTCAAATGGATTAAAGAAAATGTAGATAAATTCGGAGGAAATCCTGAAAATATTACACTTTTTGGTCGCTTTACCGGAGCCATGAGCGTCGCTATTCATGCTTTCTCACCACTTAGTAAAGAAGAGAATCTTTTCAAAAGAGTGATCCTGCAAAGTGGTGTCCCAGTTGGAGATTGGGTTTTTGATCGAAATCCACTCAATTCCACATACGCCCTTGCAGCCTCCACCAACTGTCAGTTTCCTCTTTTACGAGATATTATTGAATGCTTAAGGGAGCAGCCTGCTGAACTTTTGCTCAAATCTGCTATCACATTGCCTGAGAGGTTTAGACCTGTTTACGATTTCCATCTAATTCACGAGAATATTCTCAAATCAGCATCTAAATCTGCAACTCTCGATGTCCTCATCGGTATCAATAATGATGAAGGCTCACTCTGCACTCTTGCATTGAATGCTATGGAGTCACCCATGTACGAAAGAATTTTAAATCATGAGCTTTCCAGAGCTAATTTCTCTCAACTTATTCAAATGAACTTACTGGAATTTTATAAACAGAATGATACGTTGTTGAACAAACTCGCAATTTACGAGTATACAGAGGAAAATTTAAGAAAGATGTACATCAAGTTTTGCGGAGACGTCTACATCACATCCCGTGCCCAAAAGCTGGCTGATGTCGTATCTGAAATAGGGATGAACACCTACATGTACGAGTTTGCTCATCGTCCATCTTTTTCTATTCATCCTACTTTCATCCGAGCTGGTCATGGTGATGATGTTCTGTATTCTCTTGGTCTTCCCCTTAAGATGATAGATCTGCCTGAAGATGAAACCAAGCTCACAAGGAGAATGGTCCAAGCCTTTACTAATTTTGCTCGCACAGGGTAAGTACATTTCTAAATCGTTTTTATTTGCATGAAACGTTTAATTTAAGATAGATTTTTGTTATCAAAATTTAAAAAAAAAAAAGTTGCAGAACAATTTCTTTTCTCTTTTTCTGATACACTAGTGATATAATTTCATTAAAATAATTTAGATTGACAGAAAATGCTTTTTTTATAAATCAAGTTAAAACATTGTTTTTGGAAACCGTTTATATTTCTTATCATAGCATGTAAGACATTATTTGCTCAAAGTTTAAACATAGTGGGCCACTTTATGCAAATATAAGCATATGTTATTCATATGTAGCTAACATTTACAGCCATCCATGTGTTAGAATGTTAAACTTCAAAATCAACTCATTAACATAATAACATCAATTAAAAATATGTCATATAAGAAAAAACTTTAATTTGCATTATAAGTACTACGCTTTGAAAATTATTAGTATATTAATAATAGTATGAAATACAAACACACATTTTTCACATAACTTACATTTATGGCCAAATATTTTTTGTTGGTGAATAACAAGAAGTTGAAGAAACGAATTCTCTAGAGAATGCTGACCAAAGATAATTTAATAGAAAACGTTTATTAAAATTGTGTAAATTAATTGTTCGAAAAAAATATCTTTAATTTAAAGCAAATGTATAATTTTAGGTACATGATACTGTATGATATTTAAGACGCAACATTTAGCTAATTCCTTTTCAAATTTTTAAATAATTTCAAATTGTGTTGGTTGATTGTATACAATCTAGAATTGAAGAACAACTATATGAATTTAATAGAATGACAAAAATAAACGCTTTTTCTCTAATGATAATAATTGTAAAAGAAAATAATGATAATAAATTATATTAAGATTGTTTTTACATCCCAGAATTCTGTAAGGGGTAGCATCGTTGCATGTTTGCCTTTGATATGTATTCAACAGATTGTACTACGACTTACATTGTCATCTTCTATGATTGTTTCCAAACCATAAACTGAGTTTGTTGGTTGTATTCCATGAAGTTACTGAGATTAAAACACTAATTGTTCAAAAACAAAGCACCAACATTTGAACTGATGGTAGTTCAAATTTCAAAGAGGAAATGCTTTACTTGCAGACTTTTATGTCTGTAACATTTTTTTTTTTTTTTTTTGCATAAAACATTTAATTTGTTGTTAGTTCATTAATCATATGTTTCATCAACAGAAATCCTAATCCCGTAGATGTTGACGCCCACTGGCCCAGATACACGAACTTGGAGCGTGAATTGATGTCTTTCACCACCTTCCGGGACATACCCAAATCCATTGAAAAGAGCAGCCACGATGACGCTGTCATCTTCTGGAATGATATCATTCCTGAAGCCCAGCATCGTCCCTGCCCATTATCACCCATGACTTCAGGACTCATTGCCCCCAAAGATACTGATGAATCTTCAGGACAAAAAACCTACTTTTTAGGCACTCATCTTGCCTTGCCGACTGCTGAGTACATGATTTTATGTCTTGTGGGAGCAACGGGAGGGTTTTTTGTCATGTTCGTTGTGAGTATTTTTCTTTGGTTTAGAGTTAAGAAGAATGACTCCTTCCAGCGACTGGCTTGAAAAGTGTGCCTGACAAATCGTGATTTTCTAAAAGAGCGACATGAGAGCTATCTTTTCCGGGAAAAGGTACAGATTTTCTTTTCTGAGAAAAGATTTGTTTGCCGTTTCAAGTCAGTTTTGTACATTGAAGCTTTCCTGTTTGTTTCTACATTTCTTATCAAATCGTACAATATATTTTCGTTTCATGCATGTGTATGTTATGTATGTATGTGCACCGTCAGTGAAAAGAAATGATTGTACAACTAAGCAATTACAATTATCGAACAATCGCAAACAACATTCTCAAATAAAAACATAAAATGTATGTAATGTAATATATATTTTAAATTATTAGTTTGATCAGAAATTTAATGTAAAAAAAAAAACCATGAAAATTAATGTATACAATTAATTAGCATAACAAAATATCATTAAATTAAATTATCGCTTTTTAAAAATCAATGTTTGAATAAAAAATTTAACACTTGAATCTGACTATCCCTGTGTGCTTTCAACAACCCTTTGCAAATAATTCTGACGGTGTCCTTGATGGGATGTATTTATTTTTTCTTGCTCATAAAATAACTAGTAATTTTTTTATAATGCACTTTGGCAATTATGTAATAAAAATAATTTGTTTATTGAAATATACTGTGTGGTGGTTGCGTAAAAAAGTGGACTCATCAAGTAGTTGACCAATTGTTGAACTGTAGTACTTACAATTTTTGTAATATTAAAATAAGTATTCTTTAATTATTTTCAAATATACATGTAGTTGAAAAATACTCACTCTATACTTTTTTTATTGCATTAGGTATGTAGCAGAGAAATCAAACTTTTAAGCAAACTTCAAAAATTATATTCTGTAACAAAGCATAATTCAGTATTCGAATAACTTTCTTTCAAGATATATTGCTGTTAAACTGCTCCAGTTTTGTATTGTTTAATAATACATAAATTAATTCTATCAATACATATTAAGTAATATTTACAATATCAATAAATTGTGTTTGAAATTAAATTCCCCTTTCCTACTGTTAAATGTCATCTTTATATTTATATCTCATTTGTAGATGAAAAGAGAATGTTTCTAATGAAAGGTTGCATTTTGGATGTTGAGTCTAGAACTAATTTGTGAAATAACGTTCATTCATATTGTGTATAAAGAAATCTAACATTCATTTGTGTGCATGCATTTTGCTAAAAAGGTAGTGTTTTGAAAGAAAACATCCTACAAATTTTATGCAAAAATATTGATATACGATTACTGAAGATTGTATGTTTTCTTATAACATTCAGTTTAAAACATATACTTTCAATTTAAAAGAAATTATTATAGTCATAAGATTTGACTATTTCGAAGCGTATCTTTTTTCTGTAAATAAGTGTGTTCTTGTCTTCACATTACGTATCGTAAAGAAATTCCTTACTGATCATTTTGGGTGACATATGGTAATTCATTATTTATATATTATTTTATTTGGAAACTTTGTACGAGGATTGGGCTATAACTTTAAAAACTATGTATGTCTTTATTTCTATCTAATTTTTAAAAAATTATATTATGTTATATGTCGGTTTAATTTTTATTATTACTATTTTAGTACAAAATGTAAAATAATCGTTTTCTAATTCTTTAAATCTTTTGTGCGGTACTTTGAAAAAAGGAAACCCTTTAAATTTAGACAAATAATATCTATCTTAACAAGTAAAATATTACACTATATCTACACAGATTCCATACAGGTATATGACATTTTTATTTTTATATGACTATCTTCGATTTCAATAAAATAATTCGTAAAAAACTCAAGCTCATTGTAAATATTTATATCCCTTTTTAGTAACTACTGAATTTTAAAATATAATTAAAATCCGCATGTATCAAACTTTAAATTGTGTGAGACGACCAAACGGTATAGTGGTTAGCGTGCTACCTTCTTGACCACGGGGTTGCGGGTTCGAGTCCCGTATTAGGCATGGGTGTTTGTAAATGTATGTTGGCTTGTCAAATGACGAATGTTTCGGCGCATTATAGCACTCGTGTTGCTGACGGCGCCAGATAATCTGAAAACAACCAACCAAATTATATGAAATTGTTTAACTTTTTTACAGTGTTTTTCTTAAAAATGAAGGGATGTGTACACAACAATCTCCTTAATTGATTTAACAGACAACTGGCATAGTTGTCATTTTGTAAATGCTCAATTAAATGGTTATTATTTATTGTAAATACTCATTTAAATGTCTAGTCATTGCAATGACGCTTTATGGTGATTGTTTAACTAAACTCTCTATCCTCTTTGCTGTCAAATGAATTTTGTAACTTCCTTTGTATTTTGTGGAAATGACTTTTTGCCTTTCTGCTATATCCTCGTACCGTTTATCTATTCACGTATTGATTTGATGATATCTATTGCATTCATATTAGTGTTGTATTTATTCTCCGTATGGAAGTCAAATAAATTTTGGTTTTTTGAAACTTTTTTATTACTCAAAAGCAAAAAACTTTGTTATTACTCATCCAACAAAAAGATATTTCATAAATAAATAGAGTTGGTTGGAAATCTATTTGCATTACATAGGAAAACATAATTTTCACTTATCAGGCAAGTTTATTCTTTCAACCAAAACAAAATCTTGATAGCAAAGTATATGTTATTATTAATAACGCAGTTGTGAAGGGGTAAGTGGATAAAGAGCGACATTTTCTTAAAATCCACGTTTTCACAATGAACGGAGGCGTAACTTGTGGCACTTATCTCGGATTTCAAAAATACTTATCAACGGATATTTTGATAGATCAAGGTGACCAATTACATACTGCAAGAGAATATTAAAGTAATAAGACGATACTAGGGATGTAGAATATCGCACAACTTTCAATTACACCATAAAATTTAATGCAATGAACAATATTTTCTTTACCGTTATCATATGTTCACTCATTTGAATAAAAATGGCCAGTTTGGCGATATTTTTGGTAATTATTTTTACAAGGGCAAAAAAAAAAAAAAAATACATTGCCCTCTCTTGTGCGTAAAACAGAAAAAATCAATCAATGATGGGCGATGCTCAAGGCCAGAGACCTCTGTGTTAAAGGCAATCGTTTTTCAACTTTTTATGATTTTATCTCATTTCCACGGGAATTTCGAAGGTGGGGACGATTAGAACACCTTAAAAGGCATTAGCTCAGAGATTTTAATCAAAATTGCCCGAGCCGTTTTTTTTGCAATTGCTTAATGATTTCAACATTATGCGCATGTGCGATTTTGACGAAATTCTTATTTGTAGGTCCCATAGCCACCACTAACCCGCACAACAAATTTGAACATCCTAGGTCAATTTGTTCAGAAGTGTGACTACGTACACACAGACAGACATTTTTTCTAGACCACTTTCTTGAAAACAGGGTGTTCCAAAACGTGGAGAAATACCAAAAAAAAAAATTTTTTTTTGGACCGGATGCTATACTCTCATTACCGCATGTAAACATATTTGAAAGTAAAAACTTAAAAAGAGTTAATATATCTAAAGTTACTTTTCGATATACATTTCCTTCATCCACTAAGTCCTTCAATTGCCAAACTCTGTTATTTTCTTCTTAATCACAGAAATTGTAATTAAAAGTATTCTTGATAGATATATAAACAAACGCGAACTATTTTCAAACGAGATAATAGTGAACTCCTGAAATGTATACATACACCTTGCCTGAAGTTTAATGGTCAAAGAAACTTAAAAGTACACAATGCAACATCTGAAATGTAAAGAAAATCGTACTAAATGCTTTGTCAGTGCATAAATAAAAGGAGGCAAACTTCGTAATAAATTCCTGCAAAAATATCCACTAATATCAGGTAACAAGAAACAGTAGAGATATACTATTAATTAGTTAATAACATAATTCATAAAGAAAACAAAGTTTTTAATACAAATTCTTTATATGCATTGCCAATTTTTATGTGCAATAGCAGTATACTGTAATAGCATAAACTTTCATTTTTAGCGAATGTGATTGGAATGGAAGTTTTATATTCAGTGAATAGACCAAGTATATACACTATCTACCAATAAGTAATTGGACACCTGTGATAAAAGAGATAAACACAATTTATTCAAATTCAATAGGTGGTTGAGGCTCCACCTAAGGCAATTACAGTACTTACACTCCGGGGCATGCTTTCCACAAGTGTTTGGATGATGGACAGTGGTATTTTCTTCCACTCGGCTTGGAGTGGACATGTGAGTTCTTTCACCGATTTTGGACTGTTGCTGCACTCCTTAATTCGGCGATTCTACACGTCCCAGAGGTGTTCTGTAGGATTCACGTCTGGACTCTGAACAGGCCAGTCCAGTCGGTTCAGCCCGCTGTCATCATACTAATCCATGGTGGACCTCGCAACATAATAAGTGGCGTTGTCATCTTGGAAGTAACAATGACCCAACCTTAAAATTGCCACAGCCTAGGGAGCACATAGTTATCTAGGTTAGGGCAGGCGCGGATTTAGGGGGGGTGCGGGGGGTGCGACCGCACCCCCCATGATGTATCTCGTCAAAATTATTTTTAAATGGCCGTTTCCTCCAAATTCAAAAAAAAAAAAAAAAAAAAAAAAATTACATTTCTTTAATATTTGTAAGATCTATTTTTTATTTAATATCAATATCGATGGATTTAGAGGGGGTAAACAAAATTAAGCTTTTTCTGACATTTTTCATGTTTTATTAATACAGATTCTTAAGCTACCTAACCGAGCTCCTTATTTCACAATCCGTAGAAGGAATAGGCTTGAGAGGGGACGAATAGATCGCAATTGTGATGACATGCAATGTGCCGGTCAACGAATCTTTATCCCTTGTGTGATTCTCAAATTAAAAAATTTCTCACAATACCATTAAAAAATTTCTCAATTTCAGCACGATTTTCTCATTTGTGAGTAGGAGATGGGGCCAATAACTGGCAAGTTTTTTATTCCAATTAGCATTCTGCAGGTATACTTCTTGTCTTCTTGATCAGAGGGTAATTAATTATACAGGTTTAATATCGGGGTCCCATCGCACCCCTAAACGTACAAAAAATCATGCACTAAAAATATTAAAAAAAAAAAAAAAAATCTTTAATTATAATTGGAAAATAAAATGCCTAATTCCTAATTAAAAAAAAGCTTTGATCAAATCAGTACAATAGCATTACTGCAATTCTACAGAGGTTGTAAGAAGTTCCGATGAAGAAGCTATCGCTAAATTAGGACCAAGAAAAGTTTCCCTTCGTTCTCTCCAGAAGATCAACAAAAACGACCCCTTCTTTCTTGACCTTGAATTTGAAACTAAGGACACAAAGCAATAAAACTTGTGGGGCATACTGTCCCCTCCCATGCACGTGACATTGCACCATTGTGAGTTGCAAATTACTAAAATGCCTCTACTCTGGGTGGAAGTGACAAGTGAATGGAATGGTCATTTTTGCTTGAGTTGGAGTGTGCGTGCGATGTCAAGACTTTGTTTCTTCAATTGGTATGGCAGTGCAAGATAATTGACAGTAATATATAAGCTTGATAAGATTTTTTAAATGTTACTATTTATTTTACAAAATGTAATATTTCATTAACAATTTGTTTCAGTTTAGACGTTTGCTTTTTTTTTTCTAAATATGTTTGAATATTTCATTTTTTACAGAATAATCAGAAGTAGTGATTTATACTATACACTCATATTTGGCATTTTATGCAATTATCAACGTAACTCTCAATTCAATACCACCAGTATACGAATAGATTATAATAAAATATGTAATTCTTGTAAAAATAAACTGGTTTTACTGGATTAACCCCTTGTATCTGCACCCTTTCATATGCAAAATCATAAAAGCCTTTTGATAATGTCAAACAAAATTGCTTTCATAAATTATAAAATTTAATTTATCCTTAACAGTATAAAGTGAGTTCCATATTACCTTTTAACTTCTTTTCAAAATATTCAGGATCATAGCCAAACACGTTTTTAAATATTGCTATATGCTCCAATCTCACACCTCGCGAAAATTCACCGGATCGAGCAATATTTGGCTCTCTGTAGTCTGTTTTCAAATTGAGTAAACACTTTACAAATTTTGACTAGTAATCTCGCGTCGATTGTTGAGCTACTTCCTGATAGTTTTCTGAGGTTTCTCTTATTTAAGATGAAGTCCATTTTTCCCTTGAAAGACCATCTGGTAGATGTTCTCTGCTTGATAAACAAACTAATCAGAATTTAACGTTGTTCCGGTGCAATATCTGGAAATATCCGGTACAGCGACATTTATTGCTACTAGAATATCAAGTAATTTAACATATTGTAATTTCAAAACTGGTCAGCTTAGATTGCAAATTTGTAAATATTGCGCATTCGCAGCTTTTGACAGTTTTTATTTGCTCTGTTAAATAAAAGCCAAAATTGTTTTGTGCGAGTTGATTATTTAAGTATAAATTACTGAAATATTAGGAACAATACCGATGACTTACAAATAATTTAAATCATTTAATGTTAAAATCTTTTTAAATGTTCTTTTTTTTTTTTAATTTTAATTTTAAATGTGTTTTTGTGTGTGTGACTCAAAATTGATGGTAATATGACTACTAATATATCTAATATGAGACACAATATGTAACCGATTAGAGATGCTACTTGTGATGAAAAAGCAGGTCCTATGGTTATATGAAAATTATTATTATTACAATTTCACCTGCTGTAACTAATTTAGTTTGGAATTTTATTTGAATAAAATGCAGAGAGTTAAAGCAAACTAATTTTTAGATAATGTTAAGTTTATTGTTTGAAAAACCTGCTGCTTTTTTTTTTATTATTATTATGGTGATTTGTGTGTTGACGGTTTAAGATGGGCTTTGAGTACATTTTCCTAATTTAAATTCTTTTTAAATCATATTTATAAGAGAAAATATACAGTTATGTTAAATCAATCTCAAAATTTATATTAAAGTACAGGTTGGGTACAATAAAAATCCGTCTTTTTAGAGAATTTTTGCAACTAAAGGAAAATATAAAACTTTAAGATGAAAAGGGCTTATATGGCTTATCAATAAAGGCTTATCAATATCAACTTATATCAATAAAGTGGTCTAGATAAAATGTCTATGCGTACATGGTCAGCATAGCTCCTAAACGAATTGACGTACGATATTCAAATTTGGTGTGCGGGCTAGTGGTAGCCATGGGACCTACGATTAGGTTTGAGCATTCACATAAGGGTGAAATCATGAATCTAATGCCTCTTAAGGTGTTTTAATCGCCCCCACCTTCGAATTTCCCGTAGAAATCTGATAAAAGCGTAAAAAGTTGAAAAATGTGTGTCTTTAACGCAGAGCTCTCTGCCCTTGTGCATCGCGGATCAACTATTGATATCTTTCTGCTTTTCGTTCAAAAAAGGACAGTGTAATGTCTATTGAATATCATCACCAATTTCGTCGGTTATGCGTTGTTGTTTTTTATTATTATTACTATTTTTCTTGTCTCACGTAAAAATTATTGCCAAAAATATCGCCAAACTCTCCATTTTCATTTAAATGAAGGAAAATTTGGAAACAGTAAATAATACCATATCAAATTTGAATGCAGTGACCAATATTATAGTGTGTAGTCTCAAGTTTATGTAACTTATATTTTAATTTACTAATGTGATGTCAAACAGAGTTGAAAAGAATTGTTTAACTTTGGAAATTATTAAAACCTTATGAATATAGAGTGTTATGTACCTGCAATGCTGTCTAAAGTTGTTAAAAGATCTATCGCCTTTTTCTGCATCAATTGATTTATGATGTTGAATGTATTGGTAAATTAACTTGTATAAAAAAGTTGAATTTTCATGGTTGCTGAGCATTTTACACTTCACCTAATCTGCATGAGATATTTTTTTGTGCTCTTAAATATTTTTTGTTTAATAAAAAATACTAAATATTTAAAATTTAATTTTTTATTACATTTTCGGGGTAATTTGTTACATGGGGTGCAAAAGAGGATTGTCAAACCCTCTAATTTTTATTTTTCATTGAACCCTGATAGTATCATACTAATTGATGATACACCTCCCCCCCCCCCTCTTCCCCAAGTTGACAAATTATCACCGCCACTGTAAACACTCCCGTTCATAATCGCACCCCCCTTGATTGACCTCTAAATCCGCCCCTGGGTTAGGGGAGTAGTAGTCAGCGTTGAGCCTACCATTAATTGAGATCAAGGGTGACGTAGATCAGGACTGTATACATCCTCAATTGCATGGGTGTCTAAATACTTATTGGTAGACAGTGTAGTAAAGATAGTCAAAAATGTCAACATCTTTTTAATTAGTATTTAATTCATTCATCCAACTAAAAAAACATCTTTCTTGATTTCCCAATTACAAATTTTTTTATAGGGTGTACAAATAAGTTTCCGCCGTTTTTTATCAAAAATTAGGAATTTATTGTGAAAGAACGGTAGATTACATTTTATTCAAAGTATTGTGTCTATCACTAGGTACGACTTTTTCCCATCTTTCTGACAGCATTCGTATACCACGTCGTAATCATCACAAGTGCTCGTCATGTTTTGAGGCTATCCATAAATCGACTCAATTTTTAATATCTTCATATGATGTAAAGCGCTGCCTAAACAGGCCATGTGCCATTGATCGGAACAAGTGATTATCGGGGGAAAAAAATAGGCGCAAATGATGCATCATAAGAAAGTCCAAACATTCAGGGTTTTTTTATGTTTTTTTTACACCGAAAGCAATGTTCTATGATAATTAGGGACACAATTTTTTGCATATTTGTAAAGCAATAAATGCAACATTTTGACCTTTTGGCCCATTTTTGAGGTCCCTTATTTCAGAAATCAAACGATATTCAAACATAATATTGGCCATTTTTTCTTTTCTCTGTGAATCCAACAAGTGAGCAAAATTTTTTTAAATTCTGAAGTGGTCGGGTTGGGAGCAGTGTTGATTTGACATGGAATGACCCCATAGTAAATTCTCACTTTTCGAGAAGCTGAATCTTTAATTTTCCTAGAAAAGGACGAATGATATATACGTAGGTATTAATTCGTCAGTTATTCTGTTTCATTTGTTTAACAAGACATTTATTTGGGTATATACAAGGGGGTTAGAATATATATTTCCCATTTACCTGAAAGTAGTTTATGAACAGTGGTAAATAAAATCCAGCATTATCATTAATACGCATAATTACTCTTCACGTTTATGGTTTTTTTCACAGAGAAAGAGAAAATGTAATGGTTAAAAAAAAAAAAAAAATTTAAACAATTCATTTGGGGAACTAATAAAATTAACGATTTTCACACGACCGCAAAGGCTGTACAAATTTTTTTTTGAATTTACGAATAATCTAAAAAATATAACTAGTAAGAAAGTGTTTTTTACGTAGAATGCTTGCACTAAATGTGTGCCTAAAGACGAGGAAAATACAATTTATATTTTGCATCTTTAGCTATGTTTTAGAAATAATATATTTGAGGAAATATTCTATAAAGTATAAAATAATACTGCGTTTGTTTCTGGTCACAAATATTTGTGCTTGGAATCAAGAATAAAAACACACGCACATTTGTTTCGCCTCTAATACAAAATTGTATAAATATATGTTTTTATACTAAAATATTTTAGCCAATAGGAATTTAGGAAGAGTTAACCCTTTGAAGCACAGTGATTCCACAAAGAAGCCACTTGTTAAGTTGGATTGTGTTTACTGGCAAAAAGAAACAATTTCTAACACATCATAAATAATCGATGTATTTTTTGATTTTATATGACCTGAAACAAGTGCAATTTTTTTATACCCAAAAAAATTTATTAGGTATGTCATTTGTGTTCACTGTTACTTGCATTGTGGTTTCATAACGTAACCACTTACAAAAGTTAAAATTACTTTACTCACTGATTAAATTCCAAAATATGAAGGATTCGGCTGGACCCCCTACCCCCTCTCCCATCCACTACTGGTATAGAGGTACTAAGCCGGTATTAGCCCTCACAAGTGACAGAAAATCATGTACCAGCCTCTCGCGCCTAGCCAGCAGTCATCTTAAATGTCTTACCTTCTCTAAAGGCCACATCCTGGACTGTAGGTCTCCTTAGGAAGGACATTTATTCTTCTCCCCTTCTCGTCATAGACTTTTTTAATGTCAACGGATTCCAAGACCTGGCCTGACTCCGTCAGACATGTCTAGAAATTGGAGATTAGAAACAACAACAAAGTTTAAATAAATATTTTTTTTGCAAAAACGAACTCCATCATTTTTCTATACATAAAGACGATCCATACTAAATGTCATTAAAGTCGGAAATAAAATCGAAATTCGCGTTTCAAGGGGCTAAGAAGCATGATTTCTTTTCAAAGCAATATTTAAATTTTAAAATACATGAAAAGTATCCAAGCATTTTCAACAAAACAATCCAATTCTTACACTTCCGCAGTTTGCCCTTTAGAAACAAATCTATATCAAATCCTTTCTAGATATATTAGAAGGAAGTAACTGAATGAAGCGAATTTTGTGAAAACTGTTTATAAGGAAGCAGGTAGTATATCATGAAGTATACAATTAAAGTTGAGAAACATTAATCCTAAACTAGGGCGCAACCCAATAAATCCACTCTTTCACTGATGTAATAAGTTGTTCCAAAGTTAAAAAACTTAAATCAGGCCTTATTATACAGAGCCACACGAGTGGCGAAAGCGTGCCACAGCTTCAGTAGCTCAGACAAGCCACTCGAAACGAAACATGCAACCCTACAGAGCTTATTATTTTGGCCACCGCAGTGGTTAGAAGTTGAGTATTCACTTGTGGCGAACAAGCCCTACGCGAAACATACAATTCTATAGAGCTTATTTTACTGAGCCACAGCATTGGCCAGAAGCGGGGCGCGCGTTTGCCACTCGAGTAGCTCTGTATAATAAGGCCCTTACTTATTCACTGTTATAACAGAGAAATAAATCAAATCACTTATATTTAAGTGAACTGAGTGATTTTCAAATATCTAAAAACGAGCAAGGGATTTCGAGTAAGACAGACACTCACCGTGCCTGGTTAGTTTTTAACCACGTACCCTATGGTCACTAGCCTGTCATCTTAATAACTCCACTACCGAACATCGCAAACAATAGCAAACGTTTTATTTTTTAACAGGAGCTAAATGTTCTGCAGATGCACCAATTTAGTGTGAAAAACTTTTAATCTTTAAGTAATTCATATGTGAAACAAGATTAATTTTTTTGGTATGGCATCGTATATTTTGTACTCATGTTAAAATATTGTAAGTTGCTCATATTTTCAATTTAGAGTAAACATTTTTCTTGATATGATAAAGATCCATATTTTAAATAAACTTACCAAAACTAAGAATTGGTATTTTGAGAGCAAACCTAAAACTGTCGACTAGTTTTTTTGAAATTTTGATCCCAAAATTGTGTAAATTTTGTAAATTGTTCTCTCACTTTTGGAGATTGTCCCCTTTTTATGGCACCCAATCGCCACCACTGCGCTATTGTATGTAAATAACATACAATGAAAGCATTTTGCTTTAGCTTTGATTTGTTTAGCTTCGAAGTTTAGAAGTAAAACTAGCAAAGTTTATGGAATTTTTTTAAATTGTTTTCTTTGTAAATTAATATACTTTAAAAACTTATACCTCTTTTGATTTATTTTTATGCAACTGTTGCAAATTTTTCTAACCCAATATTATTCATATTTATAAAAATAAATGCACTAAATCTTATGTACTACTAATAAATTAGCATAAATTACATCAGAACTACTTAATTAATGTTACTATGTTGTAATAAACTTACAAGTAAGCTAAAAGCTATTAATTTTCATTAAAATACGAAAAAAAAAAATTGAATGAACATTCTGTGGCAAAAAAAATTTTAAACCAAATTTTTAATTATTTATTACCACTTTTATATTTTTGTCAAATAAACTGTTTAGTGATACCTAATACGTCAGATAAATGTCATTAACTGTTACAAATCTAATTGGAAATTAAATGTAATTAATCAAAATTATTCACAATATTTTATAAAACCTAGAAATTAATGTTAAACGTTCTTCGCCAGTAATGAATAATCATTTTTTAACAGATTTATTCATAAATTAAAAAAGTACTAATGAATCTAGTTATTAAGAAAGTTAATTTAGCGACAATTATTATTTTATAGTATAAAAATAGTATTTTTTTTTCACTTAGATGATAATAATATTGTATTTTAACTAACAAATATCATAACGGTTGTTGTGTAGGTAAGTTTTAGAACATTTCTAATGATCATTTCCTAAGAAAACTATTATACCATGTCTTATTACAATTTTATCCAGAAATTTAAGAATGCTTTCTGTGTACCTCACCTAAGTTTCCCGAACTTATTTAGAATATCTTTTAAATCATTATTTTTGTCACAACCACTTGCAGTCATACGATTATCCTTGAACTTTAAACCTCTATGAATTTCAGAAAATGTTTACTTTCTGATTTAGGTTAGCGTGAAAAGAAGAACTAGTTTCCTTTCGATTATTCCTCCAAAAACACTTTCCCCGAAATTTCTTCCACAGACTTTCCGTTAGAAGAATCCAAGTCAAAGGTGAAATTAGCCAAAATGGGTCATCCGAGTTGATTCCTGTTCCGGATCAATCACAACTTTCTTCAATCGTTGAAAAACTTTATCTTAAATCACATCCCAAATCAGGTGCTGATGGCAAGGAAAATTAGGAATCGAAGTAGCTACGTTAGTAGTTTCAACTTCATTCACAAACACTTTAAATCATACTCTGTCAGACATTTTATTATTAGCAATTTCATTTTTGCAAAAATATAATTATGAATGGAATGACGGTCTGAAACGGAAATTGCAGGAATTTTAATATTCTGGAATATTTGTATGTCTCACACTAGGGTGGTTCAAAAGCGTATGGGGTAAAAAAAAATCTCCTACAGATTAGACCCCCCTCCCTCCCCTCTATCTCTCTTTATATTTACCCATATTAATATTCTAGCAAAATTTCAGAATTTTACTCCAACTAAAAGATGGCGCTAAATTAGCAGTAAAATTACGTATTTTGTGTGTTTTTGGGTATTTGCAGTGGATTTGATAAATGTTTAATTAAAAGAAATTTCCTTAAACACATTAAACTTTTATTGGTTAATAATTACAAAATATAAGTAAAATTAGTAAAAGTTTATGAAATAATTAAATATATATCTTCTTATTCATGTATGTTTCTTTTTCTGACATTGTTTGGTTGTCTAGCTAGGTATTGTCGTTTGATTTGCTTTAACAACTTGTACAAGAAACTGCTCGTCAACCTCATTATGAGCTATTAAGTTGTTAGAGACACCAATCTGAGGGCTGTGTGGCTAGCACTCTGGCCTCGCACGTCAAAATCGGCGGGCTCGTTATTGTTCGGAATAAATAAAAGTACTTCATTGAGCGTAAAACCAACCAAGTTATTACATTCTTGTTATAGCTGTATGCATTTTTCAGTATTATTGCTTACCACTTTAAGTCCTTTTACCCATTTGTATAGAAATAATTATTCTCCCATTCTTCAGGTGAAGTGGAGTTACTAATATTCAAACGAGAAAATGTATCAAGAGTTCTTTCTGTCACAAAATCTCCATGACTAACATCATCTTTCAGCATTTTTAATTACCTCTTACATTTCACGAACCTTTGGAGTTTTTTTCCCTCAATACTTTTTAATTTTTATTTTGCTGGGACTTTGTCTGAAAACAGGGCTAAACCAACCAATTCATCTGAAAGATACAATAAGTGATTTTACAAAAAATTTCTATCTGCATCTCCAATTTTACAATCAATTGTCTCATACTTTTTTAAAGTTTTTTTTTTTTTTTTCCTGCTTTTATTTTTTTCAAAGTTAAGGTCACCTTCAAGAGCTTCAGAAGCAAATTGAACTTTTATCTTCACTATATAAAAGAGCACTGAACTGCTTAAATCGCTATCGGTGCATTTCTTCCCTCAATATTATACGGATAATATCTTGCT
The DNA here is from genome assembly GCA_963978545.1 of Linyphia triangularis. Lineage (NCBI taxonomy): Eukaryota > Metazoa > Arthropoda > Arachnida > Araneae > Linyphiidae > Linyphia > Linyphia triangularis. The sequence continues at coordinate 124,906,509 of OZ021721.1, forward strand.
GATCTCTGAAATAATTCATAATTGATCACTGCACTATAAAATTTATCACTAAAATGAAGAAGTCTCTCACAGGCATTTTTCTTGATTCGTTTTGAAGACAGACGATATCGCAACACATTATAAAGATAGAAAATTAGTTACTAAGCATTTTAGCATACAATTTATGCTGATCCATTATCTTTGTTGGAGTCGCATATCAAATCAGAAGAATTTCGGCGCCCATGTAATAAACAAAACTGGGCGACCTCTACGGTGTCGTGGCATTAGCGTACGTGGCTTTGGCATACAGCTAAAATATCGTGGCTTTAGGGTACAATGCCGTTACATCGTGGCTTTAGGGTACAATGCCGTTACATCGCATGGCTTTGGCGTACTTTAACACCTGCTAGGGAGAAAGAGAAGGAGGCGTCAATTTTACTCGTGGGGTTGACGACTTTTGGGGCGCCATTTCCCCTTTTTCTGTGGATGATGTCCTTTTTTGCTATGGTTGGATTTTGTGAGAAGATTTTCGAGTTATTTGAGATATCGTGGAAGACATCATATTTTATTTGAATTTTACTTTATTATTTTATGAAATTGTAAATTTTTTCAAAATATTTGAAATGGCTGGGGTTTGGACTGGAGCTTACTAGCCAAAGACGTTAATCACTACAGCTATCCAGTTACTCCGAGAAGACTATTATTATTTATAAGAAGTTGATAAACGCATGATTTTTGTCTTGAATAATTTCGTATTGAATTAATTTCTAAAATACGATTTGTATTTTAATGCAAGTTATATTGATAACTTAGAACTTTTCTATTTGTATTGGAAAACTTACATTTTATTTCTTGTTAATGTTAACAATATATAATATGAACCTATATAATATTCTAATTTCATTACTTAGAAATGAAAGAAATTAGTATTATATATAGCTAGTATATATGAAATATCACAAACGCGTATTTTAGTGTTCGTGTTGCTTTATCGAATTTGATAAAGTAATTTCGCACATGTTGCATAAAATACTTCTTATAATCAAGTACAAAAATAATATATATTTTGGCAACTCAAGTCAATGAATCTCATCTGAAAATATAACATCTCTATACCAATATTATATAGAACTTAAGACCGAGGCGTGCGATATACGTTACTGCACTTAAGTGTCATTTTCACCACGATTTCTGATTAACTTAAGTTCAATTTTTTGCGAGTTGTTATAAAGAGTATTTTATTACACTAGCGTGATTAAATATTTTACTGCAAGCATTGCGATAAAATGTTAGTTTCGCCACAATTTTTTATTTGAAACAGTTTAATTCCTTGCTCATTGGTATAAAAGACTAGCTTACTTATTATTTGTTAATTCTTAATTATTTAACTATTGGTTCTTAAACACAGACGAAGCTTGTCTCAATGTATAGTATAAGAGTTGCGACCAGTGAAGAGATCATTTTATTTCTCAGTATATAACTTCAAGTCTGATGTATTGTCAGAAAATTATTACGTCGGAGATACGATAGGATGCTTTTTTTTACCGGCAATACTCTCCCTTTAACTTAGGAAATTAAAAAAAAACTATAAGAACAGAGTTTAAAAAAAAACTATAAGAACAGAGTTTAAAAAAAAAAAGTGCCAGTATTCTTTTTTACTTGGCCCCCTGTCTATTGCCAGAAGGCATTCTCAGCCCCCAAAGACCCTTATCGGCACATCAACGTGACATTCAAAACTTAGAAGAGCGGCCATATTTGGTCACTAGTATTTGGTGATAGAATACAGTATTTGGAAAATGGACTGGTTCAGTATTTCAACCTATCCCTCTCCCTCTAAAAAGAGATCGTAAATTTTAAAAGTGTTGGCTATTGTCGCAATTTCCAGTTTTGGGTTTTTGACACTCGTTGGTTTTTGTCTCACAATGAGAAAAGTGTTTCTGGAGGAAGGGAGAGTCAAAACAGGTGCAATGGGAATCTGTACCCTAAAGCCACGGTGATCTTTTAGAATTACGCCAAAGCCACGGTACGCCAAAGCCACGTACGCCAGTGCCACGTGACCCCATTTACATTTAAGAGTTCCATCATAATTGAAGAGTTACAACAATCTCTGAACAGAAATATTTTAAAAGCATATAGGAGTATAGCTATCCACGGTGCGAAATGAATAGCCCCGGGTGCTCTCTAATGGATTTTCTCTGTTTGGTTATCCAACATGATTGATGTCAACTCGATTACCTCATTATAATCGTCTCTAATTATCATAGATTTTTCCTTGGATGAAAGAAAGGATACCTCTTAAGCATCTTCTTTCAGCTCTAAACCTTATTTACTCAATTATTTTGAACGGTTTTAAATTTGTTCAGGAAGGGAATCTCTGGAAACATGATGGCTCAAAGCACAACTTAAATACTTTTGCCGATATTAATTTTCTCCAAATTAATGCATGTTCCTTGTACAGTACGCAAAAAAAAAACCCCGAAAGATGGCTATAACTTGTATTCTAATTGATGAAATAAAAAAAGATAACTACCGTTGTAAATCGTGGAAGGATTTGAATTTTTTTTTTTTTTTTTTTTTTTTTTTTTTGTCATATAACATCTCATCTACATATTTATATTGAACCAAACTTCAAAAAGTTCAATGACAACCTCATAATATTGTTGCGTTGTACGGGTTCGAAAGATTTGACGCCAAAGCAGATCAAAACTTGTAGAAATTTATTCCAAAATAACTCTTCACAGTTCTCTTATAGCTCCAGAACTTCTCGTTCTAGTAGACACAATACAGCTCTTTTCACCTCAACAGAGCACAAAACAGCAGTTAAAAACTTGACAAACAACTGCTAAATCGTCGCAAAAGACAATGCAATACAGTTCGCTCAGTATCTCCAGTCAACTAATTCAGTGACTCAAAATCCGCGAACTAACTCAAGTCAGGAATACAGCTCTCACAATGAACGTTGAGAGACAACTAACTCAGTGATTCAAAATCAACTAACTTCAGTCAACTATCGGACTCAGCTAACAACTAGCTCCGTGACTCAAAATCAGTCAACAACTGACTAACTAACTGCATCACCCGCTCTCCCTGAGCTTTTATAGGGTGACCTGAGAACATACGTGAATCTTCTTGAAACTCCCAGAGGTAGATGTCTGGAGAACTTTCCAGAGAGTAGTCGAAAAGACTTATATAGGATATGGGATACATGTACCTATACATGTACCGAAAATGTCGCCAAATGGTCGCCAAGTTTGGCGACAAAAATTAGTCGCCAAAACAGTCGCCAACTTGGCTATATCTCGCCAATTTGGCGATATTAATGTTAAATGCCCTGCCTCTTGAAACTCGCTTCCCAGAGTTACCTCTGTAAAACCCGTTATCAAGCGATAACACCCCTATTGCCGGGAAACAAACCATTGCATTGCCTTATGCGAAATGTACAGAAATTTATCTATTTACAAAATTAACACTACGAAATATTTACAAATATACAAAAATTCGTAACAATATTATACCATATTTAAATTTAGCATCCAAAATAACGGCGAAATACCAATTTTCATAATTTTCCAATGGGAGATTAGAAATTTAAATGAAGACAAAGAAATGGCAAATAAATGTTAAAAGAAAAAGTAGATTTTTGGCCATAAATTCTTAAACAATTAATATATTTTAGTAATTTTTATTTCAAACGATATAGTTTTTTAAATGCCAAACATAAACAGCAATCAACTTTTGCACCAAAATTTTTTTTTTAAATTAATTATTAATTAATAAAACCAGTTTTAAGTTTTTTTAAGCTCAAAACATATTTTTTTTTCATTAGGTTTATCGTGGTCAAAAACCCCTTCAAAAATTTTTTATTTTTATTTTGACTTTTGGTTCTCAATATTTTAGCAAAAATATAAAAAAGCTCACTTTAAGGGACCGTTTAATAAATTACTTTTGAAAAAAATTAAAGATTAATTTAAGTAAAAAATTATTGAATTGTAAAATTTAGAAGTATTTATAATACCGTCATTAAGAGCTAGAAGCATAGGCGGCAAACTTAAAAATTCATATTTTTCTATAGTAGATGAAATAGTCACAAACTTACCCTAACAGCACATGTCATCCCCAGGACGTTCTTTTTATGTCCCGAACGTCCAAATTTGATCCCAGGATGAAGGAGACAAATTTTGGAGGAACTGGGGAAGTTCGTTTAGGACTTCAAAAGGAAGGCTACAAACATAATCTCATTTCGACTAAGGGCGTTTCATTCGGACTTACCATGAATGGTACAAACACGATGTTCCGAGGACGTTCAAAGTATCTCCTCGAATTAATTACATTTCAGAACAACCCCAAAACATCCTTTTCGGCGTACTGAGTCATATGCTCAATTGACACCCCAAGGATGACCAATTTCAACTTTGTGAGGATGCGATTCTAAATTTACTTTTTAATTCTTGAATTTAATTTGCTCCACTTCATTCTGCATTTTTTTTTAAGCATTTATAGAATAAATTTGAGTGAACTTTTCGTCGTTTGAGAAATTTTACTTTTCTTGTAAAAGTTTCTGAATAACCAATCATTCAGAAAAATCTAAGAATCCAGACATCACATGCCATCCCCACTTTGATCTCTGAGCGAAAGAGACCAATTTGAAAGTACTTTGGCCGTCCGCTTGAGATTCATAGGGATGGGACAAACTTAATATCCTGGGAGAGTCTACCAAGGAAATCATATGAATGGTACAATTTCGATGTTTAGGAGACATCGTAAGAATATTATCAAATAAATAGAAATTTCAAGTTGGCCAAATGTTGTCCTTTTTGTGACGTCCACAGAATGTCCTTTTTGATGGAAACTTTTGAGGATGTATTTCAAAATGACATCGAATTAATGAATCATAATTCCAGAATGATGACATAAGTGAAGACAAAAACATTTCAAGAACGAAGTCCGTAATTTCTATTTTTGTCTTATCGTAGATTTGTTTTTGTGGAATAGCAACTTGGAAATCGAAAATGGCTTGCTTTTAGGTTTGAATGAAAGAACGTAGAATTAAAGAAATTTACTGTCCGAGATGGACGTGGTTATTTATGAAGTTGGGCACTAGAAATTTTAATCACAAGAATGGTATGAGATCCGTGCGTTTATTTGTATATTGATTGGTGTGTAGATGATATTGCTGTGTTTAAAAAACTAGAAACTGTGGAGTTTGAACACTGTGTATGGAAATGCTAGAGTTGTGTGCTGTTCTTTTGTAACCTTTGTAAAGCAAGAAATGAGAAATTTTGACCTTTTGGCAAATCTTGGAGGCTCCGTATTTTAGAAACCAAACGATACTCAAACCTAATATTGGTCATTTTTTTCTTTTCTCCGTTAATCCAACAAGTGAGCAAAACTTTATTAAATTCTGAAAGGGTCCAGTTGAAAAAGTTCTTTTTTTTTTGTTGATTTGACATAAAAAGAGCCAATAAATTACTTGTATCTAGTTTTTATAATTATCCTGAATTTATGATGTAATTTTTAAAACTCGTAATTACAAACCTTGGATAAATTTTAACAAAAGGATATTGAAATAAGTATAAATGATCTTCCAGAATTTATTTTTTATGAATAAGTTTAATAGTTGTATATGTTGTAGCCTTGTTAGTTTTTGCCATATGCTTTTTAAGATACACTTGTAATTGGTCGCATGAAATATATTAACCATTTGATTGTTCTTTACATAAAAAAGTAAATTCGTGTTGCTGATTGCCATGTTATAAAAATGTATTCTGATACAATTTGTTTAAAGTTTAAGTTGAAACTGTCAAAAATTTAATTCAAACTTTTGGATAAAATACTTTGTTTCCAAACATTCCATCTTAAATGCACATAATACTTAAATCACACTCTTTAGAATACCTTAGATCTGAAAACTAAAATAATCTATTTGGTGAGCGTCCCCATATTTCTTCAGAACTTTTCTAAAACAGTCACGTTTTGGAAGACGTGATATTATGGGTTTAATTGAAAGATCGAGTGTGTCGATTATTTTTCTATTAATGTGGTTTGGCCTAAGGAAAACTTTTGTAATCGGCCTTTTCCCTTACAGAGATCATATCAAAAGAAAACATAAATAAATTTCGCATGAAAATCATTTGATCTCTTTGTGGTTTCTTTCTTTATTTTATTTGTTCGGAAGGGGTAGATAAAACTCCAACATTGAGACGAAAATGTCAGCAGAAATCACTACCTTAAAAACGTCCATCGCCCCTAACAAATCGTAACCACCAATTGATACCAATAGCACATCTTTTTAAATAACATTTTTATTAAATCAAGGAAATAGACAAGATTAATTATTTAGAGAACCATTTACTTTTTCAAAAATTTACACTTTGAACTAGGAAGATTTAAATAATAAATGAATTTTAAAAACCTATAATTTTTATAATAAAATACTTATTCCTCTAATTACTATGTTAGTCCTTAGATGTATGAAAAACCAAATTTTTTTAAAACCTCGCTAATCTATATTAAAATACTTCCAGAAAACACTGCTAAAATTTAAACTAAACTAAATTTGTGTTTTTCGTTGCATTTCAGAATACATTCATGAAAGAGTTATTTACGAAAGAGTTTTAAAAGGGGTGTTTCTACTGTCCTTCAAGGGAACATTCACCCTTTACGTCATTCAATGACGTATTGTCAGTTGTGAAGACAGAAGATGTGATAAAATAATGACCTTCAATCCTCAATTTATTCGGTATCCACAAGTTAGCATAACAATAACAGTTCAACACTAAATAAGATAATTTTAAAAATATATGTATATCATTTCTAGGAATAAACTTGTCTAGGTTCTCAAGACTGATTATCGTTGGGGCTCCAAATCCACGTTAATCTGCAGGCCATTAACTGCAAGATAAAATAGTCTTTGAACGTTACAAAAATCTCATTGAACACTTATATTTTAAAGTATTATTGGTTTCATTAACTCTCTTATTTCGAAAGAAGGAAAGCAAGATAAAGTTGTTCCTCTTTAAACACACTTTTTCTCTGCAAATAACATTTTATTTCTTTATATTTTTACTTTAGTCTGCTTTTCTCATAAAAGTGTAATAATTTCGAATAATTTCTACTCGTTCAAAGAGAGAGTATCAAAAATCTACTTGAAAAACATGAATAATTTTGACACTACACTGATTATTTTGGAAATTCGATCCTTTGATAAACACAATTCGATATCTTTCTCTTGTGACACCACATTATTCATAATTTATCTCGATTAACTAGAATCTTTAATTTTTTTTTAGTTATCCTTTTTTTTTAATTTTTTTTTTAAATGCATTGATTTTCATAAAGTCCACAATGTGCGTATGTAAGGTCAGTTGGGGTAACTGGACCCAGGCGGTAACTTGGTGTCCAAAACCATATGAGTAATTCAATGTTTAACAGTTGGAATTATTACAGAATATTCCTTCTGTCTCAAACAATAAATCCGATCTTCCTTGTACCATTGGTTGCTGTAAGATCATAGCATAAGTGTGCTATATTTTTCTTGAAAAATTTGCGATGGGACTGTAATTTTAGTGATTTTTTTTAAGTCTCAAGGTAAGTGCTTTTGTTAAGTTTGTTACTTTTATACTACTAAACAAGTATAATATTGTTTATTGAAAGCAAGGGCGAATCCATAGTTTTATCACGGAGGTGGCGGTGGCTGTTGAATAGCTTAAATAAATTTTGTTGTTCTTAAGTTATTTAACTATACCATGTGATAACTTAACTTTAATTATACAGAATGTTTTACAAAGAGATAAAAAATCTCAATAACATAAAGGCGACACTGGTTGCCTACCTGAAAATTTATGACAGCAAGATAGAGTTGTCTACAATTATATGATTCTAAATAAATTATTGTTAAATATCATAGACAAAACAATCTAACAACGAATACATGTACACATGAAATATTTTGAACTGTAATTTTCTTTGTTGTCTTGCTTCGTCCTCGCCTTTTTCATCTCCATTTTTTGAGAGGAGAACATATACATTAAACAAATCTTCAGTACGGATTCGTCAAATCTTGATCGACTTCATCCAAAGCCTGAGAGCATTCAATTGTGAGCGGTAAATCGGGGACATCAGGAAACCAATCTTTCCCTCTTTAGTTGGTCGCTTAGTGACATAGCTTTAGTGACATCACAACTTCAGCTCTCTCTAATACCAATTAGGTAGGGGAGAATAGAGAGAGATGGGATTTTTTTTTACAAAAATATTTCCTGTAAATTTATTTTCTACCTTTATAACATTAAGAATAACGTATTCAAACATTTCAGCTCACTTGAAAAATATAAATATGATGGTAATTACTAATATATTATTTTTATAAGTCAATTAAAATAGCAAGAAAAATGTCCTATTTTTTATGAGAGGGGCGAATTGGATATGTTTTATAAAACTAAAAATTTACTCATAAATTTCACAAATATTGTGACAAAATTTAAATTACCTAGCATTAGATAAATCTAAAAAAAATAAAAAAATATGCCTGTACAGAGACAAATTTTTGTGGATTCAACATAGCAAAAAGATTGTTCCTTACTTACTTGACTTGAATACTTAATTTGATTTCTTACACAATTCAATTACCTGCTAATCAAATTGCTAATTAATAAAATTCTAAGCAATCAAACTCCTAATTCATAGAAATTATTTATTGGGTCTACAAAGTATTAAGAGCCATTGTGTTAGCAACAATGAATAAGATTGAAAATATGCCTTACTATTTATTTTGTTTTGGTGTTGCAAAATAGCCTTTTGCTTTTTGGTTATTCAAAAAACTTACAAGTAAAATGATTCATAGCAATAAATATTATACTAAGTCTTCTCTACCTAATGGAAGAATCAGAAATGAAAAGCAATGTTTCATTTAGACATTAATTGCAGGCGTTCCATCCCTTTCTCAAGTACTCAGTACATTGAATAAAAACGTATGTCATACATATTTTGCAAATTAGAATCCTAATTTTGAAAATCTGAGTGTGTTGTTATTTATATATTACAAAATTTAAACATTTACGTAAGAAACATAAGATTTCATTCCAGTAAACGATAGACATCCGATTGCTACGATCCACAAATATGGGTGCTTCACACATAAACTCCTGATTACAGATAAATATGCTACAAAAGCTCTGAATAACATTTATAATTATATAAAACAATACAAGAAATACACACTTTTCATTCATAGCACACCAAAACATATGCATATTAGCATCCTAATTATGAGTAAATGAACGACAAAAATGATAAAACTGAAATTACAGTTAATATTAAACATTTTCTTCTTCACTTATGCATCACTTAGGAAAATGATCTACTGTACACGTGAAAGAAGTGTTATTGCTAATTATATTATATTACACGACTTATAACTATACAATAGGTGTATAAAATACAATATACCTCATAAGCAGTGTACTTCATTTGCAATAAAACACCAGGCTAATTAAAAGCAATCAAATTTTGTAAACCTATCGCATTTTAATTTTGTTTCTGCGTGCCAAATTTTAAGACTGAAGATTTGTCTTAATAAATTTTAAAAGACAAAATGATTCTTTGACATTCTTTTTCACAAATTTTATAAAATAACACACAATCTGGAAAACTCAAAGATTTCCACCCTGTAGGAGACATTGTCTTTGTTTTCAATTCCTCAAAGTATGAAATTATGTCCTTTTCGCATCATTTCTGGAACTCTTCCTCATCTCTGACAAGTAATGCTTCATGACGTATTGAAGGAGGTTTTCTTACAGTCGGTAAGACTTCATTCAAGTAGGATGTTCAATTAGGGAACTTGGCTGGATATATACATCAGTGGTAATAGTGGATCAAGCCAGCCCCCCGCCCCCTTCTCCCCTTCTCACGTAGAGTGCATTTTTTTTTTTACAATTTACAATTTTTTTTTATAAAAATCAGTTGTTTTTTTTCAATAAGTTTACGCAACAACTTTCATCAAATTTCTGAAAAAAGCAACAATAAAAAGCTTATTTGTGGATAAAGGTTCTTTTTATAATCTTTGTTCTTCCCATTCAAACGGACGATGGAAGACTATACACGTTCCACCCCCTTGACCTTGAAGACATCCTTCACCCCTGATACCCGATCCCTTTTCTGTAGGGTGGGTAGAAGAGATTTTGACTCTCACATGCGTAATGTCCAACTCCAACCAGGAGAAGAAAAAAAGAATAATGCAGGTTGACTATTTGAGTTACCCCCGGAAATTGCCACCTCCATTCAGCTGGACATGGTAACTGGCTAAACTCAAAAGTTTTGAAAGAAAGGAAGAGGAAGGTTGTTTATTAACTGCATAAGGAATCCCCGTCCAGCTCTAGTTCGTACTTCGGCTTATAAATAAGCGTCATTTTTAAATTTAGATTAATAATCTTCCTTTGCAACACTAAAGTGGAAAGATATGCCATTTTTACATGAAATAGATTTATGAACAATTTTGTAAAAAGTATTATCTGTGTAAAGTAGCACTACAATAACAGAATTTGTTATTTAAAAAAAAGTATCGCTTTCAAATCCTGTACGAAATTGAACGAAAGAATTAACAAAAGAAATGTGTATGTTTTTTTTTACGATAATTTGAAAAGTTTTGTACAAATATTTACCTGGACATGCTTTTAAATTCCATTTTTTTTTTTTTTTTTTTTTTTTTTTTACTGCAGCAGTAATGAAAGAAATATCGCACTTTATAAGTAATTATAACGTCTACGGCATATATATACATACTTTTAGAGAAGGCTAAGATTACGCTAATTTTATTCTAAGCCTATTATTCCAAAACATATTTTTTATGAAACTTATTCTTATTCTTGTTCAAAAGTTTCATGAAATGATAATACAACTCAAAATGAAGTTCTTAAAAATTTTAAAATACAATGATCCTCCTCCTCAATGATCTCTCTCTTCCAGTTATAATAGAAGAATTGGAACAAAACTTTCAATATGAGATGATAGTTTAATTTGTCATGGATTGATGTAACTTACTGATTTTTTTTTTTTTCATTATTTAAAAACATGCCCAGTTAGGTGATTTTTCTTACATTGACACTCCCCTAAAAAACGCCGCTGAAACGGTGAAAGTTTTTATATGTTTTTTAATAAAAATTACATTATCCTTTCTTTTAAATGCAACAGAGAAGAAACAGTCGTTGATGGGTGATGTTCGCCTTTATCTCATTTCTACAGAGGTGAGGATGATTAGAGCACCTTAAAAGGCAATTCTATAGCGATTTTAATTAAATTCGTTAAAACTGTTTTGTGGTAATCGCTGAAAAAACAAACATAATTTTTTCCATGTCAGCTACTTTATGCACATGTGCAATTTTGACTAAAACCTTAACGCCAGGTCTCATGGCCATCAATAATCTGCACATAAAAATTGAACAGCTTAGGTCAATCCGTTTTGGGAGTTATGCGGATAACTAAAAGGCACACAAATATTTTTCTAGACCACTTTTTTGAACTCATCACGTTCCAAAACGTGTAAAAATGCAATAAAGTCGATTTTATTTTTGAACCGAATTCAATACTTTCATTACCCTATATTGACATAAGGGTAATTGATAGTAAAAAATATGGATGTAAAAACTCGCACCAAATGTATATTAGTACGGGTAAAATAGCATCTAAAACTATGAGAAAAACAAAAACAAAAAATGGTTCGTTGATGAAACGTGGCAAAAATTTTCTTTTTGTCATCAAAATGAATAATAAAATGAGTCCATAAAAATATCTAGCAAAGAAGGGGGGTTTTGCGGGGTGGGGGGATCAAGGGGTTTTGTAACTGAAAAATTAATTTTGGAGCAATCTAGGCGTGTGACACATGTGTTTAGAGTATTTTTTTTTTATGCTGAAACGAATGAAAAAAAGAAAAGAAAAAAAAGAAGAAAAAAAGAAAAGAAAAAAAAGAAGAAAAAAATATGGTTTAACTAGTGTAAAAAATTTTACAGTCTATTTTATTAACACAAACACATGCAGAAATCGAGGAAAGGTAAAATACGACATAAAGAAATTAAAAAATTGTCCCGTTCATGAAACTTGGCAAAAAGGTTTTATTTGCCATAAGAATAACTAAACAAAGGAGTCAATAAATATATCTAGCATAGAAGGGTGTTTTTTGAGGATAGGAAGGGGGTGAGGGTTTTTCTTTAAACAGAAAATTAATTTTAGTATAACCAGGGCGTTTGGTTAACCACTTAACACTAAGATAGCAAGTCAGAAATGTGACGAAAGAAGGTGGGGGGTCAATCAATGGATATGGATTATCTTGAAGTACATTACTTGAACACTGCATAGATTTTTTTTTACTTTTTAAAAAATTCAATTTCATCCTGGCTAAGAGGTAGTGTTGCGCCCCCCCTCAGAAAAATCCTAGAACCGCCACCGATCAGTGGCCAGAGCTAACGGAACCACCCGCAGACTTCCATTATCTCTAGTAATTCGATCCTCTCGAATGACGTATCTTTCATAAAATTGATTCTAGCAAACTGATGTGTTGCTCGGTTTAAAAGCTTTCTCTCTTTTAATGGTCCGAATCCATACATTGCGCCTACTTTCAACTTTTGGAAATTGGAATGCAGGAGTATAAACATCATCACTGCTGTAATTAGATTAACACGTATATACGCAACACTTGATACCACGGCTCATTATAAAGTTGCGAGGTCATTAATAATGGACTGCTGAATGAAAACTTGAGCTGATCGAAACTCAAAAAATTCATAAAACGTCTATTGTTTTTCATAATCCTCGCGACAATCTCTGATTTGCGTCACGAAGCAGAAAATAATGCAATGGCTAATTCTTTTGCCCGTGTGCAGAAAATCACTTTCGTTGGCGAATATATATATTTATAAATATAATGTACTAACACATTATAATTAGAGTTTATTTGGAACAATCTAACACATTTAACAGCTCGGAGAGAGATGGTGAAAATTACGTTTTAACTACATGACGATAGGAAATAGAATGTTATGCGTATTATTGTCGAACAGGGAGCATAGTCAAGCAGCGTCGTGTTAAAACCGTGAGAATCGCTTGTTCAGAAAGATGTTTGTACTTTTGGCTTTCCCTTTTTATATAATTATGCATATTCAACTTTTGTCTAAATTATTAATCAGAACCTATTTTATGCTCATGTTTATATCTTCAGATTTTTCATTTTGGTGTTGTCGACCTTTTCTTATATATATTTATTTTTATATTTTTCAAAAACCCCTTGTTAATTCATCCTTAAATTTAAATAAATACTGCTCCGGCAGTGCTGGACGCTCGGGTGATCTCCTCTCGTGCTGGGGTGTCACTTTCATCCCTCCCGGAGAATCAAAAACTCTAAACCCTTCTGGGTGAGTTCTCCAGTCTGGGCACTCCTATTATAATGTGTTAGTACATTACAATTCGACTCGACTTTTCGAGAACCACTCGCATTGGATTGACAGACGTTCACCAAATTCTTCATGTTTACCATGCCCAGCAAGCTTTCAACTGCCGGATTATTTACCATCTTTCTATCGCAACTTTTTCTTGTGCCATGTTTATGATACCATCCTGCTCTTGAAATAGATTCCACCACCAATTCCCCATTTCGGTCGGCCATGGTTCAATCCTCTTCTCGAAAGATGTTCCATGTCAATGTTCCTCTACCACCAAATTCCATGTCTACCAAATCCCAACAACTTCCTCGCCATGATTCAAGCCTGTTCTCGAAAGATGTTACATGCCAGTGTCTACCACCGCTTTCAAGTCTACCAATGTGCCAATGTTCCTCTGCCACCAAATTCCATGTCTACCAATTCGCCAGTTCAACTACGCCGAGACAGTCCTGCAATCAAAATATCCTTTTATGATTGTTGTGTTCAAATTTTATGCTTATTAAGGTTTTAATTGTTCATTATCATTAAGTTATTTTAAATAAGATTATTATATCACATCTGTGTAATTAAGGAAACTGCGTTTTGGTCATATAACCACCATGTCTACTACGGAAAAACGACCCACTCCACCTAGTACTGTAACTCAAAGTAGTTCTCAGACTGTTTCAGATTATTTTACTAAAGAAAATGGTCAGTCCACTAATGTAAACCTTCAAAATAGTTCTCAAACTGAGTCAAATAGTTTGAATAATTGTTATTCAAATATTTTTTTTTTCTTCAAATCATCCAACTTCTTTAACAGACTCAAAATCTATGTTTCAACCAGCAATAATCCCATTTGATCCTGAAGCTGGTATGAACATCCAAGTTTGGCAACGTTTTTTGATAACTGCCCACGCCAAATTAATGTGTGAGATCTTTGCAGAGTCAGCATTCTTGTTATTCATATCCCATAATTAGTATTCAGTTTTGGCGCCAATATGCTTGCCTTCTCACTTCGATGTTTATAAAATACCCTTGATAACTCAACGATTCTCACGGTTTTAACACGACGCTGCTTGACTATGCCCCCTGTTCGACAATAATACGCATGACATTCTATTTCCTATCATCATGTAGTTAAGACGTAATTTTCACGCTCTCTCTCCGAGGTGTTTTATTAAATGTGTTAGATTGTTCCAAATTGACTCTATTAGCTGTTTTGTATCTTTTCCTATGCAGAAATTCTATTACAATCCTTAACCGTCACTGTATCCTCCACAATCAATTTTGATTTACACTACTTTAAGACTTCATTTAACCACATTGACATCATCTTATATTCGTTTTTTGCAATCCTAATTCACAAATGTATAGCTATTTTATTCACAAATGTATAGTAATGTATAGCCAAAACAATACAAAATAGATTTATTTCTCGATCAAAAAAACTTGACTGCATTAACACCATGCATGACCCTTGCATTAATTACTTTGGATAATCCCCTTTGGAATAAAGTTAATACCTTTTGAAGAGGCAGTCTTATTTGATAGTTTCTTGTCCCTAATCTTAAATATTACCGATGTAAAAAAAAGTAGTGGAGTTTGTTGACCGATGAAACGTCTTTAAGGAACAGGAGGCCCCTTAGAGGATCCGAGGAACTGGAGAACTTGAGGAATGTGTTTGTATCAGGAAAATTGATATAAAGTAGGGCACGATTAGGGGCTCTTATATAGGTGGAAACCAAAACTCTTAACTCTTAAAACGTATCCAAAACTCTTAAATAGTAATCAAGGATTTATAAAATACAGACGTTACTGTCCTAGAAAATGAATGCACTTATATATGCTCATACTCTTGCGAATTAAAGTTTTTCAGGGAACCTTCTCCGACAATATAATACAACAATCAGTTTCTAATTTACTTAAAATTTAGATTTTCCCTGTATGTATGTTTAATCTCCAGATTTATTGCCCCGTTACAAAATATAACTATAATACGTTATTTTCATTTTCTGTTTAAAATTAAATATGAATTCTTTTAAAAAAAATTCACGGAATTTCAACTAACATTTTTATAAGTGCCAACTAAATCATGTGAACTGACTCTCTACATTTCGAAAATAATGTCCAGTTTCTCATTATCTATCTATTTCTCTTCCATTGTCAAGCAAAAATACCCACAAATAATGTTGTTGTTTTTTTCTTTTCAAAATGTCGAAGCCATGAAATCGCTATCTCTACAAAATTGGAGAAAGGGAGAAGAGAGGGGGAGGGGGGGGGGGGCCTGCGTGGAATTTCTAACTACCCTTGGGCTGTTTTTAATAACCCCTTCAGACAGTTCATGGATATATCATTCTAAAATTCCTTTACCTGTCTCGTTTGAGGTCCTTGATCTTGTCCCCAGCCAAAAAGAAAACACATAAAAGGGCAATTGGGGGATGGTCTTTCAAGCCCCACTCCACTAGAAACCTGCTTTGTACATTACGATGACCTCGTTCACTCTACTCTCAACAATCTTACCTTCCACCTAATAACACATTGATGGTATTTTGTGTGGGTTATTTTTTTATTTATTTATTTAGGGATGATTACGCCGTTTTTACAAATGCGAGTATCAAAGGAACGATTGTTTATTATAGTTCTATAACTTTAGAAAATGCGACTGTTCTTAATGGACAATCCATTATAAGATTGAATTGTTTTCAATAAATTTTTCAAAATGTAACTTGAGGAAAAATATCCAATCAACATGGAGAGAGGCATTGAAATTTATGATGTCTTGGTTTTTTAAATCAGCGCTACTGTATCGACACCATACTCCTGTTAGACTTGTATTTTGGCTTGGACGAAAGAGAGTCAGTTCAGAATTTTAATTTTCATTAACCTATTTTTCCAATTATACACAGTTCAATTATTAATTTTTTTTCTCATATAGGAAGGATTCGCCGCTTTGCAATAACTGCTTTCAGAAACAGGTAGGCGAGTTGGTGTTGGGCAAAGTGTTGACGGTTATGCCTGGTTGGAATTTTTTCGTGTTTTCCCCACATACCATATGATACACTGTTAAAAATTTAGATCCACCTTTCACCAAAAATTGGTTCCCATTTAACTGCAACCAACGTTTGGTGCTTAGTTTCACGATTTAATGGTGCTTACGGTACGAGGTAGCACCATTAAATCGTGAAACCAAGCATCAAATGTTGGTTGCAGCTAAATAAGAACCAATTTTTGGTGCAAGATGGATCTAAATTTTTAACAGTGTACCCAAATAAAGGAGCTTCCCACAAGGATCCTCTCCCCCCCACCCCCCCCCCACCCTTCACCTCCCCGTCAACGAATAATTCAATTCGATTTCTAATTTTCTAGAAAGTATGATCACCATCTACAAATCTGTAATAATATTAGTTTTATAATTTAATTTGAAAGTTTAATAATCTGATGTCAGCTGGAAATTAAATTTAACAATATTTTTACTAGCAAGTTCTCAAAACTTATAATATCAAATTTAATTTAGTGAGCTAACATAAGAGAGCTTCATTTAGTAAGGTACTGAAAACATCTACTATACTCTTCCAACAGTTACCACTTTGTTTTGTACGCCGTCGTTCCTACAATCGTTTTGTTTGTCCCATGAACAAGTATATTCTACTTTAAAACAGGCCAAACTGACCATAATTTCGTTCATATTTATTATATGTCAATTATTGATATTTTCCATTTTTTGAACGAATTTTTTTTTCTCTATCATTCAACTGATATGCTCCGTACTGACTGAACCGTCGTTCCTACAATCGTTTTTTTTGTCCCATGAACAAGTATATTCTACTTTAAAACAGGCCAAATCGACATAATTTCGTTCATATTTATGACAATTATTGATATTTTCCATTTTTTGAGCGTTCAACTGATATGCTACCTATTTTTTAAATACATTTACTAATTTTCACGAGATTTTATTCATGACTGTTGTGACATTAGATAAATTTTAAATGATCTCTCGGGATTTCCATAGTGTTGATGTCATCTTATTTGTACAGTTTCTCCTTATTTCAGAAGTTGTACTCTTTCGAAAACAGCATAACTCATATTACGTATACGAAAATATGACGCAAGTCCTGTATAACGAGTTTCTTAACCCTTTGATCAAACGCACTTGAAAGAGATTCTAAATGTGACAACTGGCCTTGTAAATGTGTAAGAAAGGGGGAAAGGAAGAACTAGTTATGTTTGAACCTAAACTTTAATAAGAAGATATTTGTTTGGCTAAGTCAAGTAGGGTTAAGCTCTACTTTACTATCGTCAAAAAACGTTCAATCAACCCCTCTGAGGTTCAAACAGAGTCGAATGACCCCGTAGGGTCAAGCAACTTCGGGTTGCTCACGAGATTGAAAGGTAACACACGATTGGGTGATTTCAGCAAATGATATTTTTAATTTGTAATAATACATAAACAATTGTTTATTAATGTATATTGTTGTCAAAGATCACATTGTTGTCTTATAATATTTTATGCCGTTGGAACATTTATTATTGTTTTACAAAGAGATCTAGTTACTTTCAATTACGTATATGTTTACATAGGGTAATGAAAGTATAGAATTCGGTCTAAAAATTTCGATCTTTTTTTGAATTTCTCCGAGTTTTGGAAAATCCAGATTTCGAAAAAGTGGTTCAGAAAAAATGCCTGTCTGTGTATGCATGGTCAGCATAACTCCCGAACAAATTGATCAACGATGTTCAAATTTGGTGCGCAGATTGGTGATGAGTATGAGACCTATCATTTAGAGTTTCGTCAAAAATCGCGCTTGGGTTTTTCAGCAGTTGCTAAAAAACGTCAATAAAGATTTTGATTAAAATCTCTATGCTAATGCCTCTTAAGGTGTTCGAATCGTCCCCACATCCGAAATTTCCGTAGAAATGCGATAAAAGCGCAAAAAGTAACACAGAGCCCTCTGCCATAGAGCATCGTCCATCAACGACTGATTTTTTTCTGTTCCACGCACAAGAAAGGACAATGTTATGTTTATAGAATTACGTCTCCAATTTCACCATCTTGACGGGGGTTTCCTTTGCCTATGTAAAAATTATTGCATTAAATATCGCCAAACTGGCCATTTTTATTTAAATGAGTGAAAATATGAAAACGGTAAATAGCATCATATAAAAGTAATGACTAATATTATAGTGTAATTGAAGTTGTGCGAAGTTCCCCTAGTTTTTTATTGGAGATCACTTGAAATTACTAACGAAAAAGAACACAGAAACGGAGGCTAGAAATGAAATTCAAACAAACACTGTAAATGCTTATTAAATTTCTTCATAAGTTGAGCTGATATGGCAAGTATGGTGCCTTTTATTTTATACCAACTTTCACCTAAATCCTAAAATAGCTTTCTAAAATACTTATGCACAAAAAAGAATTTAAACGTTTGTTCAAAATAGTATATTTCTAAGTCCTAGCAATTAATTTTTGCAATGCGCATTTTTATTGCCGTGTAGAAACTGTTTCTCAAATAAAAACAATTGGAATTCGACGTTAATATGGAAATACACTCCACATTTAATAATTATGTTTTGGATATTTCAATGTAAAGAATACAAATATAATACATATTTATCCTTTCCCTCATGCGTACAAAATACTTTTTTCTTATTAAGCAAGCAATTAATTGCTCGCAAAGAAATTTTCTTTTTATTATATGAAAATCCTCACCTAAGAGGGCTACCGAAGATATAAATATGTATTTAGGAATAAAATAACATGATCTAAAATTGCATCAACATGAATGTGATGTTTGAGTTTCCATACATTAATTAACGAGGTTTTTTTATGATGATGAGTATTCGATCTGAAAGTGATGAGATTTATTCATAAACTCAGAAAACTAGTGAGTACTTTATTCATAAACTCTAAACTTTAGAAAGCAACCTTCAACTTTCTCAAAAACTTATTTAAATAGATATTTAGCTTAAATAGACATGTTTTATTTATATCAAAATTGGATCTTATCGTGGATTACTGAAACATTTTATAATATAAAGTGTTTCTAATAACTTGAAGGGGAATAAGCGTATTACAAAATGTATGACAGTAAATAAAAGAAAATAAAGAAAAAAGAGAATATCTATTTTATTAACACTCTGTCATATTTAACACCTGAGGTTACCATTGAAAAAATGTCAGTACAAAAAATTTTTTCACCAACTATTGAGATGTATAAAAGATATCCCATGCTATATTTCTTTTAATACTATTTTTAAGAAGGTATTTTTAAATAATTTACATTTAAACAACATTTCCATTGTTATAAACTCCTCTCAAACATCTCACTACTAGCAATAATTTAGATTATAAGAAAAAAATATCAATTCTCGTATCCTATCTTTAAGTGTAAGAAATGAAATATGTTTGAATATCAAGGTCATTGACATGATCCAAGATAGGAATGTTTATAAGAAAACATAAAGGTTAAAAAGAACATTAAGTACACTTGTAAACAAAAATACGTCCCACAAGTCTAGTCTATACAGATCTGGCAAAAAAAAAAAAAAAAAGTAGAAGAAGAAACGACATTTTAAAAAAATACTATCATTCTTCTGATAAAATGTAGAACGCCTCAGGTAGAACAATTTTTATTCCATATAGGGCTGACTCTCGTTCATCAACGACATCCTTTTATGTCAGATATGTTACTGATTATTGGGGATAGGTAAACATAGCTGTACTTCACTGATAAAATTTAATAAGGGTAAAAAACCTTTTAACCTTGTTTTTCACCTTTTAAAGGTATTTTTTGTTGTTGTTGCTCGAAATAGTATTTTGATTCTAGAAAGAACGCTAACCATTCCTCGAACAATTAATGGTAGAAACGTGAAAGTGAACTTCTTGGAATTTTTTTTTAAATGTAAATAGGGTTCAAGGAAATATGAGGTCACTTGATTTTAGGCTCGTAAAGAAGGTAATTCTATAAATTTGAATATATATATATTCGTAAGTGATCGTAAGTAAATATAGACTGAACTCCACGTTTTACGTAACTGAATTCTCGGCATATATCAGGAAAAAATTCAGTTTATATAATATATCAGGTTATTTAGTAACAAATATTTGAAATAAAAATTACGTAAGTGTCGTTAAAATCGACTTGCGCACAAATGTCCGCAAATATTATTCATTTTGACACGTTCTGTTGTATGCAAGTGCCATCTACATTTTAAGTCCATGGTTGGAGATGATTGTGCTATAGTTATTGGGCAGTCGTAAATTTTGCCCTGCTTTCCACCAATGAATACATTTCCATAGCAATTGCAGACGGATTCCATTTACCAAATGACGCAATCCGTGAGTGCACTTAGATGGCCCAGGGCTAACCTTTTGTGAAGTGTGATCGGCCCACTTAACTACATTCGGAATAAAATCAGCTGCTCTTACCCAATTCGGGTCGCCCAAGTTCAGGATGTCATGGACACTTAGAGAGTGCAGCCGTCACACACACGTGCTAAAGAGAAGACATTTTTTCTAGAACATTTTCATTTACAGGAGTTCATCGGCATGGGAGAGATTTCACTTTCGGTTGAGTAAGGTATATGTAATAATATAACAATTCCACAACCCCGGACACATTCTACGAGTCTCCGTAGTACAACTATGAATCAAGAATTAGATGCTTGGGGAATTCAATTTGGAGGTATTAGCATGATTCTTATTGGGACCAATTTTTATTTTAATAATTTGTTGTTCACTTAGAATGTTTTGGAAAATAATAATAAACTGAAATAAATAAATACACAACAAATGGATCTTTTTCATATATTTTTAGGCTTCATGTACGATACGAGCAGTGTGTGACTAGCGGCAGACCGAGGGAACGATAAAACGGTGTAGGCTGTTCTGGCTACGATGAGAGTTAAGGCAGTATTTCTATCAATTCCTAACATGATGTCATCCAGTGAACTGGCTAGGCGTTTCATTTTGAGTGATTATCACCTACAACAGGGGTGCCTACAGCGGGGTTTTGTGACGCAAACTGCGTCATTAAAATTTTAGGGGGGGGGGGGTGATAAGAAAATGGAAAGTTATAGGATTTATCGTAAAAAAATTAGATAAATGAAACAAAAAAAAAAAAAATTGTATATGATTGGGGAGGGGGGACTACCATTTAGTATGTGACACTATCTTTAAGACCTGGGGGGGGGGGGGGAGGAGAATTCGGTATGTAACAGTTTCTTTAAGGTTTTTTTTTTTTTGGCTGGAGGGGTCTTTCTCTTACTGTGCAATAGCATCATTATGATAAGGAGTGGGAGCTCTTTTAATATATAACAGTGTTTTTGAAAACTGGGGGGGGGGGGTATAGCAATTAGTATGTGACAGGATCAGTGTGGTCAGTACGGGTGAGGGTCTTTCATTTTGTCGACATTTTATCGTGTAGCAATGTATTTAAGGTCTGATCCTTAAGGGGACATAGGACACTTTTGCCAAAATTCTTTAGTTTTGCCAAGAATTAAATAAAATTTGGCATAAACATAGAAGATGTGACTTTAAACAAAACAACACAATTTGAGCAGATAATATAAAATAGATAGTAAATTATTGAGAAAAATGCATTAAAATAACATGAAATTTTAATTTTTTTCAAAATGCTCCTCGCGACACAATATTTTGACGAACATGAAAGAAAAATTTGAAGTTGTTTATCAATATATTATAAACATTTTCAAACATGCTTTTATCTTTAGGTGCAATAGTTGAACAGAAATAAAATTTCAAACTTGGCGCCAGTGATTTCTCATTAAAAAATACACATACTTCAAATTCCCAACATGAAAAAAAACATAAAAAATTATGTGACATAAAAAAGCATGTGTAAATTTCTTTATAGTACATTGAAAATTATTAATACAAAAAAATTAGGCGGATTTATCAAAAAATGAATCGCAAGGAGCTTTTCGAACATAAGTAAAATGGGAAAAAGCAAAGCTGAGAAAAACGCATTTTTAGCCTTTGCCAACAAGTGTGCGATGCGTTAAAATAGTTAGTTAAAATAAAGATTTTACCACTTAAAATCATCGGATTTCAAAAATTCAAACGCGAAATTAAAGCTAGTGGCATAAGCAATTTTTATAGAATGAAAACAAAAAACGTCATTTTTGGTGATTTCAGTGTCCCATGTCCCCTTAAGTAATTGCACCCTCCACACTCTCAGAGTCGATTATCGCACTCAAAATTATGGGGGCTGGGAGGGTAAGTGCAAAAGTTAATCGGTTAATACACATTACAATCACAATCTAGTAAAAAGGACAACAGCCTTCTTCGTTCTTTACTTCCTCTCCAATTTTACCTCCCTCCTTCTCCTACCCTTCTTAGTAAACAATGACATAAAAATTAAAGAATTAAAAAAGTATCAAATCGAGGCTGCGCGTCCTTGGAAGGAGAGAAGAATCCGATAATTTTTTTTTTTTAGTAAGGTCGACTCCTAGAGCCTCGTAATTACATGATTCCATGAACGTCGGAAGGAGGAGGGGGAGGATGAATACGAAATTTGAAATCGCTGCTAACTATTTTTAAATCTTCACATAATTAAAATTCTAGCCGTAACCAGGGGTGCAACGAAGGAGGATCGTCGTTTGCCCTCTTTACTAGAAACTTCACTTGGTTATATCTATCAACAACCCAATATATAACACATAAATCAGACCCCATCCCTATTCCTCTCTGAGATATGGTTGAAATATACTAAAGAGGTCTCACAGGCCTCTTCTTTCTTGCACATTTTAAGTTGCTTCAAGATTCCTAAATTTTAAATTTATGTAGGCTTGCTAGTTGCCAGATATTGGAAAGTCAAAGAAAAACATGACTTATTTGAACTCGACAAAATATATTCAAAGTAGCATTGCTTTTCCAATTCAATCAGTAAAAATAAGCACGGGTGCACGCCGAAGCCGTATAAAAGAAGTACGCATTGCCCCCCCCCCCCCCTTCTACCGCTCTTCGTCTATTAAAAAAAATTAAAAACTGAAGAAAAGCGGCAAAATTCACTGGATATAAGAAACTTTATGCCTATTATATATAATGGATTTTAAATTGATCATTGTGTGAACAAAAAAAATATTGTGGAAAATTGAAGGTTTCAATAAAAGCACTTGCTACCTTGTCTGTGCGTACTACCCCACTGGTTTATATAGTACTTTCTTTTTTTTAAGAAAGTTGTTTCCAGTATGAACCTCCTTTGGATTATTTTCAGTGGGGTATAAAACTACGTAAGTTTTTATTTTTTCAAATTTAGTATTTTTAAATATTGATTAGATTTCCTATTGAAATATTACTTAACAGTTATTTATTAATTTTATATCCTGATAAATAGTTTAAAATTCATATAAAGAGGTACATGGACACATTTTTGTAGAGAATTTTACCCAATATCATTTAGGTTATATGAATTTTATTGATAAATTTATATTGTTAAAATCATTTAGGATTTGCACACAATTGTAGAATTTCATGGTTCAATGATCAGAAATATATGTATATTTTATCCATTTCAAATTCAGAAATGGTCCTTACTTTGTTCATAAAATTATATTTAATCAAAGAAGTAAATTGTCATTACAATATCATAAGCAAAAATTCTTTATCATACATGTGTATTTCGCATATAACTTTTAGAACTTTATTTTATTCATAAAAGTCAAATAATTTTGATTTTCATTTCTTTGAAAAATTTTAATGAAGTAATGAATATTACTTTAAAATACATTTGAAGGAAAATAAAATAGGGGGTATAAAAAGAACGAAAAGCATTGATCCACATTTTGTTATAAATTTTTATACAATACATTGTTTTTTTTAAATCTTTTTTCGGCAGTATAATTTACACTTTATATTTTCTACATTTATTGAAATTGTGCCCCGCAAACAAGACAGTTCAATACTGGCCAGATGTTTTAATTTGTAAGCCTTTGTTTTAGAAATTAGGATAGTGACTCTTTCGACTTTCAAAATTTTCTTGAAAGAATTCCAAATAAACGATGTATATAATTAAGTCCTCATCTCATAATTATTTTTCATTTGATAACCAACATAATATAATGGTTACATATTTTAGTACGAATAATTTAGACATATTAAAATGTGGCAAATTTAAATATGGGGTGGGAGGATTAGGGGGAATGCGTCATGGACCTTGGGGGGGGGGGATCTGTACCCCTGATTCAAAAGCGGTTTCTCAACCATTCTAAGTCCCAAAAGTTTAGGTTATATATAAAGGAACTAATTGCGTGAAAAAAATTACTGCCCAACTTAGAGCAGCTAACAAAAAGAAAATATGGCCAAGAAAATGTTAATAACATTTTCATTAGAGCTTTTTCACTTCGACATAAGATCATTTCCAAACTAAGAATATAATGTATATTAAATGAACACTCTCTCCAATTTTTAATTAGTATATTAAATAAGAAATTATTTCTCATTTACCGAATACTATAAACCACTAACTACATAATTTTGGAAAGCTTTTATACAGGTTATGGATATTAGTTTTTTCTAATAATTTATGAAGTTGGAGAGACCTGGTCTAAAAGTAACAGGGTTTAGTTGCAGTGGCGGCTCTTGCACTGCAGCCAGTACAGTCGGGCTGCATCTAAATTTATTAGTTTAAAACTAAAATGATATATTTTACAATTTTCTAAAAAGAAGATCCATTTATACGGTAAGTGGAAAAAAACCCGATAAACGATCTATCTGCCTGAATCAATCTTCTTGCCTGAATAATTCACAAGAAAAAAATCCAGCTTCCAACCAAAGTGATCTTCCTCCGAACACAGTTCTCGAAATGTGTTTCGGGCAACCATGTTGCCACGCGTTCCCATGATAACCAATGGAAAGCAACAGAAGCCTTCCCTTCACGCAATGTAATAGCGGTGTTGCCGATCAGCAAATAATTCTACCTTCGGCTGCCCTTGAGAATTCGATGAGCTAATTGGCTCAGCATATGAGAATCTGCGTGGGTGGTTATACTTGTTGAAAATTATATTTAAATATATCAGTAGGAAAAGGAGAAATCAGTCATACTCCTAGTATTTGAACTATACCAAAAAATGCTCTTCAATAGTTTTTAATACAATTTTGATTTACCATTAATTTAAGCATGTTTTATTAAAAAATATTTAATAATGCTCCATTAAATTTAGTTGATAAACAAATGACATTACGTTTTGGTTACAAATTCTTAAAGAAACTTGAAAACACTTCAAAGCATTGCTGGTCCATTTGACGAAAAGAAAAAGTTGCACAACAAATGTTTAAAAACAAAAGTTGTACAACCACTTTTGTTGCATAAAGGACCATAGAAAATTGTTTTCGTAAATCTTTGTTGGAATACTGCAAAAAGTATTTTTTTTTACTAGATAAGTTACGAGTTGCAAGGGGTTCATTTTATCACAACTCTTATTTTTTCTTTCATTTTGGTATTGTAAATCCAAAACTAGTAAATAGATACTATTTTTGGCAATGTTTCTTATTTAGAGGATTAAAACATAAATTAATGAAATTAAAATAATAACATTATTACTTTCTTCCAATGTTACAAGAATACTAATCTTTTTTAAATACAAGATATATGGCATTTGTCACTTCCTCCACCCTTTTTTTAATTCGTGTAATTCTTAACTTTTTAAAAAAAATTAGTAGCTTTTTTTAAGTGTTAGCAGATGGCTATCATGAAATAATTTATCGTTCAATCGTTTGTGATTTTTTTCCGTCCGAGGAGGGAATAGACTATACTAGAAGACAACGTACCCTGAGCTCACGAAATACCCCTGAACAATGAGTGAACCGGTTCCTATAGCGTATTTAGGGAGCTCAGAGAATGTTGTCTTCTAGTATAGGGGGGGAGCGGGAAACTGCCGAGAATGGACTGAAGATAGATTGCGGTTTTGTCCAGGCAACTTTATTTGAACAAGTTTTGGTTTATATGTCTCAACTCTCGAGCTTCGCTGGATATAAGAACACTAGTGAAAAGTCTGAGCAAAATGATACACAACTAGATGAAAAAATACTGTATCGAGAGGCTGTGGGCAGTCTGATGTACCTTGCCTCAGCAACACGTCCAGATATAGCAACTGTTGTAAGTGTTGTGTCAGAGAATTTAGGGAAGCCATTGCTTTGCTATTGACAGGCAGTCAAGAGTATTTTCAGTTAGTTCAAAGAAAATTTCTCAAGGACTGTTGTATCGCTTTGATTATAGTTGAGGTGAACTTGAAGCCTACAGTGCTGCTGACTATACTGGTAATGTTAAGATTCAATTCTCACGTTCTGCTCGCTTCGGCACTCACTCCTTTCATTGTGACTACTGACCAGACTACTTGAAAATGTCCAAAACATACAAAAAATGCATTTCTAAGCCAGTTTTTAGAAATTTTTGGAAATTATTTTTAAAACCAGCATTGGTATAGCATGGAATAGTGACCTAATGTGTCAGTTAGAAAACACAAAAAATTTAGTCCATTTTGCTCAATATTTAGCTGCGCCCCTCTTGCTATGAACAAAAATGCGCCTAAATGTCGTAAAATCGTAATATTGGACGTTAGGGTGGCCAAATTTTTTATTTTTTTTCGAAATCAGTCTTGGAATAGCATGGAAAAGTTACCTAATGGGTAAGTTAAAACAAAAACAAAATTCCATCAATTTTGTTGAATATTTAGCTGCGCCCTTCTGGCATTGAAAATGTCCAAAACATACCAAAAAAAGCTCACAAAAAGTTGGAGATTACCTATGAAGAGGATTTTGAATTAGCGGAAGAATATCGGGACATATATTTGACTCTTTCTGCTCTGTTGGAAATGGAGATTGCCAATTTGTCCTCCATTGTTCCCGCATCGGAGTACGCTGCATCTACAGGAGGAAAATAATCGCGTCAAGTTGCCGTGTTTAGAATTGGAACGTTTCAGCGGCGATCCAAAATACTGTTTGGCCTTTTGGACACAGTAGTTATGCGGAATGCATCGGCAAAATGCAAAATTGACTTATGCGAACTCTGCGACCTTCTAGAAAGCAAGATAGTGGCTTTTGAAAGCCTGGAAGAACAAAGAAAAATTTACGGATTTTCTAGAACCACTTGTGGAGTAATGTTTGCCCTGTAACATCAAAACTATTTATAAGAGGCTTGCAATCCTTAGACATAATATTATAATATTTCGTTTTGAGGTTTAAAAATTTAAGTGGCAACTTGATGTAAAGAGAACCAAGAGAACTTGAGACTGGAAGAAGTTGCTTTTGCCAAGAGAAACTGGAAGATCAGAGATTTGAGTTGGAAAAACTTAGATTGGAATTAGAAACTAGTCGAGTTGGTAATGCAACCCAACCTAACTGCAATGTGCAACCCAGATCTCAAAATTTTGATTTGCATAAAGTAATGCACAAGTTTGATGTAACGGAAGGAGATATAAGCTTGTATTTGATCTTATTCGAGCGGCAGGTTACTAAAGCAAATTTGAACGAGGCAGATTGGGTCTCGCATTTGGTTGGTTTGTTGCCGTATGATATAGCTCAATTAATTGCAAGAGAACAAACTCCCTTAGCAGATGATTATCAGCATATCAAGAAACTTTTATTAAAACGCTATAAATTGAGCCCAGAGAAATTTCGTCCGAAATTTGTACAGCACCAGAAATCTACAGAAAAATCATGGCGTGATTTGACTTTTGAACTACGAATTTTTTTTAGAAGAATGGATAAAAGGTTTAGAGGTACAAGATTTTAATGGGTTGAAAGAGCTCATGATTTCGGATCAACTCAAAAGAAGAGTTTCTGTAGAAATGAAGGAGCATTTGGTCGATAAGTGGGCTACAATAGTATCGCCAACTGAACTTGCTGATTTATTGGATGAATATGAAAATGCGTGGTCTGCTATGAAAAGAAAGACTCCATCTTTTAGCAACAATACAAGAGAAAAGCCTTACTTTAAAAATCAAAATAAGTATACTTCGGGAAGAGATACAAATGAAAACAAAAAGTTTCCAGAAAATTCACAGCCATCATTTCGCAACAGACCTCAAAGTAAATATAATGACGAGTTTGATAAAAGGAGACGTCTTCAATGCTATATTTGTGGCTCGTTCGATCACTTGAGATCAGCATGTCCAGACCTTCCAAGAAAAAAAGAGGCAACTGAGTCATTGAACAGACTTGCCTCTAATGAAGAAGAAGTAAAGTTGTTATCGCCTTACAGCCTTACACTACATTAGCAAATGTAAATGGAATCCCGATCCAAGTATTACGAGATTCAGGTACAACTATTGACATTGTATGCAGGAAATATATAAAGCCAGAAATGCTAACGGGTGAAACTGTTTGGGTACAATAGCCCCTTGATTTGGAACCAACTTTCTTACCATTAGCTAGAGTTGAACTTTGTGGAGAATTTGGAATTGTCAATACTAAAGCTGCAATGATCAGAAACGAGTTAAATAAAGGAAGATATCTTTTAGGAAATCGCACGGCAGAACTTATTTCTAGTCAAAATGAAAGTTTTAATGACACCAAATGGAGCATGAATGCTGTATTTACTCGTTCACAGGCACAAAAGTATAACAACCATGAGGAATACCATGGCTCTGTAGAAACACTTGTAACAGAAAGAGATGACGATAACTTGAACGATAAAGTTTGTAATGAAGCAAATTCTTCAAAAGTGCAGGTTCCTGATAATGAAATAAACCTAGAGGAAGGCAATAGAGAGTTTCTTCCTCTTTCAGAAACTGAAGATAACAATGTTCTCTCGCTTTTGAAAGTAAACAAATACGACTTTATCAAAGCTCAGAAGGAATGGGAAGATTTGGAACCTCTGTATTCCATGGTCGCTAAAAATAGATATTCTGGAAAGGAGCCTTATTTAGAGAGAAATAATGTACTGATGAAATGTAAAATTGATCACCTTGGTGAAGAAAAATTATTAATTATTATCCCGAATAAATTCAGAGAAGCCATTAAAGTGATGTGTCATGAAGATTCTGCAGCTCACTTAAGAGTCACAAAAACAAAAGATATGCTTGCTATGCATTTCTACTGGCCTGGATGTTACAAGGATATAGAAGACTTTGTTCGCAGTTGTGACGTTTGCCAAAAAGCAGGAAAAATTAATGAGAAGAAAAAAGCACCTCTGAAGATTGTGCCAATTATTCAGGAAATATTTTCTAAGTTGAATATCGATGCATGTGAACCGATGCCCGTCACTCCAAATGAAAACCGGTATATTATAACTTGTATTTGTTTAGCATCTAAATATCCAGAGGCTGTTCCTGTTCCTGATATATCTCATTCAGGGTACTTCATTCATGAGCGTTCTGACGACAGAGTTTTTTGAGCAATTGAATATTAAAGTAACTCACAGTTCAGTACACCATCCCCAGCCCAATCCAGTAGAGTGTCTTCATTGAACTCTGAAACGTATCTTAAGAGTTTTGTGTTTAGAAGCAGGGCCTGACTGGGAGAGGCAACTGTATTCTGCATTATTTGCGTTAAGAAATGTGAGGCATGAAAGCACTGGATTTACTTCATCTGAACTTGTGTTTGGAAAAAATTTAAGAACACCTTTGACACTTTTATATGAACATTGGTTAGAACCACTAGAAGAAGATACTTTGGTTACCAAACATGTTTTGAATTTGATGAATAGATTAAACTGATGCCAAGAGTTAGCTTGTGAGAAGATGTCTGACGTTCAAATCAAAAGGAAAACTTATTATGACAAAACAGCAGTAAAAAGAGAGTTCAAAGAGGGAGATTTGGTGCTAATATTAGTTACATCAAAGCTAAATAAATTATCTACAAATCGGACTGGTCCTGGAACTATTCTTAAGAAAATTTCAGAAACTAACTACATCGTTGAGCAGCCTAACAGACGAGAGAAAACACAAGTGTATCATGTAAATATGTTGAAACCATATTACAAGAGACCCGCGCAAATAAACTTTTTGTCTTGTGAAAACACGGAAAACGCTGAAGAACTAGAGTGTTTCATTCCTTAACTTCATTCAAACCCCAATATATTCCGTTTTAATGAGATGGTACAGCAAAGTAATTTGGAAAAAAAATTAGAACCTCAACAACTGGAAATTCTATATAAGATGTTGAGCAAATTTTCTCGCATTTTTTCGAATAAGCCTGGTAAGACTAATCTAGCTGTGCATGATATTGTACTTACAGAAGAAAAAGTAATACGAGCAAATCTTTATCGACTTTCTCCTCGTCAAACTGAAATTTTAAAAGATTTCTTTAGAAATTATAGAAATGTGTGTATCGGATTTTACATTGCCAATGATCTTGGTAGAAGATCCGTTTAAAGATCCTAGGCCTTGTATAGACTATCGTAGACTAAATTAATTGCCGAATATTGAAGAAAGGGTAGAAAAAGTGGCTAAGTCTGCTTATATCACTATAAATTGGATATGGCAAAGGGATATTGGCAGATTCCACTTAGTGCAAATGCTCAAAGGATTGCATCTTTTGTGACCAGCTTTGGAACTTATCGTCCCTTAAGAATGCCGTTTGGTCTAAAGAATGCACCATCCTTTTTTAGTAAGATGATAGCAGAATTATTGAAGGACTGTGATGAATTTGCTATACCGTACCTGGATGATGTTGCCATTTTTTCTAATACCTTTGACTCACATATAAAGCATCTTGAGACTGTGCTTATCCGAATTAAAAGGGCAGGTCTGACCATTACCATCTAAATGAAAATTCGCACAAGCTCATGTGAAATATCTTGGGCACGTTGTAGGCCAAGGAATTTGAAGACCTGATGATTTAAAAGTGAAAGTCATTACTGATATTTCTACACCCACTAATAAATCGGAGATCCGAGGTTTTTTGGGCCCTAGCAGGATATTATAGACGATACATCCCAATGTTTTCTACTATTGCCACGCCTTTAAGTGAAACACTGAAGGGACGTGCAAGAAGAGGAAATATAGTGTGGAATGAAAGATGTGAAGAAGCCTTTAAAGGATTGAAGTATAAATTAAGTTCTCATCCTGTTTTGTATGCACCAGATTTCCAAAAGGGATTTTTGATGCAATGTGATGCTTCGGATAAAGGAATGGGAGTTGTACTTTCCCAAATAGATGATGATGGCCAAGAGCATCCTATTTTTACTTGAGCAAAAAGTTTTCTGATGCTGAAAAACAGTATGGAACTACTGAAAAGGAATATGCTGCCATTGTTTGGGGCGTAAAAAAATTGCACTGTTATCTGGATGGTCAGATCAAATTTCAGATTCAAACAGATCACAACGCATTAGTTTGGCTAAAATCAAATGCTGGAATATAGGAGAAATAACGTCCTCGGACAAGTGGAGGCACATACCCGGTACGTTGAATCAGGCAGATGTTCTTCCTCGTGGGTGTTCTCCGAGTCATCTGTTGGATTCAGCATGGCTTAATGGTCCTGTGTGGCTGCAAGAAGACTCAAGCCAATGGACAGTAACTGACATAAAGTGTGAGGTTACAAAGGTCAATGCTGAATGGAGGAAGGTTAGATTTTGTAACCTTAATGTCAAAGATAGCGTTCCTCGGTATTCTCAAAGGTTTACAAATTATCACTCTATGGTCAGATTAACAGCATAGGTCAAAAGATTCATTAATAACTGTCGTAAGACATCTGATGATAGAGCTGTAGGTGAATTTGTCAAGTTCTGATATTGACAAGGCAGAAAAGTTCTTATTGGCTCAATACAAAGAGAATTCTTTCCTGATCCGATTTTGTGTTCCCACAATTAATGTTGTTACGTTCGGTGCTTATCGGTTGGTTTTATTTAAGTAAACATTGACAAGCACATAACTAACTTGAAAATATAAAGGACATTACTTATGGTAAATAAAAATTGTTCTTAACAATGCAAATTAAATTTTAGAAAGTTGTTGAGTCATGACTGTCTGATTAGTTCGCTAGTTAAGTTCGTAGCACGTTGTCCGGGAGTTCAGAGTCATCTCATGTTTTTTGCCGGGTTGAGTCGAGTTGAGTTGTTGCTTTAGAGTTGGTGGGCATGTGACACCACATTACCCCCCTGCCAGAGTTTAAGTCAGGAGGTGTTGGGGAAATCTGACACGTCTTCCAGACCTTGTGGTTGTCTGGTGTTGTCCTGTTACAACATCTTGAGGAATCAACGGTCTTGGTTCGCTTGGCTGTTCCTCTGCCGAAGACGAATCACTAATGGTGAACTCTGGCTTGAGTCTATCAATGGAGACAGTAGATTCCTTTCCATTGACCAGCAGACGGAAGGTTTTGGCATCACGAGAAAGTACTCGATATGGACCATCATAGGGTGGCTGAAGCGATGCTCTCACTTGTCCAACTCGGACGAACACATGGGAGCAGGTGTTCAGCTCTTTATGAACGAAGATTTTCGGACGCGTGTGATGGGAGGTTGGAGTTGGTTTGATCCTGTTCATAGTGTTCCTCAACGTTTCAACGAAAATGGTATGATTTAGATCTGCGTCGCTGGAGACAAAAAATTCACCTGGAAGTCGTAAACCTGTGCCGTACCAGCTCAGCTGAAGTGGCGTTGATATCTTCCTTAATTGAAGATCGCATGCCGAGGAGGATAGTAGGAAGAACTGCACTCCATTTCTCTGTGTTGTGACACATGATGGCGCTCTTCAGAGGACGATGAAGACGTTCTACCAAACCATTGGACATAGGATGATAAGCGGTGGTGCGCAGCTTGTTTATTCCAAGAAGCTTGGCTAGTGACTTGAAAAGTGTCGACTCAAATTGGCGTCCCTGGTCACTGGTGATGTGGACCGGAACACCGAATCTTGAAATCCAACCAGAATACAAGGTCTCTGCAACACTTTCAGCTGTGATATCTGCGAGGGGGAAAGCTTCTGGCCAACGGGTGAAGCGATCGACCACTGTCAAACAGTATCGAAATCCTTGGGATGGTGTGAGTGGGCCGACTAAATCGATGTGGATGTGAGAAAATCTAGTGTCAGGGACTGCAAATGTTCCTAAGGGACTAAATACATGTCTTTGTACCTTGGAGCGTTGACAAGAAGTACAGGCTTTAGCCCACATTCGACAGTCTTTCTGCATGGAAGGCCAAATGAATCTTTCGCTTACGAGTTTCGCTGAAGATCGTATTCCAGGGTGATTGAGATTATGAAGGGTGTCGAATGCCAGTCGTCGATGTGCAGTTGGTAAGAAGGGACGGATTCTCTTTGTAGAAACGTCGCAGTGTAACTCAACATCGGTTCCAGGAAGTTTAAGTTTCTGCAACTGAAGACTTGATAATGTGGACAAGAGAATTTCTTTAAGATCTTCGTCGATGGTTTGGTCCTTAGCAACTTATTCGTAGTCAATAGGAGAAGGAAAAGTGACTGTAGCAATTCTTGACAGAGTGTCAGCTGGGATGTTTTCATAGCCTTTAATGTGGACGATGTTGGTGGTGAATTGCCCTATAAAATCCAACTGTCGCATCTGCCGTGGTGAACCTTTATCTTGCTTCTGCTTAAAGGCGAATGTCAGGGGTTTATGGTCAGTGTACAGTTGAAATTCTCTGGCTTCAAGCATGTACCTGAAATGTTTAACTGCTGAATATGCTGCTAAAAGTTCCCGATCATATGTTGAATAATTTCTCTCAGTTGGTGTAAGTTTTTTAGAGAAAAATGCTAGTGGTTGCACATCGCCTGATGGAGAGACTTGATGAAGAGCAGCTCCGATTGCAAAGTCTGAGGCATCAACATGCAATGCTAAGGGGGCATTCCCTGAAGGATGATGCAGAAGAGTTGCTTGTGCCAGCTCAGTCTTACACTTGATGAAGGCCTGAACTGTCTGTATTGTCCAGGATTGGAGTTTTGTCATTTCTACGACTATCCTTGAGAAGCTCATGAAGAGGTGCTTGAGTTGATGCAGTGTGAGGCAAGAAACGTCTGTAGAAATTGATGGTTCCAAGAAATTGCCGAAGTTGTTTCTTAGTCTCTGGCTTAGGGAAATCTTGAATGGCTTGGACTCGATCTGGCAAAGGTTCAGATCCATACTGGTTGACGAGGTATCCCAGGAATGGAACTTCTTTTGCTGCAAAGACGCATTTAGAGGTGTTAATAGTTAGACCGTACTTGTCCAGACGCTTGAAGACTAATCTGAGGTGGTGATGATGCTCCTCAATATCAGAACTGGCAATCAGGATGTCATCGATATAAGGAAAGCAGAAGTCTAATCCTTGCAGAACTTCGTTGATGAATCTTTGAAAGCTCTGGGCCGCATTAGAAAGACCAAAAGGAAGACACAAAAATTCAAACAAACCAAACGGTGTGGTGATTGCAGTTTTAGGTATGTCATCCGGATTAACTGGAATGTGGTGAAAAGCGCGGACGAGGTCAATTTTGGAAAAACCCTGCAACCCTCTAAATTCTGAGAAAAATCTTGAATATGCGGTACTGGATAGTTATCAGAAACAGTGATTTTGTTAAGAGCTCTATAGTCGCCGGTAGGTCTCCAGTTATTATCCCCTTTTGGAACGAGGTGCAGTGGAGATGCCCAATTTGACTTTGAAGGGCGGCATATACCTTGATCCACCATATACTGAAATTCATGCTTTGCTATCTTAAGCTGGGCAGGATGTAATCTACGTGGCCGAGAAAATACAGGCGGACCTTCTGTTTCAATAAAATGCCTCGTGTTATGAGGAAATACTCCCGCAAATGGGCGGGGTCGAGTAAGGTTGGGGTATTCTTTTAAAATATCATGTACACATGAACCACTTGCAATAGTTTTAATTGATATAGGCGGTCCATGATAAGATTTTCCTGACGTCGTTAATGAAGTTAGAGGGTCAATGAGCTTTTTGTTTTTAATGTCAACAACCAGACCAAAATGTTCTAAGAAATCAGATCCAATTATAGGCTTTGTTACGTCGGCAACAGTAAATTCCCACCTAAATGGACGTCGCAAGTTTAAATTTAATTCCATCATTTTTGTCCCATACGTAGCGATTTTAGAATCATTAGCAGCAAAGAGATATATGGGCGAAGGTTTATTATTTCCGGATTGAGGTATAATAGAAATATCAGCACCAGAATCAACCAGAAATTTCATGCCACTGTTAAGATCCAAAATAAACAAACGACGGCTTATATGTTTGGTGTTAGGGCCATCATAGCAAGCCGCTATTGCAACTGGCCCTGCGCGTTTCCCGACGCATTTTGAAAGGAACATGGAGAGTTGCACTTAAGAGCCCTTGCTCCAAACTTACAATGATACCAGCACATACTTCTATCATTTAAATTGTTTTGTGTACTATGGGGAGTTGCGGAACGATTACGGGAAGTTGCGTTTCTACGGTATTTATTACGCCCGCGTGAATGGTTGCGTTCATGATTTAATCCAAAATTCGTACTCAGTCGTTCAAGTTTTTGACTCAATTCAGAGATTTGACCTTTCAATTCAGAGAGGGTAGTATTTTCTGACACTACAGATACGTATGAATTGCTTGGTTCAGTCAATTCTGCAACTTTATCGGCCAGAATTGCCAACTTATCTAACTCATCCCCACTTATAGCTAGCACTGTTTGAATGTTTTTCGGAAGTCGTTGCAACCATAAATTTTTCAAAAATTCGTCACCTACTTTGCCATGTGAAAGTTCCTTCATTCGACGTAATAAGATGCTTGGCTTTTGGTCTCCAAGTTGTAAATCCTCCAACAGAATTTTTGCCTCTTTGGCAGCTGAGTGTTGAAACAAATCCAAAAGCCGCGTTTTTAAAGTAGTAAACGGTTTATCATCAGGACATTCAAGAACCAAATCACTAACTAAAGCTAAAATTTCATTATCTAACGCGTTAATTAAATAGTTGTATTTAGAAGTTTCGCTTCTAATTTGATTAATTGAAAATGCAGCATCGAGTTGCGCTAAAAATAACTTTATATTTCCTTTATGAAATACTGGTAATTTTATATGCACGCGGTTAATTTCCACATTTTCAGCAGTGTTATCAGCAACAGACATTTTGACTTAAAAACAGAAGTAGTTGGAAAAATCAAAATGAAACCAAAATAAAATAATGCAATTAAGAAATAAAGCAATCACCACTCCCAAAGAATTAATGAATTAGTGTCAAATTCCTACCTTGTTCTCTCTGCCGTGGACTTCAATGCAGCGATACTTCGGGTTTCACCACGTGTATTCATTCAAACGACGTGTATCCATTTGGGAAGTTGGTTTTCATCATTTCAAATAGTTTAAAAGTCAGGCAATGTGATATTCCTTTATCACCACAGTTGTAATGCTCACCATTTCGCTCATAAGTTATTAAAATGTTCGTTAATACACAGGTCACCACTGTTACGTTCGGTGCTTATCGGTTGGTTTTATTTAAGTAAACATTGACAAGCACATAACTAACTTGAAAATATAAAGGACATTACTTATGGTAAATAAAAATTGTTCTTAACAATGCAAATTAAATTTTAGAAAGTTGTTGAGTCATGACTGTCTGATTAGTTCGCTAGTTAAGTTCGTAGCACGTTGTCCGGGAGTTCAGAGTCATCTCATGTTTTTTGCCGGGTTGAGTCGAGTTGAGTTGTTGCTTTAGAGTTGGTGGGCATGTGACACCATGTCTTCAAAGATGAAGATGGGTAAGTACGCGCTAAGACAAAAATAACTGAGCGAAAGATTACCCTTGTTTTTTAACACCTATCCTCTTTCCAGAAAATTATCCCTTAACTTTGAAATTAATGGAATGCCTAAATAAAGTAAATTGCCATGTGGATACCCAAATATTACTTTTAATTATTAGAGGAAAATTTTGGATTTTAAAATCTAGGAAAACTGTTAGAAATGTGATAAGTATGTGTGTAACCTGTCGCAGATATAGCGCAAAACCAGCTGTTAGCATGCCTGTTGCTTTACCGGCATACCGAGTAAGTGAGGTTAATGTTTTTGAGGTTATAGGCATAGATCTGGTCGGTCCTCTCTTCCTTTTAAATGATGATAAAGAGTGGATTGTGTTATTTACATGTGCGGTCTTCGGAACATTGCATTTAGAAGTTGTGGCTTCGCTCTCAACGGAGAATTTTTTACTAGCTTTTCGTCGATTTATCTCACGAAGGGAAAGACCTAAGACAGTATACACAGACAACGGTACTAACTTTAAGAACTGGACTGGGATAAAATTGAACGTGAGACAAAACTTCAGTGTGTGAAATGGAAGTTCATCCCACCCACTGCTGACTCGTAGGGAGGATGGTGGGAGAGGCTCGTTAGAGTGATACAAAAATCTTCTGAAACCCACTCTAGAAATGTCAATTTTATCTTAACGAAGAGTTACTGACAATCTGTTGTGATTCGATTTTTAATCTCGTCTATTTACTTACTTGTCAAAAGATTCCGAGGACTTGGTCTCTATTACACCAGCCATTTTTCTTATGGCCAATTCTACCTCTAATAATGTATCTGATTTAGATTAGTGTGTCAAATTTCAAAAACGTGTTAGGTATCGAGCCAAATTGCTTAGAGATTTAAGAGGTAGATTCCGAAAGAACTATTTGGGATTGTTAGTGCAACGACACCAAAAAGGCCATCTCCTCGAAACCTTACTGTTGGGGAAATTGTCCTTGTAGAGAACCCTAGCAAAAAAAGATTATCTTAGCCAGGGCCAGATTTAGAAACACTATTTCTAAAGGCACCAAGGCCTATTCTAAGGAAAATTTACGTCTGCCCAAAAGTCCAATCTCTCCCCCCCCCCCCCCACCACCACTTTCAACTCATACAGCAAATTAATTTGAAACAATAAAATTAGATAATTTATCTTTAAATATAACAGTAATACTCAAATTTTAAAAATCAGGTTTCTGTTACCCTACTTCATGAGGTTAATTGGTTAATATTTCTATATTTCTATAATATTTTTCTTATGAAAGAATTTGAAATACCTTTCATTGCGAAATTGCAAAAGACAACAAAACAATCGTGAATACAAATTCAAATGTTTTTGACACCAAACATTTAAAGATTATTTACACTCACTAGGCAAACATTCAATAGCTGTCATCTACTTTCTTTGGAAAGAAAAGATACTGTAGTACAACTATTGCAATACTGTAATTTTAGTTGTATTGTAATGAAGATACTAATATAATACTGTAGTAAGTCTAAAGTCAGCTTCCCTCTTGTCAACCCTTCATTGTTGTTTTTATTTTACAACTGTTGTCACCCACCCCCTAAAAATACAGTGGTCATCTCCCAAGAAGGAGGGCAGGACACACCAGTGGGAGTGTTGATCGCAAACAGCTGAACTGAAGATTTATTGGCAAAGGGGGGAAAGGGGTTTTCGCGCTCGATACTATTGATGTGGATGAGACAAGATTTCTCAAGGTTTCGGCTTGTAGGGGTAGCTGATCAGCTGATCAGCTGACACTGGACACTTAACTCAGATAATATTCTTTATCCACCCCCTATTGCAAGGTCAGGGAAAAGAGAAAACATCCGGTGCTTTCTAAAAATCTTTCTAGTCAATAATGTTTTAAGGCACAACATAGCAGATGCCCCCCCCCCTTCCCCATCGATAAATTTTGGTGTAATTTAAATATGTCGATTTCAATTACCGTCTTAATTAAATTAATGTCGAGATGTTGTTATTTTAATAACTAACAATAGAGTTATTAAAATATATTTTCATACTTTACAGTATTGATTAAGTGCGATGCACAGAATTTTGACAGTTACATAATAATTCAAAAAATTTCAGGCAATTTGGGGACCCCCCCCCCCCCCCCAAATTCGATAGCCATAAGCACGGGTCTTTCAGACTTTATGGGAAACAAGGCCCTGATTTTGGCTTATAGCCAAAATTCTGTATTTGTTACCTGGTAGGGAGGGAAAGGTTCATGTATTAAAACTGAAGTGTGGTAATTCTGTTTTAATCCGTCCTGTGCAGAGAGTTTTTCTTCTAGAGATCCTGCCTACAAAGACTCCAGCTGTAGTTGCTGGTCTAGGCGACGCTCCAGAGTCGTCGGCCGCACCAGATGATCCAGTGACAACTTTTGTTCCTGCTGCTGACCCAGAGATGACTGGGTTATCTCCTGGTGTTCCCGATGCGGACGTTCCGAAGTTGTCAAGATTTGGACGAAAGATCAAATCACCCCGGAAATTGACCCTCTCACTGTGCGAAGCGCTTCCTGCCAGACATCTTTGAGCTTTGAAAAGAACGTGCAAAATGCTGCAAAAAATGCTTATATATTTCGGAGAAATGTGGACATCTTAACGCCATCTGTTTACCCAGATTTGAATAAACAATTAAACATCACTGAAAAGCCAAAATGAAACCATGAATCCAGAAAGAGCGGGTTGCACAGTTAAATAGACAGCAAAAATGCATCTCCGCGGAAATCACGAGCTGCGCAAATTTTACTACTTCTACGTTGCCCTCGAAAATCGTGGAATGCGCAGCCAGAGGGTTAAACTTGTTAATCCTTAAATGCCCAAAGTATAAAACTTTATACAGGTTTTTTAAATCAAATTGTACTCTTACAATTGGTTTGTTTTCATTATTTAGCTATATATATGTTACCATTACATAATGTTATTACAATAAATACATTACAGCAATAAATACAGGTTACTGGAATAAATACATCAATATTTTTTTTATTTAATTTGGAAAATCAGGCTTCTAAGGATTAAAACATGACTTTATTTGTTGAGTCAGATTAGACTTAAAAAAAATGAGGGAGGATATTACAAAACAACTCAACTCATCTTTGTAAAAAAGTTTCCGTTCTTGTATGTTAAAGTTTCGCTTCTTGTATATTTGAAATTGAGTGAGTGCGTAATAAAATAGAATGTATCCTGAAACAGCGTGTGTGAGTTTTGAGTTTCTTCTTCACTTGTCCATATATATAATATGAATCTTGTTATATTTTTTAAATAGAGAAAGTGGTAGGATTCGCTGGTAATATAACTAATATATAGGTTTTAAAATATTCTGTGGCTAAGAAATTTAATACATAACAACTAAAATTTCATAAAAATACTCAATTGAAAATTCGAGGTTGGTATACGAAATTAATCACCTTGCATCCTCTTGAAAATAATTCTGCTGGTGCCCATGTTAAAAACGCTCAATAATGAAATAAGTTCTCGTAGAATACTCTAATATCAGAAAAAGTAATACATTCAGAATATCATTATGTTTACGAAGTATCATAAGAGCAAATATTGAAAACATAATTAAAAAATTTAATTGAAAGCTAATTAATTCAAAGGAAGTGAATAGACACTTCCATAGCAACCGCTGTTTTGGATTCCCCTAGCAACTGAACATTACACTTCCTGCACTACTTCCGGTTTCACTGTGTTGTTCTTGTTCCGCCCCAGTTCCATGTGTTTCTTTTCATTTCATTCATTCCCGCGATCCCGCGCTTTGCGCTTTAAATGGTGAAATCTGCTTTATGTGCTGAACATAATTCTGGTCTGTCAACTCTTACACGCAATCTTTTCTTTCTCAATATTCGATTACTACCCAACTTGTTAAGGTTTTGATATATCTAGATTTTTCGCATACTCTTAAATCATGCAATTCACACGTGATACGTACTTTTTCATGTAATGACTTATGACACAGTATGAAAACGTTAATTGTTTAATTATAGTTTCTAAAGTTTGTCAGAATGACACATGATTTGGACGATTACTGCAAAAGAAAGATTGTATTAGGTGTTGATATAGGAACTACAAACATTCGATGTTTTGCCTATAATCAATTTGCTCAAGCTATTGGATGCGCGCAAGAAAAGGTAAATAATTCATTAAAAAGTAATTATTTAATCATTTCTTGATTAAAATATTTTTTGACAAAACAAAATCTCGTTTTATGACAGAATTTTAAATTTCAAAATAGTGTGAATTAAGTAATTATTTTGTGTGTGGTAGTCCAATAGCTATTTCATCAAAAGTTAAAAAAATGTATTAAATGCGCTTTGTCTCTCTTTCAGTTCGCACTGCCATGCAAAATGGAGAATAACCTTCTGTAGTTTGGAAAAAACCTTAACGATGTTATTTTCACACAAATATAATATTACCCACAAAACTAATTTACTTGCAAAATAATTAGACTAAATACATATAATGCATAATATATTGTATTTATATTCTGTCTATAAGTGTAAGAAATTTTAGGGGTGGCCTGATATCTATGCGAAACTTTATTTTTTTTACATGCATTGCTAAACCACCCTATCGTGCATACAGTTCGGAATAAAAGTTTATAAACAAGCTAAATGTTTTAATGAAATGAAAAATATTCACCAGAATGCTTTGAAATTTTTACTGTATCTAAATAATTGGATTACAAATTCATGTTTAGAATTCG
Source organism: Linyphia triangularis (assembly GCA_963978545.1). Classification (NCBI taxonomy): domain Eukaryota; kingdom Metazoa; phylum Arthropoda; class Arachnida; order Araneae; family Linyphiidae; genus Linyphia; species Linyphia triangularis. The sequence goes on from OZ021721.1 coordinate 124,948,254, forward strand.
GAAATAATTCATTCAAAGGAAAATAATAGATTGTAAAAAAAATCAAATATTGATGTAGCAAAAGTTTATGCACCAAAACAAAATATTTACGTTTCACAAAGCACAAAAATCCTTTAGTCTAGCTCTTTCGGCAGAAAATTATACCAACCAACCTTTAGTCATCTATGGTGTTTGCATTGCACCTGATGAGATCGAATACTCGATTTTCCATTGATGACACAAGATTATGGAAGGTTTCGAGAGCGAGTCTGTTCCAGGCTTCCTCAATAGCTTATTTGAGCTCTTGTACTGAGTAATACGGCTTCCCATTCTTGTTGACATCACGTGAGAGGATACCCCTGATATTCTCTATAGGATTGCGATTTGGGCTGAGTGCTGGCCAGTCCACCACACTGATTTTCTGAGATTTTAGAGGCGGGCCGTATGACATGTTGAGGCTTTTTGCGGGCCGGATGTACCAATATATGTATTTTATAATCGATTTTACTATATATAGCATTTCTGAACACTGAAAAAAAAATTACTTTTTTATCTTAATCAAATTATAATTGATATTTGATTATTTTTTTCTTCAAATAATTAAAAAATCATAATTTCATTATTAGTAAATTAAAGTCTAAAAGAGAAGTGAATCTTTTGTTCCAACTTGACAATGGGACTTGACCTGACTTTTTATAAAACAATTTAAACTGTTCTCCCAGATTAATCCTTTTTAGTCGAAATCAATTGTGATATGATGGTGCTTGAAATCGTTCAGTTTATTTTATGATAGAGACTATGTCTATTGCTGTATTTGTTGCAGCCAATCTTGGTAAATTGTCCAAATAAGACTCAGTTAAGTTATTCCTGTATTTATTCTTCATAAAAACCATCTTACTAAAAGCTTCTTTATATAGTTTATTTTATGATAGAGACGATGACTATCGCAATATTTGTTGCAGCCAATCTTGGTAAATTATCCAAATAAGACTCAGTTAAGTTATTCCTGTATTTATTCTTCATGAAAACCATCTTACTAAAAGCTTCTTTATATAGTTTCTTCAGGTACGTAGTAGAGAATTCTGTTCTACATAGTTAACACTTATAATATTTCGGACAAATTACAATTATGTAAAAGAAAAATATCCATACTATGAAATTTGATTATTTTTCTCTACTATTGGCAAGTCTGTTGCGGGCCGAATCTGGCCAGCGCATTTTGTAGTGGCTAACGCTGATCTAGGAGTTCTCCAAATGGCAACAAATGCTTATTCAGATTTTCCTGATACTTTTCTGAATTTCGTCTGCTATTTAGGAAGCAAAGAGACGCTTGTCCATTGTAGCCAAAAGCACCCCATACCATGAGCACACTACCGTGTTGCCTGCTGAATATGCTCTTCGGATCTTTCCTCAAGTTACGCCAATAGAATAAGAACCCATGTGGACCATCCAAATTCCATTTTTTTTTCATCAGAATAAATAACACTAACCCATTTGTCATGAAAATACACATGCTGTTTTGCCCATTGAAGTCTTGCTTGTTTGTGACACTGTTTCAGAAAAGACTTACAAGCTGATTTTAGTTGTTTGATGAATCCTGATTTGGTTATTCGTCTGTGTATGGTGTGTCACATGATATTATTTTATTCAAGTCTATTTTTTTATCTGATTAAGAGACAAATTATCAGTTGGAGCCATTCTTTTAATTCTTCTATCCTTACGAAATGGGGTTTTTCTCGGCCTTCCTGAGTGATATGCATTTTAAATTGTTCTCTGCATTGCAAAACACTATAAATGCCACGTTTGGACCTATTTAAAAGAAATGAAAATTACAAAACTGATTTACTTTTAGCTTCCAAACTTTTGCAACTTCTTCAGACGAGTACTGCAGGGATTTCGGCATTTCATTTTGATAAGTAGTTCATTATGCACCTTTCAAATTTACATTGACTACATACACATGTGGTCATCAGCCCAGCTACCATGACCTAACGTGGCGGCTTGGGTCTTCAAGTGTAAAAACAGGAGGTTTACCCTGGTAGCTATTATCTATTAGACACATTTAAAATTAAAAATTCCACTTTGTTAGTAGGTTTAAGAATGCACATATCAGAAATAACAAATTATATGCCCCCTCTGCAATAATTTTTTAAAATTAATATTGAATTAATTAGAAGTTATTTCAAGCAGAAATTTGCATGCTAAAGCTCAATATACTTTTTTAAAAGTAGAAATATTTTTTTGGGATTATTCTTTTTATTTTTATAGTTTCAAAGTAAAGAAAAGGATAAAAAAAATTGTGGAGGGGTACACTATACTTACTTTTAGAATATGTATTTTTTAATATTTTTTTAGAGTCGAGTTATAATATTTTAATTCGAATATATTTTTCATGCAATGAAAATTTTGCTAATGATTTAAGTTTTAAGTAAGTCAAATAAATATTAAAATTGGAAAATCCATGTCACAGCAGTGTCCCCTCCCTAACAGTAAAATATCTAAATTTTACAATAAAAGTAAAAAAATCATATAAAGAAGTTACTGTTAAAAAAAATACCTATTAGATATCAAAATATCATTTATGCTGTGTAAGATGGCAACTGCTTTTTTTCATTATTTCAAATTTAATTTTTGAGATGATCAGGACCAGTTATCACGGAATTTCCCTTTATATACAAGACAATTTGATATTTGGAACATTATTAATTATTTTATAGATAAGCATATTAGAGTATGAAGATGGAAGACATGAAATTAAACCAGAATTATTATGGAATGCTTTTCAAACTGTTGTCAGAGCGTGTTTAGTTAGTAAGTATAGTTAATGGTTTTTTATAAAATTATATGGTTGGCTACCAATACTGTGTTTAACCTAAATCTAGTTGTATCAATTATATTTATATTACATGCTATTAAATATTATATTGCCTGCTTTTTCTGATATCTTAGGAACCTGTTCAGATAATTTATTTGCTAAAACTGTATTTTTATTAATTATATTTAAATGAAAATAAATGTGTAGTTCTTATATTAAGAGGCAATAACGGAAAGCCAGTTTGTACAACAAAATCAATGCATTTAAAATTGTGAGTAAACATAAATATATTTTTTTCAAAAAATGGAAAGAATAACTTTTACACACTTAATATCATTTTAAAGCCATAAATTTTCTGTTAATTTTTTATTAAATTTTTTAAATCCAATTTTAAATGTACCTTTTTGGACAAAGGCTATGTTTCCATCTTTTTCTTAAAAGTTCAGTTAAATTGTAAAACAAAAAATTCTAAAAAAAAATAAAGCACATAAAGGAGAGTTTATTTATCATAGTTTACAGTGTTGTTCTTAATTAGAATTATATTAAGTGGAAAAAAATTATATCTTTTAATGGTAACAGAAGGACAAAAATGACATATTCTAAGGTTGTGAAACTTGATAAATTATATAGTTTGCAATGGCTTTATTAATTGAAAACAGAACAAAAAAATACCAGTTATCTAGCTAATATAACATTTTCAAACTAAAATCTACAGTAAAGTCTTGTTCCAGAGCTGTCTGTTATTCTGAATTATTCGATTCAATCAAGCATTTGTCTTTCTTCTTAGGAAATATATTGTTACGAATTTTGGTATATTTGTAAATATTTCGTAGTGTTAATTTTGTAAATAAGAAAATTTATGTACATTTTGCATAAGGCAGTGCAATAGTTCGTCTAAGTTTGTTTCTCTGCAGTGAGCCTCTTGATGCTTGATAACGAGTTTTACAGAGGTAACGTTAGGAAGCGAGTTTTACATGGAGCAGGGCATTTAACATTATGGTAATGGCAATCTCGCCAAATTGGCGAGATAGAGCCAAGTTGGCAATGGTTTTGGCGACTAATTTTTGTCGCCAAATTTGGCGAGAAATTGCCAAATGTCGCCAAACTTGGCGACCATTTGACGACATTTTCGGTACATGTATAGGTACATGTATCCCATGTACATGTATAGAACTTTTCGACTACGATCTGGAAAGTTCTCCAAATTTCTCTCTCTGGAAGTTTCGCGAAGATTCACCACTCCTATATAAGGGCGGCCGTGAGTAGGGCTAGAAGTAGTTGTCGATTTTGAGTCACTGAGTTAGTTGACTGGAATTACTGAGTCTCAGCAAACATTCCGAGTAGTTCTGCAGCGAACTGTATTGCATTGTCTTTTGCGGTGATTTAGCAGTTGTGTTGTCAAGTTTTTAACTGCTGTTTTGTGCTCTATTGTTGTGAAAAGAGCTGTATTGTGTCTACTAGAACGAGAAGTTCTGGAACTGTAAGAGAACTGTGAAGAGTTATTTTGGAATAAATTTCTGCAAGTTTTGATCTGCTTTGGCTTCAAATCTTTCGAACCCGTCCACGCAACAATATAAATCATTTCTTCGTTTTCCTGCTATTTCAAAAATGAAACTTTTACACCTTCATTATCTTCATGAAGTATTTGCCCAACATAATTCTTTTATTACCTATTCCCTTGCCATTCAACCAGAAAAGTCTCCAACTGCTAATGCATTACATGATACATTTGTCTGTTTTGCATCGTTGAGTAATGTTAGTTATAATTGTATGATTGTTTTCTTTGAAATCGAATATCTTCCTTTTAGTAGGAGACATATTTAGTAGGTATTCACGAGACGCACATAACATCTCTCTTGCATAGAACTCAACTATGTGTTTTTCTACTTCTATCAAATCTTTTTCTACAATCTGTGATTTGTAAATATGTATTAGATATGGTGATAACTGTTTAAACTTTAAAAAGAAAAAAACTTGTGTTTTCTTCAAGGTTTGCTGGTTGTGCTTGAGTATCTTACTCAATATTTGGAATGAAGGTAAAGGGTTAAGGATCATTCTACGGAAAATCAGGAATTTGTGTAACTGGCATTTATTACAAAAAGTACACAAATAAAAATACTTTTTTAGGTATAAACAACCTTAGTATGACGGATATAATTCATTGCAATTCCAAATTGGAATAAAATATTTTAATTATTACTTAAATTTTACTCCCAAACAGTGAAATGTCTCGTCCTTGGAACGTCACCACTTACTATTTTGACTTTTACCAGGATAATATTTTATAAATTAAATTAACATAAAATTCTTTAGACTGCATTTTTAGGCTAAGAAAAATCTTTAGAACACATTTCTAACACTTATTAGTCAATTTTAAGTTTTATGTTAATTTTATTTCAATTTTTATGGCTGTAACCAGGGCAATAGCTCACATCCGTGGACACCCAAAAAAGTGTCATTAAATCCTTGCAATGGGGAAGTTGCACCTATACCCAAAATGTCGTAAAATTATATTTTTTCAAGAGAAAAATTGATGCAGTTTCTGAATATTCAATCAAAATGTTCAAAAAACGTTGCATTAAATATGAAAAATGCAATTAAATATGAGCTAAAACGTCAACAACATCACGTGACCGAAAACAGCCCTGTTGACTGGTGACGTCAGGATGCACGAAGGCTCCGCACTCCAAACTAACTTCACCTCGTGTGTAGTGCATTGAATGAAGTGATTGCTTGGATAATCTATAATTCCACACGTTAATATTTAAAATATTCATTACGAATTTTTTAAATTTGATCTTTATTTTTTTTTTAATAGTCCTTACAAATTTATGCCGTTAAACCAAGGATTTAAAAAAGTACAATCGGATAACCTTCCAAGAGTAGATTCTATCAGTATGATATCATTTTCGGCAAGAAATCCAACTTTGTGGGTACAGAAATAAGAGGAGTTAAAATTCAAAGATTAGTGATTTTTAAATTAAAGAATTTTCTTGAAATATTTGTTATCATTCATATGTTTTTCTGAATTCTAGTATAATTTTGTTAGTCTTAAGGTTACCAAGTTGTATACATCTTTTCTTTAATTTTTGAGCTAGACTCGCATTTTTTTTCATACTTAAACAAGTGTAAAAAAATATATATTTTCAAAAAATTTCCATTTGATATTTAATCAATTAAAATGTAGTTACACTTAATTAGAGTCTGATTGCACCGGCCATAACTTAATTTGTAATTTTTTTAGAACTTTGATTTCAATTGAAAATGAAATAATGATTCACTACAGTGAACCTACTAGAATTCTAAATAGAACTTAAATACAGATTTTTTTTCATAGTTTTGTTTTGAAAGTATTTAAAATAACCCACTTTTTCTAAAGACATCAAGACTCAAAAGTAATTTCCCAACTACCACAATGTAGTAGTACCTGAAATTCAATACGTTTGTATAAGATATTTTCACAGAAAAGGACTAAATTTTAAACTGCCTCTGTTTAAACATATTGTGCAGACAATAATATTCCCTTTTTTCTTTTAAAAAGCAGGGCGTGAAAGTTATGGCGATAATGCCATAGGATATATTATCACGATTTGAAAATCGCAAACAACTGTTTTTTAATCTTCAAAGAAAGAAAAGATCAATAATATTAATAAATACTCTTAAAAGACCCAACTGAAATATCTCGCATAATTCGTTTGTTAATTGAAGGAAAAATATTATTACAAAACTTTGAATTCTTAACGATCTATTAAAATATAAAATGAGGCAAAAGTTATTTATTGATCTGAAATGGTAAAGAAAAGATATCCTAACGAAAACAAATTGGTTCGTGTATATTTTAAATCAATTCAAACAAAAATAATCTCAATTTAATGAAAAATAACGTTCACAGCAGTAGAGAAATTTCATAAAACAATTTCGTATTTTTGGTTATGTCTCGCTTCATTGCAGTGCACCATTGTTTAAGATCCTTAGGTTCACTAAAAAAATACTTTATCCGGAGCACAAATGGTGGTATTTTTGCATCAAGGAACAATATAATACTTATACTGCACTTTTGACATTGTAAATATAAAATTTCAGTGCAATAACTTTAAAAGAAAAAACCCGAAATCACAACCGCTTTGGTTTTGCAGGAATCGAAGAACCGGAAGAACCTAGGTCATGTATCGTGACGTCACAGTGCAAAGACGGTGTTTTTAAATTAAGTGACGTCAGGGTCATTCAAAAGTTAATATAAATAATAATATTAATTGAATTTTATCAAACTGTAAATGGTACCATTATGCTTATTTTAAAACGAACTATTGTTTTCAAAAGAGTTTGAAAATCATGAAACTTCTCCATTAATAGTAATATACTGTTTTGATAAAGAAATGAGGTGTTAAGCAGATGTTTTGTTTAGATGCAAAGAACAAACTACAGACTAAGTCATTTATGACTAGTTTTATCAAGGTACTGGACTTGACAGAAAAAAGGTTGAGATGCGATGCCACATCCGTGGTATTCAATAGAATTTAAATTATCAATTAAATTTATAAAACAATTGTTAGAATCTACAATATATGATAAATTAGCTTTGTGTTATAAATATTATGGAAAAAAAACTAACGGAGAATTCACCATGTGCTAAACAAAACAAAAACTATCGTTTTGTCACATCTGTGGAACTAGTTGTCCATTGATGAAAGAGAATGGTATATTCATTTTGTTGATATGTATATTCCTGAACATATTAAACAGCCTAATATATTGTTTTAAGATGCAAAAACATCTTAAAACAATAAGCAACATAAATTATAGGCGCTTTTTTATTTTTGCTTTGTATATTTGATTTAAAATGCTTTGAAATTGGAATTTACGAAATTTGAATTCAGTCTCTCAATTTTTTTTTATTTTTCTTAAAGTGACTGGAGTTCAGTTAACATTCTTAGTTATTACTTCATTTTTTAAGTCATTTAAGAGGTGAAGTAAGACAACTTTCTCTTACAAAATATTTTTTTTGTGCATCTATTTTTATAGGATTCGAAATTAAAGATTAATTACTTGTAATATTGAAACTGAAAAAAATAAGAATTTTTTCTGCATTAGGCAACACCTCACACTGTTATGTTCTCTTCTATTTAGGTTATTTATAAAAAATAAACAGTCCAAATATTGTTTCGGAAAATCTTGCGAAAATCAAAAATATGCAGTAAAATTATTATATTTGGTCTCTTCTTAAGTTGTACCTATAATATTCAATCAGTTATAAAAGTAATGCTACTTATATTTTATAACTTTTTATTTTAACTTTAACGTCATTAAATTATTCTCAGCACGGTTTTATACCTCATGTGATATCCGTGGAAACAACTTTTTATAAAAAATAAAAAAGATCTTATTTTTTATTATTATTACTCTTAATTATATCTTCCTTTATAGTAAGTATCAAAATTTTGGAATAAAATTTATTTATAAAAAAAATTTATCAAATTCCTGATTTTCTGTAGAAGGACCCTTAACCCTCTGAGTGTCCGGGGAATGGGCAAAATTGTGCAATTGTTTTCCCTGCAATAATTTTTAAATTATATTTCTGATTCAAATATAAAAAATTTTAAAATAATTTTTTATTTATTTTGCTTTAAATGGATTTTAAACTATCAACTTAATAAAAATATTTAAAAAATATTTTATTTTAAATTTTATTTTTAAATTAAAAAATGTTGTGTATTGCTAGAAAAACCGGGGATCAAAGGATGTAATATACGTCCATGACCCTCAGAGGGTTAAACGAGTAATTGATGTGCTGATAATTCTTTTTGTCCGCTTTCTGATTTTTTCCTGTAAGTGAAGCCTTTTTAAGTCTCTTGGTAGTAGATTTTTGCATTGTTTACTACCTCCTTTTTCTTTCATTTGCAGGCGTAAATCCTTAGCTTTCATTTCTCTCTGTAGAGTCATTGCTTTTCAAGTGGAATAGGAACCATTTTGAAAATTAGTTGACAAAATGTACTGAATCAATCAATTCTAAAGCATCCTTACTGAAACAAGACCTATTTTAAACCATATATCTTGGAACACTATTTTTCCAATTAGAAGTTAATTGTTTATCTCATTTGTTTTCAAAATCTTTTATCATCATAAGTATCTCCTACAAGTGTGGTTTAGTTTTTTTTTTTTTTACAGTGATGTTTGTGTCTTTATTGTAAGCAGTAGATAAATTGAAAAAAAAAAGTTTTATACCAAGCCTAATGGATTTGTTGTTGTGTTAATCAAACCTTTAGTTTTTATCGCATATTATACATCTATAAATTTAGTACATATTATTATTACATATATAAATATATTTATGCGTTTTGAATTTAAATATTAGCTGAATATTGATGTGTTTAATTGTTGAGATCCTCAAATTTGAGACAAAATTGTCTCATGTTTCTTTACAATATTGATGTCCTTCTATTACCATGATTTATGCTCTTCCATTATCATTTTAAAAAACATATAAATTAAAATCACATTAAAATTGTATTTCTAATCGGTAAATGTGACAAGTCTATTTTGCATAAAAAAAACCCTTCAAAATTCTAGTGAAGTGGTTGAAATGTAGTATTTTGGTGAAGGAAAGATGTTGAATTTCACGTAATTATAAATGACCGTTTTATGATTAAAAACATTTTTCACAAAATATTTTAAAGGAAAACATAATTACACAATTAAAGTATAAAAGTTAACCTATTTCTTATGATTTGATAAGTGAATTTACTCAAGTTATAGTATTTAACGGAAAAAAAGGATTTTCAGCCCTGCAAATATATGAAGTTTAAAAGTGACTTTGACCTTAATTTTCTTAACATCATTGTATTAGTTTAAAAAACCAAAGATAAAATTAAAAAAGTTTGTATTTTTCTGTAAAAAATGATGTATGACAAATGATCAAAAATGAACTTTTGAAATTTAAGAATCTTGTCCACTTGTTTCATGAATTGCCCTAAGGCAACAGTTTTTCTCTCCTCTTCCAAACAATTATGTGTATACCGTTATTTGTTTCCGAAGCCATTTTTTCACCAGCCAACATAACATCCTAATGTTACTCTTCCCAGTGTACTGACATACTCTCAGGTTTTTTTTTAAAGAAATTTATCCAAGTTCTGTTCTTTGAAAAATTTCAAGCTAGTGAACGACGGCATTTGGGGTTCGAGTTTTTATTCAAACAGCACAAGAGGTAAACTGAAGTTGTAAAGGTTTTACACCTCTGTTAAAAAGAATTATTTAGTACTGGTGATTCAAGCTGTTTTAGAATAACCAGTAGCCCGAGACTTATAGGATCTGGACTCAGATTAAATTATCAGACCAGATTAAATTATCATACCATGGTTCATAAAAATTATGATTACTATTTTTGAAAAGACAGAATATTATAGCCAGCCTGTTGCATTTGAATAAAGTCATATGCATTTGCATCCTTTAGATCAGCGTTCACCATTAACTTTTAGAGACGGGCCGTATGGCTTATGTCGCAACTTTTCACGTGCTGAAATAGCAATATAAAGCATTTCTGTAAACTGAAAAAAATGTTGAATGTTTTTTTTATCTTATTAAAATTACAGATGATTTTTTTTTTTTTTAAATAATTAAACAATAATTTTTATTATTACGTAAATCAAAGTCCAAAAAAAAAAGTGAATAATTTGTTCCAATGTGACTTGACCAAACTTTTAATAAAGATATTTAAACCATACCTCCAGATTCCTTCGTTTTAGTCGATATCAATCGTGAGACAATGACAGTAAAAAAATTTCAATTTCTTTTATAATAGTCACTGTCTGACGCAGTATTTGTTGCTGCCAATCTAAACAAAACAAATCGTCTAAATGAAAATCAGTTAAGTTATTCCTGTATTCTTTATGAAAACCATCTTGCTGAAAATTTCTTCTTATAGTTTCTTCGGGCCACGTAGTGGAGAATTCTGTTTTATATAGTAAACAACATGCATAGTAAGGACAAATTAATAAAAAAAAAGTCCATAATGTGAAAATTGATTTTTGTTCTTCTGGGATACTGGTGGGTCGCAGAAAAATCTGTCGCGTGCCTAATACGGCCCGCAGGCCGCATAGTGGCTAACTCTGCTTTAGATTCATGCATATGTATAGGACTTTTTTCGTATTAGCTACTCATATAAAAAATTTATATTTTTAATCGTTTTATGGTACTTCTAATAAATCAATAATTTGAATGTTGGTTTCATCAAATTTATATTACTCTATAATATTTACATTAACATTTCCCATAAAAACGCATTTTAGGCTCGCAACTGAAAGCTGGAGAGATTACTTGTTTGGGAATTTCTACTCAAAGAGCATCTTTTCTTACATGGAATAGGTAATGGATTAGACTTTTTTTTTATACAATTTTGCTGAAAATGGCTCTCTATGATAATATTGATATTTTTCACATTTATAGGAATACCAATGAACCATTTCATAACTTTATAACTTGGAAAGATAGAAGGACCGAGAACCTTTGTAATGAATGGAATTCATCGCTATCAATGAAAGTAATTTATTTCTTGTTTTCTAATGACAATATCAAGTCATACTTACTCATGACACATTTTCTTTTAAACTATTGTAAAACTAGCTGTGTGGGCTTGTGTTATGGTGGCCTGTCATTGTGTAAAGGTCCAACTTTTTATGCTTCTCGATCCAGGATCGCTTTGCTCAATATTAGATTCATTGCTACGCAAGCTTGTTTCACTTACTAGAAGTTTCATTGCTATGCAAGCACAGTCTAGCTTCACTTATAAAAAGATTTGTTGTAGTGCAAACTTAGGCTTGCTTCACATACTGATGGGCTCATTGCTATGAGCACATAAGTTTGTTTTGTTCACTGAAAGGCTCATTGCTGCAAGCGCATAAGCTTGCTTTGCTCGCTAAAACATAAACCCTTATTATTAGAACCCCTGTCAAGAAACTTATTTTTCCTATTACAGTAAAAGCCTGATTATTCACCATTCAATTAACCAGTAAGCTCAATCAACCAGAATTTTTGGAAAATCAAGTTTGGCACAATTTAGCCAAAAAACGGCGATAGGTCGACAAATGTAGATTCTTTTTTTAAACTTCAAATTTCATTTGAAATTTTCAAGTTGATTGAGGTTTTTGTTCTTGATTTTGATGGGTTTTTTAAATTCCTAATAGTGAAATAATTAGCTAAATTTGCATTGATTCGAAATGAGTATGTAATTATAAAAATTTATATTTTTTTTGCAGAATTCTGCTTTATCTGGATTGCTGAAGTGTCTTATTCGGCCTTCTGTGAATTTTCAACAAAAAAGCATTAATATTCTCAAACGAAATTCTGTTCTCAGTTTACTTCGGCATATATCCGTAAAATTTTCAAATCTATGTTGTGGCTATATGCCGGATCTAAACAAATCTGGCTTGTTTTAATTATGTAAAGAAGGGGGTTTTGGAATCAACATTCCATTATCCACGGCATCCAGAAAAAATAATCCCTCAGATAATTTTTTCAGAAAAGTGGTTTATTCCGAATTCTAATAAGTAAAAGAGATGTACATATCTCGTCTATTTATTCTTGCATCTTTATTTCATAAAAATATATTTGTTTCCGGAATATGTATAATTTGTCTGTCCGGAATTCCATGGGAGAGTGGGGCACGTTGAGCAGGTTTTAGACATTATTGCATGTGCATTAAAAGCTAATATAAAATCTCCCAAAAACAACTAGACGTAAAAAAAGCCTGCAAAGTAAAACAATCAGTCAGAAAAAGTTGTGAAATCTAATGTTTGCCACCAAGCAGCCGCGTTTAGTTTCTTTGGGGGTATTTGGACACAATGAACTAAATTGGGATTATTAGGAATCCCCATAGGCAATCAGAACTTGGCAGGCTAGAGTTATTTTGGATTAATTAAATTTCATTTGCTTCAGCTACTTTGTACCCATTGCACCCCTAATAATCCCAATTTAGTTCATTGTGTACAAGTACCCCAAAGAAACTAAACTGGGCCGCTTGGCGGCAAACATTAGATTCAATAACTTTATCTGACTGATTGTTTTACTTGGAGGGCTTTTTCTACAACGTCTTGTTGTTTTTTGGAAGATATCAATTCTTTTTGTTGCGTTTGTTATGTTAAAAATGAGTAAGATACGGTCAATGGATATTTTAGCGTTGTAACTGCTTATAAAGTAAATATATGGTGAGTAACCAACATGAACAAAAGATCTCGGGGTAAATTTTAAACTTGCTTTTAATTGCAGTTACTAAAGGACAATCAAACAAACATTTAAATTTAAACAATTGATATAAACAGTACATTAGAGTACAATACAAAAGGAAACACTGAATTTAATAGGGAAATACCTGAATCAAAATTAAATCTTGGAAAGATAGACAACACGTCTTTACTGATAAATGAATCCTCTCTCTCTGGTTAAAAAAAGTAAAAACATAATTATATAAATTTGAGGGTGGGAAGGAGGGGACTCCATCTTTATTCATACTTTCAAGCTTCTGTTATAGACTCCCCCTCTGGTTCCGATGCCGTCCCGACGAGGAACCAGGGAGTCATTTTTTTGGGGACGCTCTCTTTTCCTTAGAGGGGCCACAGGTCCAGTGTCATTGGAGTGGCTTCATTCAAAAGATCGTCCATTCGTGGTAGGGGATATGTATCCACTTTCGTAACAGAGTTCAAATTCCGATAGTCGACGCAGAGGCGTACTTTCCCATTTGGCTTAGGAACAAGTTCCACAGGTGCAGCATAAGGAGACTCGCATTCTTCGATTATGCTCTGCTTCAGCAAATCTTCAATTTTTTCCTTCAAAATTTCCTTCTTTGCAGGAGTCATCCGGTAAGGGGACATTGCCATCGGTGGACCTGTATCAATTCGGTGTTCTATGTACAGAGTTAGTTCTCCCCCGGCTGGAAGCAGGTCTCGTTTTTGTCCAGGAGTCTGTTCAGTTTTCTTGTCTGTTCTGGGGACAAGTGTTTACCTTCATCTTCCTGAAGTTTGAATGACTCAATGGTTGTTTCTTCTACAGCCTTTTTGAAGAACTCGTACTGTACTTGAGGATTTTCGGAAAAATGCTATTTTCCGCCTTGGACATCAAGGACGATTCCAACTGCGTGGAGAAAATCAATTCCCAACAAAGTTTTATTTCCTTTTGCTTCAAGCAATACTAGAAATTCTGTTTGGATAACTTTTTCTTCAATGTACAAGTCGACAACAGTACTCAGAGCAGTAATGTTCTGTTGAATTCCATCAGCCATAACAAATGAAATTCTCCGATTCACAAAAGTGACGTTGTGCTCCTGTAGGAAATTAAACAACTTTTCACCTGCGATGGTGTGTGAAGCATCTGTATCAGCATATACAGCGATCTTCTCTCCAAACATTTTCAGAATAATCAAACTTGATGTATACGAGTTTGAATCCATGTTGAATAACCTCATACAGTTCACAGTTGTGTCTCCTTCATTAGTCCTTGTGCAAGTAGGACACTTTGACTTAATGACTCCAGGAGTCCCGCATCCGTAACACTGGATTGCCTTTCTTCCTTCAGTTCTGGAATTTGGATATCCAAAAGGTACTGTTCTAGAAGGTCCCGGTAAGTAGTCGTCATGAGATCTTCCAAAGGGTTGACTTTTCTTTACTGGAAAGGGTTTCCTGTATTCTTCTTTCTTGAAAGTTTGTTTAAGATTATTTTTCATTGCAGGCCTTAGGCTGTCGTATGCATCAAGTTTTTCAGCTAGTTCTAGAGAATCATTCAAATCTGCCCAAATATCTAAGAAATGTTCTCTGATATTTGCTGGATACGAACAACATATCGTTAACGAATTCCTCATCAAACTTGTCACTTTTGGCTATGAGATCCCTTAACTCAAAAACTTTGAGATTGTCCGACGGAGCCAGACCCAGTTCTATAGCTAATGTTTTCAAATCCTCTTTTCTTGTTTTTCCCAAAATTGCCATTATTTCGTATATTTAATTGTGTACTTATTTTTATAAAAGTTCAAAAGTGATTTTAAAAAGTTTGGAAATATAAAAGTTCCAAAAGTGATTTTTAAATTTTCAAAAATATGAAAGTTCAAATATATGTCTTATTTGCACACAATTTTAAAACTCAAAACTGTTTATTTTATCCCTTAAAATCAATTAATAACTTCAATAATAAATATTATTTCCAACAGTTGATATTAATCTAAATGCACAAAAGATAAAGATATAATGCACAAATGATAAGAGAAAAACATCACTTCCAAAATGCTGATAACATTTATAGCACTCGTAGCTGTATTAAGCATTAGAGAAATACCAGGCATAAATTATTTCCATTAACTTTCATTTATATACATGAACATATTAATGATCGAAGTTCAGTTCGAACCTCTAAAAGATACCAAATATTATTCACTGTAACACAATATCAAAAGAATTACTATATGTATCTATCATTTGGAATGCAGAAAAGAAAAACAAATTCGAACAAACTGTCAAACTAGTCAGATTTTTAAACACCGTATACATTTCTTCCACCCCCTAATGGGCCTCTTGCTGAATCATTAAAGCACACAAGTGGAAAAGTGCGAGTTGCAATGCTACAATGAGTAAAACCTGCCAATATCTATTTTAACTCTTACAAAACAAATTTTATTTAAGGCAGTTCTTGGATAATTATCAATAAAAGTACTTGAAAATTTATCTGTTACATTCGCAGGGAGCAAATTTTCTTGTTTGTCAGGGCGACAAGACAAAGCACCGTACAGGATTGCAAGCACATGCACAGGTTACAATCACTTGTTTTTGAACCTGTGAAAAAACGTGAGAGCGAGAGAGAAATCCGGGGCATTTCTTAGTTATTTCCCATTAAATTATAAACTCAGCCCATGTTGGGCGCCATTTGTAACTGCTTATAAAGTAAATATATGATGTGTAACCAACGTGAACAAAAGATCTTGGGGTAAATTTTAAACTTGCTTTTAATTGCAGTTACTAAAGGACAAACAAACAAACATTTAAATTTAAACAATTGATACAAACAGTACATTAGGGTACAATACAAAAAAACAAAAAAACATTGAATTTAATAGGGAAATACCTGAATAAAAATTTCATCGGGAAAAGATAGACAACACGTCTTTACTGATAAGTGAATCCTCTCTCTGTTTAAAAAAGTAAAAACATAATTATCCACTTATAAAGTTGAGGGTGTGAAGGAGGTGGCTCTATCTTTATTCATACTATAAAGCATCTGTTATAGCCTGAATAATCATATCGTCACTCTGAGAAAAAAAAATGGAGCAAGCGACAACACCATTATTAGATTCTCATACAAAATTATTAGATTACAACAAACACCATTATTAGATTCACATACTACTCTTTGTATTGAGAACGACAATTAATATCATGATTAAATAGTGTAGAGAGATTTAGGTTAGCAATCCAAATCCTTTTCTTTTCATTTAAATAGGAATCTTCCTTACCACAACAAGAAAAACAATTTCATAATCAAAAATATGTATCTATATTGTAACTTGGGCAAAAAAAATTTGCAATTATATACTAAAAAATAAGTAATTGTACAAAGTAAGTAAAACATACAAACAAATTACTTGCTTTTACACGAAATTGAGGATTACCTGCTTTTACATACGAATAAAAATCAGGGTTCATACTCCTCAGGGAAAACCTGGAAAACTCGGGGGAAATAAATCAGCCTTCAAATCTCGGGGAAGAAAAAAAAATCCCCCCTAAAACCTGGTAAAAGCCGTTACTCTTTAAAAAATTCTACTCTTCGGTGCTATTTGTCTAACCCTAATTCGAAGAATTGATGTTACAGAATTATTTGATAATATAGACTTGAAAGAAAGTTGTTCTCAAAGAAAAAAAGACTTTTTTTGAGTTATCAGAAGAATTTCTGTAATCAAGGTTTGACTATATTTATGTGGCTAAAAAGCCCGCGATGGAAAACATGGCTCTGGAAAACTCAGGGAATTTTTTTTTCTGAAAATGAATATGAACCCTGAATATGTAAAAAAAATGCGTCTCAAAGCAACTTTAAGTTTGAAATATAAGACTTGTTATTATTTTAATAGAAATTCAGCAAGCCTTAGTGGTAGAGTCGTTAAGATATTAGGCTAGTAATCAGAAGGTGCTCGGTTCAAATCCGACCAGACACCCAGGAAACCGTATTTTAAACTGAAAGTGGTTTTCTAAGTAAAAAGTTGAAACATGTGTTTTCAGAGCTTTGATAAACATGCAATTTAATTGAAAATAAGTCATTTTTATTTTTTTCTAATTACACAGTTTTGATAGTTCAACTTAAAGTATTAAAGTCGCTTCTTGAAAGTGAGCAAAAGGTGAATTTCCAAAATCCATTGACCTGTTTTAATTAGTCATTGCCCAAGCCAAATTTTCCAACTTCCGAGAGCATTTCTGGTGGTATGGACCCTCCTACTCATTAGTTTATACAAAAGGCACTTCCTCTAATCACTGAGAGGAATAAAAAAAGAATGGTATGAATATTTTAAAGCGTTTAAGCTGCAGGCCTGGCTAAAATTCCCAAGTTTCGGGATCATTTCTGAGAGGTAAATACCCTCCTACTCATCAACTCATACAAAAGGCACTTCCTCTAATCAAGCTGAGAAGAATAAAACAAGAATGGTGTAAAATCACCAAATAGTTTTGGCTGCAGCCCTGGCTAAATTTTGCTCTTAACCAGAAAAAGAAGAATCGGCAGAAGAATTAAAAGAAGAAAATTCCGGTGACTTCAGCGATTTTCAAAGGATTTTTTTACCATGTTCCCTTGTTCAATGTTAACAATTGTATTGTTATTTTTCATCTACTCACCCGGGGCAACATGATGGGGAAAAAATCAGGGTTCTAGCTATAATAGAAGCTGAGCTGTGAGGGGTCGAAAATGGGCCTAAGCTCTGTCAACATAATATACACTTGCATGTTTGCAGCTTCGACATCGGACTTGGCGGCAGAACACGCTGCGTTCTTAGATATCAAAAATTTTATGTTCTAAAAGAAACTTTATTAAATCAGTACAGAAAAACTAGAAATACTGCAATAAGAATATAAAGAAAACTAATATTTAAAACATATGAAGTGGATTGAGGTGCCACTCTGAGTAGGGTAGTTTGAACCTCCAGGAAGGGCAGGTTGAATCCATACTTTTATTGTAATTATAGTAAAGAAGGTTGAAAATTTAAAAATGTATTAGTTAGTTAAAATTCGCAAATTTAATTAAAATTTTTTGTAATGGTTTGTCCGGAATCCAAACAAGAATTCGGTTTGCAGGTTAGATCTGCACATGGAGCATGCATTTCACCAAGTTTAAAGGTGTATATAATGATTATGTTCCATCTTATATAATAATGTTGCATATTTAACTCACTTATATTTATGAATTAATTTTTATTTAAGTTAGTATATTTTCAACCACATTCGGAAAACTTGCAATGCTGTCGAATTCAACTAAACATTTGATTCTTTATTCCAAAATTCTAGTTTCTCATGAACCTGATTAAACTCTAATATCTCCAATTAAAATCTAATATCTTAATCCCATAATCCCCATATATTCACAATCAAAGTTCGATTTGTGGGCTTGTCATATCGTTTTGTGCACAAATCGGAAAACTTCCCGCTTAATGAGGTTTGGAACATCCAAGTTCAACCTTGGATTAGAAACTGGCATTTTTAGTGTTCACCATAATTTCCTTTAGTTATGAACTATTAAAAGTAAAATTTACTTTACATTTTTTTTGTCTGCAACAGTTTCTGGAAAACATACCAACATTAATTGAATTAAAAAAAAAAAAAAACGTTAACTGAATTAAAAAAAAAAACATTAACTGAATTTAAAATAACTTTAGTGGATGTGCAGTCTAACTTAAACAAAACTTTGCATCCTTCATTTTTTGTCTGTAAAAAGCATGCATTAAATTTTGCTGGATACTGTTAACGTGTTTTGCAATAGATTTCCAAATAAATCTGTTTTGTTTGCTGTGATTTCATTTTTAGTTAAAAAAATATTTATTGTTTAGATTAGTCCATAACCAGACAATCAAATTTAAAACTGAATGTTTTGGTAATTATCCGAAATTCCGTGGTGATTTGCATTACAATTCTTATATTCCTTTTTTCTTTACTATGAAATAGTCGCGCTATTCGAAGGTCATTTTTTCGAGTATATTTTACTTTAGGGTACAAATTTGATTTTGTGTGTGAGGAGGGCGGGGGGAGGGTAGACAATGCCATCCTTTGGGCTTCTAAATATAAAATCCACTCTTCCAGAATTCTTGAAATTTGACTGTATACAAGTAATACAAAAAGATTCCAATCCGGTAAAGAAATAGCAACCTTCCAATTTATCCTGCCGGTAACCCTTAAATTTAGGTTTCATTGGAAGTGGTTCTATTGTGCAACCTCTTTTTCTATACATATTTTACAATATGCAGTGCTACGTTTTTTCCCTCAGAATTTAAGGTATGAAAATGATTTAATTTTTTATATCTGATTTCACATTGTCGGCATTTGTAAGAGTAAAATATAACATTTTTGAAACTAAAAATGATGTGTAGAATATTTTTTAAATGTTCTGGTTTTAACAATTTTAATGTTAGGTACCATTACTAGCAGTATTTGTAGTCTAACATGTTGCTAAAATAAAAATTTGGTGAAAAAACATCAACGTTCAATTAACTGAAAAATGAAATTTTTCGGAAATCCTTATTTCCCGGCCATTCTGGGATTCTGGATAATCGGTCTTTTACTGTAAAATATCCCAAACAAATCCGAGCGCTGGCCTCTCGGTTAGGGAAAAGTCTCTCAGGGGTAGGTGTGTGGGGTCTGACAGACCCCAGCATTCGGAAATTCCTTATAACATCCTTTTTAAAAACAGATGTGACTTGTTGTCAAACTGGTCATGAAGGTCAACGACTGTGGCGAAACCATGTAGACATGATATCAGTACATTCTTGTTAGAAAATATTTTATTGTTTAACTTTTTACTTTCAATTACCAATATGTTTACATTGGGTTGTGGTGATGCAATGAGTTCGTTCTTAAGTTTCTTTTCTTTGTTTAATGTAGCGTGTGTTGTGTGGGATTAAATCTTTTAATATGCCCTCAACCTTCTGAATTCAATGACTCTAACTAGATCGCACCAACACCAAACCTCCATAGGGTAATAAAAGTATAGCATTTAATCAAAAATAATTTTTTGATTTTTTTTTTGCATTACTTAACATTTTGGAACACCCTGATTTTCTAGAAAAATGTCTGTCTCTGTGTACATGGTCAGCATAACTCCTGAACAAATTGACCTACAGTGTTTGAAATTTGTGTGCGCATTACTGGTGGCTATGGGACCCACCACTAAGGTTTTCGTCCAAATCATGCATGTGCATAAGGTTGAAATCATGAAAACAATCATGTTTTTGAGCAATTGCTAAAAAATGGCTTTCACAATTTTGATTAAAGTCTCTGTACTAATGGGTGTTCTAATCATCCCATGCTTCAAAATTTCCGTTGAAATGCGTTAAAAGCGTAAAAAATTGCAAAAAGGACTTTCTTTAACACAAAGCTCTCTGCCCTTCAGCATTAACCATCAAAGATTGATTTTTTCTGTTTCTCGCACTTGAAAAAACAATGTAATGCCTATTGAATAATATATTTTTTTGCGGTAAATTATTGGCAAAAATATCGCCAAACTGACCATTTTTATTTAAATGAATGAAAATATAAAAACGGTATATAACATCATAAATTTTAATGCAATGACCAATATTATAGTGTTATTGAAAGTTGTGCAGTGTTCCATAACCCTAGTTCTGAAGGGTAAGGTATTTCCTACCACACTTGCCTTCTGCCGAGTGAAATGTTAAATTTTATAGATAAAAAAATTAATCGATGCAATATTTATATTTTGTTATGTGAAGATTATTCATTTATTTCGTAGATTTTTGCACTAATCCTGTCATAATTACTCTCTGAAAATGCAGAATTTCTGTGGAACTTATTTATAGATAAGCATTTTTGAATTGTTAATTGATAAATTTACATAATATTTATACTCTTGAACCTTATTTTAATAAATAAGAACATTCTATCTGGCTGAAATTAGTTTAAATTTTATTGGAATTTAGTTTGTATGTTACCTTATGTAAAAGAATAAAAGCAGTGATCAATAAGTAAAATATCTTAATATATATAAATTACGTGTCACTTTGTTTGTTCCCAATGCACTCATAAACTATTCAACCGATTTTAATCAAATTTGCACACAGTGTGCTGTTTGGTCTAACTTAAGAGATAGGATAGCTTACATCTCAATTTATAGCCGCAATATTATTTTATTGCAAATTATTTGTTTATTATTATCTGTTAGTTCCAAACGATTCTAACAGATGGCGCTGTGTTGAAAGTACCAACGTTTCACATAAGATACAATTTAATGGCATGTGATTTATTGCAGCAGTACTGAAAAATTTATTTTTGTGAAAGGGTCTAGTTCTTTATTTCAATATTAATACACGCTGCACCGAAGTAGTGAGCAAAAAATCAAGTGTCTTGCTCAGGCCCAAAACAATTTTCAACATAAGAAGTTTTGGCTTTCGAATTTTATGTATGTCAAACAGAATGTTAAAATTTTAGTTAGTTCTTTTTTTATTAATTTTTTTAATTAATTTATTTTTTACAAAGTGACTTCAAATAGAGATACAGCTCTGAAATTTTAAACATAAGTAGTTTTAGCCATCTATTTAGACTTTTGAAAAACAGAACGTTAAAATTTTAATTAGTTATTTTTTAATTGATTTTCTTAATTAATTTTTTTTTTCAAAACGACTTCTAATAGGACTACAGTTCTGAAATTTTCAACATAAGTAGTTTGGGCCTTCTAATTGGTCTTTTGAAAAACAGAATTTTAAATTTTTATTTAGTTCTTTTTTAATTAATTTTTTTAATTAATAAATATTTTACAAAATGATTTCTAATAAGGCTACAGCTCTAAAATTTTCAACACAAATAGTTTTGGCCTTCTAATTGGACTTTTGACAAAAAGAACGTTCAAATTTTTATTTAGTTCTCTTTTGATTAATTTTTTAATTAATAAATATTTTACAATACAATTTCTAATAGGGCTACAGCTCTGACATTTTGAACATAAGTAGTTTTGGCCTTCTAATTGGACTTTTGAAAAACAGAATTTTTAAATTTTATTTGTTTTTTAATTAATTAATTAATTAACAAATATTTTACAAAACGATTTCTAATTGGGCTACATTTCTGAAATTTTCAACACAAATAGTTTTGGCCTTCTGATTGGACTTTTGGCAAAAAGAACGTTATAATTTTAATTGGTTTTTTTAATGAATTTTTAATTAATATTTTCACAAAAAGTGACTTCTAATAGCTCTGAAAGTTTCAACATAAGTAGTTTTGACCTTCTAATTTTGCTTTTTACAAACATCACGTGTTAAATTATTCTTAAAGGAGTGTTGTGTTATAATTATTAACGGGGCTTTTTTTTTTATTGTTTCTCGACAAGGGAGGAGCTTCTAATATTAAGGCTTTCCTTACAATTAGTTTTTATTCTGTGAAGCGACCTTACGCTTACGCAGCAATGAACCTTTCATCGAGCAATAGTATAGCCGGCCGCATGTTATTTAGACTGAAGTATAAATTCAATTCATATTATAGTAAAAGTAATACAGTGGAATTCTTCTTGCTTTTTAATTATTAGTGCTTCATTGTTCAAAAATCTTTAATTAAAATATATACATGTAAGTAATGGGCAACTATATGTTGCATGTTCACGTGTAGGTAAACCGTTGAATCTATTTGTGTTAGCTAAAGACAGGTTAACCAAAAGTATTGTGCACCGATTAGTGCTAAATTAAATTGAAATTAAAAGTATTTATAATTCAAAATAATAAACATTATTGTTAAAGATTTAAAACTATCTGTTCTACATACCTCATTTATAAGTTTAAGTGTCACGTGTTATTTACTAACAACTTTGTAATGTATTCATTTGTTACAAACTTGAATACAAAAAATAAAGAAAATTAAATGTATTTATTTTGTATTGATTTTTGCTCAATATGCTGCTTGCATTTTGCATGCATTTTGCTGATAGTAGAAAATCAATCATGGAGGTCGCCATGTTTTTTTTATAAATGGCATATGTGTAAAAAAGCATGGTGGTCCCCATAACTGGTGTTCTCTTACCTTTCCCTTGAATAGTTTACTACTATGTAATATAACAAAAACCTTAGCCACAGCAACGCGTGGCCGGGTCTGCTAGTGTCAATATATGAATGAATTCTACTGAACTCATGCTCAAAGGCTGAATGCTCTCCTAGCATGCGAGAGAACTGAAGTTAAATTCTTTATGTGTTGATGCAGTGCATTCTTTATTTTAAAAATGTTTAGACACTGCAGTGATTTTGTCGAATTATCTGCTCGTGTTGATGCTTTGCATTCTTTACTTGAAAAATGTTTAGACACTACAGTGATTTTGTCGAATGATCTCAATTTTACTATCATGCTGCCTAGAGGGAGTTTTTCAGGTTTTCTTTGTAGTTCAGTTCTCCTTGAAAGAACCTTTGGAAGGGTTTCTGACTATTCATTAGTTTAGAAGTTATTTTTTATCACAATATAGCCCTACTATGCCACTTGCTCAAGAAAACATCCTATACAACCAACTGCAGATAATGGCTTTATTGTGAAATATTTCATTTACTATAGGTTGCTATGCTAATAATTATTTGTTGAAAGCAAGTGGTGATTGAGCATATACAGTAGAGTATTTTAAATCCGGAATCGCCGGGACCTCAGCGATTCCGGATTTTGGAAAATTCCTGATTTTAGAACACACCATTATTTATACACAAAATCAATGAAATAAAATATGTAAATAGAGTAAACTAAGAAAAAACCTTTTATAACTTTATGTAGTTTTGAAAAACATTTTTTTTAGGTTTAGCTGTTTTAATAGTCTGAATTTTATATATTTCCTGATTTGGGAAGTCTGAATTTCGGATATTTTACTGTACTTATATTGGAAGTTTATAAAATCAGTATTCATTCAACTTCATATTCTGCAAGTAAGTAAATGAGAGTGTGAGTAAAAAAATTTAAAGGTAATGTAAGTAAAAATATAATTTGAACATTTAACTCGATGGTAAATATTTTTTAATTATTAGTTTCACAACACAATTTTTTAGCAATGGTAATCAAATATAACTTGTGATAAGAATATGAATACTTATTGTTTTATATTTAAGTTGTGTCTTGATAATTAAATTTAAGATTTAAATTGATTTTTAAAATTGATTGAAGCTCCTTTTTTATGTTTGTTTGCCTTTGTGGATTATGTACTATCACATTTTCTGCAACATAGTGTTTTTATTATGACTTGTTTCTTTTCATTTTAGGTCATCAGGTTTGGAGCTCGTATGCTTTATTTTATTACACAAAAGAAAATATTCCAACTAGCTAGTATTTTGAAATTTGCTTCTTCAATGGTATGTTTCATTGCTTTTTTGATGATTATATTCCAAAAGTTACTATTTTTAACTTGACATGTTTATTTTACTTTTGTTTGTTTTACTTTATTAATTAAGTCGTAATGTTATACAACACTATTGGATTTGGATACTAAATTTAAAAATGTATTTGCAAGTAATAGAATTTAAATTTTAAAGGGTTCAAAATAGTGAGAAGACATATATTCTGAATTTACTATTTCTCAAAGAATTTTCTTTCTTTACCCTACATCTAGTTTCTTATCTTCAAATCAGTATAATAATTGATTTTAATTAATCTATATACTAACATTTTGTATTTATTCTGCATAATTCTTTGAATGGGCTAATTTTGGTTGTGTTCAAACTTGAATTTGAATACAAAAGACACTAAAAGAACTTGGGCCTTCATTAGACGATTTTCAATTGCTTCTGTTTAAATTCTACATTTTAAAGAACTTTTTGATGAAAATATATATATATATTTTTAATTAATTATAGCTAAATTTTATAACATGAACCAAATGTAGGTAGGTATTGTTTAATAGGTGTTCCAAGTACCCAAAATTACCTAAAGAAATTAAATGGAAGAGGAGGAGAATTTTTGTTAAGAATGTAAATAATCTTTCCTACATTCCCCCCTCAATAACAATCAAACTCTTCAGTATCAATATCTAAATGGGTTGCTGTGGTCTAATATAACTATTTATCAATCCTGGATGAGCCACTTTTTTTCCATAATATTGTGCTCTTTTAAGAAAACCAAAAGTGGCAAGTTCTCTAATACATATCAACTAGACTACAAAATTGTTTATTTCATGCAATATGATTGAATATTTAAAAATAATATTGTAACAAAAAAAAATTCGCATTCTACATCAATTTTGTTGTTTTCATATTGTATATAACATTTATTTATTTTTAATTTTGCAAGTAAATATATACATAATGAACATATTTTTCACAGTAGAGATCAGTTAATTGTAACGATGAATTTTTTACTTTGAATTAATGTATTGATCAAATAGAACATTATCTTTGAAAAGTATTATACTAGAGTAGAATTATATTAGAGTCACTTATAAAACATTTTTTTTAATATGATTGCATCATGTATCCACTTAATTGAAAATTTATGATTAAAATATTCTTTTGTAGATTGTAACGAGATTGTATTGGATTATTCACCATAATAAGAAAGTAAGCTTGTTTCTAATTATATATGTTTTTGTAATTACTCATATTTTGTACTTCAACTAAATGAGGAATTTGTACTCCAATAATTATTGCTTTAAAAGTATTTATAAAATATTTAACAAATTCAAATTTTGCCAGGTCTGTAATCTGTGTCGACTTCAGAAATGTATTCAATAAAAACTCTTTCAAGAGGCTTGTCCAAACAATTGTCTATATTGTTTCATCGTTTGTAAATGATTTTTCTGTTCAACCTTTAAAACCCAGTTCCTTTTTTATTGAAAAGAACAAAGTTCAGCATCAATAATTAAACATGATTTTAAAATAAATTAGTAATTACATATAAATTAAAAAAGTTAATTGTTCTGAAGTTATCATTGTATTTGGTAGAGCAGCACTTAAAGAATTCTACATTATTATCAACCTTCAGACTCATACTCAGACTTATTTGTTCCCCTATGAATTATAGTCACATTAGCTTTCAAACCAATACTACTTGTCTCCTAGTATAATTTTAAACTAGTCTTGCACCTTTCAAATTTGTTGTTTGGGAGGCTATCACCTTTGGTTGAAAATGTCGGGGAATATCAATGTGATTTTAGGAAGGAAAAATCCACTTGTGAACAAATCTTCAATATGCGTCAACTTCTTGAAAAATCTAGAGAGTTTGTGATGGATATGAGGGGTCGCAGACGTTCTATGTGTCCTATAAATCCTATATATTTTTTAAAACCGGGGAAAATGTCCTATATGTTTTAATTGTCCTATATATCCTATATTTCTACGTTGATTCGACCTATATTTTCTTCGAATTCGTAATAACGGCGCCGTTTGTTGTGGTTTTTTATATTTTGGATTCTTTGCTGCGATCGTAAGTGAAAGAGACCTGACTAATAAAGCAATGTTTGTAAGTGGCTGCATCTTATTTCTTGTGACGTCACTTGCTACACAACCTACAACTCAACTCGATTCAACTGGACTGCAAGAGTTGTAAATGTAAAGTGTAAATATGTTCGCGGAGCGCTGGCTTGAATTTCTGATCTATTTTCTCCTCCAATATAGTAAATTAATTGGTAGTTATGCAGCAAGATAGCGAAAAAGAAAGATAAGCAGAAACAATACTCTGCCTCGGGAAGAACGGATAAAAACAACTTGCAGGACTAAAAGAACGACATTTCAAGAGCTCATTCAATAATTGATGAAGGAAACAAAAGGATTAAGATTTAATACAAGGTGTCGAATGGCAATATTTTCAAAAAAGTCACTAAAATTAAAAATGGCGCCAAAACGTTGTGTTGTACAAGTGCAAGAGACCAAGTCAACGGGTTGCCACATTTGGCTCTAAATCTCCCACTTTCCGCTGCCAATCCATCCGTCACCAAATAGTAAATCTGAACCAAAAAAAAAAAAAAAACTGCAAGGCAAACAGGAGTTAAAATTTATTTTACAGTCCCCCAAGGCGACTTTTTTAAAGTTGGCGATTTGGCGCCGAATGTGTTTGGATGCTATTTTGGATTTGACGACACAGCCCTTTGATGTCATTTTCAATTAGGCAATTTTTTTTAAAAGTCATTAACGGGGACCGTACAGTAAATCTTAACTGAAACAGGAATAAAAAGACAATACTTAAAAAAAATTGGGGCAGCTCAAAGCACTTATAGATGTTGGAAGACACAAGATTGTAAATAATGTAATTAATAAAACTTGATTTATTGATGAATACTAAGGATGAAATATTGAGGTAATAACAAATAAAGGATGACATATTCAGAATCAGGCGACTTCTTTTTTTAATGGTGTGTTTTCTATTCTCTTGAATTCAATATAATGAGTTTAAAGGGAGACAGTTATTTTTAAAGTACTTAGTTATAGATATTCCTCTCTTAAAAATGAAAATTTATGTTAATTGGTACTGTGTAAAATTCCTCCTAAGTTTGCCTTATATGTTCATTTCAATAATGTTTCATTTAAAGTTTTAATTAATGAAATATATAACAATTTAATTTTAAAGTTCAGTAAAGATTGTATGCAGTTATTTGATGTTTTATATTGTCCTATATTTTTTTTTTTTGTAAAAGTCATACATATTCTTATTTTGTCACTTTGACCCCTGGATATGCACTATCTGCTTCTTGAAAAATCTAGAGAGTTTGGGATGGATATGCACTATCTATTTATTGATTTCAAAACGGCCTATTATAGCATTTATCCCTAAATGCATTTAAAGGCTCTGGCTGATCTGGAAGTCCTAGAAAATCTAAATAGACTTAAAACTAACCTTAAGTCCTGTGTTAACCATTCTTCCTGTATCAAATAATCCAATCCGGAAATTGAACAGAATACTTTAAAATCAAAAATGATGTATGGCAGGGTGATTCTTTTCAATCTTATCTTGAAGGGGACTTACTTCTATTCTGGTATTAATACTAGAGGAACCATCTTTACAAAGTCAGTTCAAATCTTTGCTTCCTCTGATGACATTGTTATTGCTAGAACTAAAAGATTATTAGAGGCATTTACTGCTATTGAGAGATCAACAGCAAAAATACACTTAAGTGTTAATGAAGACATAGACGAACCATGTTGATAGTTTTACTCACCTCGGCTCAAATGTGAACAATCGCGGGAAATTGGATTCCAAGATCAAACAATGCACAGTTGCTTCTAATCAATGTCTTAATGGTATTAAAAAATTTCTACAATCAAAATTAGTCACAAAATAATCCACTTGCTGTCTTTGAGAGAAGAGTTTTGAGGAAGATTCTTGGTGCAGTTAATATTAATGGTAGATGTAACAATGAGCTGTGCATGCAGATATTATCAAATATTTTAAAATTAATCGTATTACATTTGCTGGACACATCTGCCAAATGTATTCCGCCTTTTTAACATCAAGAGTTTTCAATTTCCAACTGACTGAGATGGGTGACTGGATTGACATGAACTTTAAAACACTAGGAGTCACTAATTGTATCACCTTGGCTAAGAAGAGATCAGAATGGAAGAAGATCCTGATGGGCTTGGTCCACAAAAGCCTGTTGAGCCAATAGAAGAAGAAGTCTTACACCTAATTGTTTACTTTCACTACCATTTGTGTACATCGATATGTTTTTTGGACTAAATGATTGGCAAATAAAAAATTTAGTGCTTTGATTTAATAGCATTTTCTTATTTATCCTAATGTTTCTATTTCTCCATTCAAGATCTCAAAAACTTGCAATAAAGCAAAGAAAATAAGAAATTGTAGTTGTGAATAGCAAAATTTCTTTCTTTAAATGAGGAAAAAGTTATGGATTAGCATTAAAGATTAATTACAAGTGCTGAAATTCAATGTTTTTCCCCTCAATGAATGGTAAAAAGAAGCATGATTCCAGTAGTTGTCAGCTTGTTATAAAGTTTGAGTGAATGGTTTGGTTTTAAATTTGTCTTTGCCATATGTTAAAATACCAGTTATCTGTCGTTGATATTGATACCCATTACTTCGTTGAAGCTCAAGAGTATTTCCATATAAAAAAAATGGAATAGCTATGATTTATAGTGACTCATAACACAATGCAGGATATTAAAGAACTCACATTTTTCTGTAGCCTTAAAGTAAAATAAGTTGGCTATAATATTAGTTTCTTATTGGAGTGTTTAACTGATTTTTAACATTTGTGAGAAGCAATAAAATGTGTAAGTGAAAAGTAACTAAAAGCAAACTTTTCAACTTAACATTTTATCATATTTTAAATTCATGTATAATAATGGGAGTACAAATAAGTTTCCGCTGTTTGAGAAAAGATGGCCCGACCTAAAGGTTATGTTGAAATTGTCTGATGTAAAACATAATATAAGTTTGGACATCTGGCAACAACATAACCTTGAAGTATTAGTGACTTCGTATCAGCATCACATAATTTTGTGTGTGCTGACATAAGTTCACATAACATAAGCATCACATAAGTTTTGTGACAAATGAGCATCATTTGCGAGTGACATTTGATTTATCTCTATAATATGAAGAAATCTGCATAGATTGCTTGTAGAAGCATTTGGTGAGACTGCTTTAAGTGAGAAAAGTTAATCATGAGTGGTTTCAAAGGTTTAAAAATGGTGAGTTTGACGTAGAAGACAAAGAACGTAGTGGATGACTGAAAGTGTACAAAGACACGGAATTGGAAGCATTATTGGAGCAAGATTCATGCTAAATGCAAGAACTTGCACTTACATTAGAAGTGACTCAATAAGCTATTTCACATTTTTTTAAATCATTGGGAATGATTAAAAAACAATGAAATTGGGTTCCATATGAACTGAAGTTGACTGGTGAAGAAAATGAATGTATAGTCACTTGTGATGAAAAATGGATCCACTACGATAACCCGAAGAAGAGAAAATCATGTGGACTACCTGGCCATGCTTCAAAATAGACATCTAAACCGAATATTCATGGAAAAAACCTCATGCTGTGTATTTGGGGGAATCAGCTTGATGTCATGTATTAGGAGTTGCTCAAACAATCGAAACCATTACCGGAGCTCTCTACCGAACACAATTAATGAGATTAAGCCGATGACTTTAGGAAAAACTACTCCAGACACAGCATGATAATGCTCACTCGCTTGTTGCGGCACCAGTTAAAACCTATTTGGAAACATTTAATTAGGAAGTCCTATCCCACTTGCTGTATTCACCAGACATTGCCCCTTCCGATAATCACTTGTTCCGGTCGATGGCACATGGCCTGGCTGAGCAGCTCACTACATCATATGAAGATACTAAAAATTGGGTTGATTCTTGGAAAGCCTCAAATGATGAAGAGTTCTTCCGACGTGATGTCCAAATGCTGCCAGAAATATGAGGAAATGTTGTGGCTAGTGATGGACAATAATTGGAATAAAACATAAAGTGCTGTTCTTTCAGAATAAATTCCTAATTTTTTGATGGAAAACGGTGGAAAATTATTTGTACATCCAATAATTTTGAATAGTTAATTCGGAAGTTATTAGTAAGTTAGTTATATACAATGATGATGTAATAATACAATGTTAGTTATATACAATGTGACTTATATACAATGATCCGATTGTTTTCCTTTAAGCTTCAGGATAAAATATCTACAAATGAAGCATTATTTGGAACCATAGACACCTGGCTGGTTTGGATGTTAACTGGAGGGGAAGTACATGCTACTGATGGTTCCAATGCTTGTGTGACTGCATTTTTTGATATATTTAAGGTATTTGATACATTTTGCATTACTTGTATATTCACTAGCTTTATTTGATGCAACATAATTATATTGGACTAAATTTACTGGTTTACTATTAAATTTTGTTTGACGCAGCGAAACACTTGTTTTGTTTTCTAGTTCTGTCATTTTCATTATTCTATTTATTTTGATGTTTTGCTGCTAGAGAAAATAATTTTATGTTTGGAAAAAGTTCTTCAGGTATTTTTTTATTACTTTCTCCTTGGGTAACAGTTAATCCATAGCAAATAAATTACGAACTCACTATGCTTATTCTTAATCCTCACCTTTGATTATTACCATATTATAAAAATATTTTGTTAGCTGTTGTTGAACTCTTAGGTTTCGCACTTAAAACTGTTATGTTAAGTAAAAGATTATAATCTTTTCTTTTCTTCCAGTTATGCTTTGGCTGATGTTGTAAAATGATTTTCAACTGAGTGCTAATTAAAATAATTCACAAAATTTTTTCATTAATATTGATTAGTCTTTTTTTTTTGTGCTTAATACCTCACGATAATGTCTTGTAGACATGCTCATTTTCTTGTCAGGGGGTACTAATTTTAAATGTAATACTCATTCAAACCAGCTATTTAAGAATCCTCACTATAGCTCAGCTTAAATATTTGAAAAAGTGGATAAAAGCCGTTTTTGCAGACTGTTTAAATAACGGATAGTAACAATTCTTCATCTGTGTATTTATCATTTGCTCAATGTAACGTAGTATCTCTTTATAAAATGTTAACATATATTCACTGTCCAGATATAGTGCAGCGCTTCAAATTTTCTAATAGGAATTTCCCAATTTGAAACTATAAGGCATTATTTTAACTTTTAAAGGCTAAAGACGCTCAACAAATCGTCAAATAGATAAAAAAAATTATAAAAATTGTTTTTTCCATTTAGTAAAAGATTGTATCATAAATTATTAAGGCCCTATCAGACGAGGGGAATATCGTTAACTCAACCTCAGACCCGATCCCAGTCGTGACTATTTCGACGACTAGGATTGCTAGAATAGAAAGATAAGTTTTCCCTCATTCTTTTTGCCTCAAAACAAGTTTATCGGCGTTGGCGCTTCTCTATTATCAGAAAAATTTTCCTCCCTCGCTTTAGAACGAGAAAATTCGTAAAAGAAAAATCTAGCCCCTTGGCATTAATGCGTAATATACGTAATACAGCAGAAAATATATTATTAAAATACATTGGTTTCTGTCAGCCACTGATATAAAAAAATGCTTACTTGATATTTAAAGATACTTCACACTTACATTTTTTTTTTAAATTTTAATATTTAGTGTACAGTAAAATGTAAAATTATACAGTAAAGTGTCTAGTCTTTAAAAATCATTTTAAATCAAATAGGTAATGATTTTCATTTGTATAATGACTTTCTTAGCCACATATAAATATGTAATATTTATTTTTGTACTAAAAAGAAGAGGATGAGCAAATTATATTTAACAATATTTTCGTGTAGCAATTAGGTGTTAATGCAATTCCTTTTTTAAATTTTTTTTTTTTATTATTAACATTACTATTTTTGTACTAATAATATTGTTGTACTTCAAATAGACATTTCGGTCATTTACATTAGACGGTTATTTATATGGAAAAAGCAAATATTCTGGATTTCGAAAGATTACATATTTTTTAAAATATATTGATTATTTGTAAAAAAAAGTAGATTAATAAAATAACGATAATCAAGGGAAATAATAAATTCCTGCATCTCCAGTAAAATGTGTTAATAAAATAGCGATAATTAAGTAAAATAATAAATTATATTACTAGTTTCAATTTTCTATGCCTTGTGGGAAATCGAACCCAGGACTCATGCTGGACAAAAAAGACGCTAATCACTATACTACATAATCTTGCCACAGTGGTTGAAAATAAGTATCTTAACCAACTTTGCATAACTTTTTCGTAATATTTCTTGATAACTTCTTTTAAATTTTAAGAACACCTAAACAAAAAAGTTTGATAAGGTGGAATCTTTAGATATTTTTCCAGTGATGCTGACTACAATATATAGTTTTTTTTTATACATCATTACTAAATGAACGTTTTGCCGGTTGGATTTTAAATATTATGTTCAAAAAAAATATTGAGGAAAATCTTGTAATTATAGTTTCACATTACTGAGTACGAAATAATTTTTGAGAATCATAGACTAAGAAGATTTTAAACGAATGCAGCAGTGATTCTATGCAGTCTAGATGTAATTGTTCATCAGATGCTGTGATGCCTTCTCAAAAATATTACTTTTATCTTATTGCTTAGGTATTTCACTAATCACATGCCTACTTTCCTTGAAATTTTTTTAACTTTTAATTTTCCTATCTATTTTTCGCTAAAATTTCCAAAAAATTCACGCTAATGGTTGGCGAAAACGGAAGGCATATGATTGGTCCCTAAATACGTTGGCTGAGATTATCCTCAGTCATGGATCAGGCAAAAACAGGTTTTGCCCCTGGAAATGGGCTTCTCGAACTGAGGATAGAGCAGAGTCAGGGTTGAGGATAAATCGCCCATTTGATAGGGCCTTTAGGGTACTTTCACGACTTCCTTTGGTGAGTCACCGAAGTTAGAGAGCCCGCCAGTTTCTGTTAGACCATTGCCAGTATTGTTTGTCCAAATGGTAGTTTTTGAGGATTAAAATTCTAACAATTGTTATAAAAAAGGATACATGATTTTTTTTTAGGTCATATGGCCAAAGTCTGTTGAAATACAATTTAATTGTAGTTTGTGTGTGTTCGTAATTTGTTAGCCTAACTCTAGTATTTCCTAGGTGACCATGCAAATTATTATCACTTTCTTTCAACTCATATGATCATTTTTGTTTATCTGTTTGGTTCCTAACTTGTATATTTATCAAGACTCAACAGCATACACTTCGCTGTTATTTTTTTCTTACTTAATAAAAATAAAATTATGTAGTTTTCCGTGAATGCCAGTAAGAATAATAGAAGAAGCCAGAAGATAATGCCACAAAGGTGTATAGTAATGTGAAATATGTTTTTTTACAATTGAAAACTTTTCCTGTGTAATAATAACGTACCTTCAGGATTGGCAATGTTTATGTCTTCACTATGACTATGCAATGTAAGATGGTAGAACATTAAAAATTACAGCGCATTGCATGTAACCTTTCATGTTCTTTTGATTGTCAGGATTATGTCATGGCAAATGAACTTTCTTCTTTTAAGAAAAATCACCGAACTTTTCCAAGGAAGATGTCTTAGTATTCCAGAATGTTTCTTAGCACTGGTTTTATTTGATTAATTCTTAATCTAGACTATTGATTATGAGATAATTAGGATGTATGTCTAGTTACAGTTAATAAAATTTTAAAATTCCTACAGGTTTTAAAGATTAGTTTTTTCTGTGTTTGGTATATTAAATATAGAATAAATCTTTTGCTTAGTATGAAGTATAAAATTAGTTTTTATAATAAATATATTCTTCTGCACAATGTTATGGAGGTATAAGAATTGTGAATGACTTTTAAAATTTTTACTCATTTTATTGCATATTTCATTTGAAATTTTTTATGTTCTTCCTTAATTTAAGCTTATATAGACTTATCTGTAGTTTTCTTTAAAAGAAGCATCAATCACTTGCCTTCAACAATTTTGCAAAAATGTCTTCAAAACATTTCTTTCAGCTGGATTATGCGAAAATAGTTCATTAGAAAATGCAGTTAAAGAGTATCAGGAGATTTGTCTCATTTAGTTCTATCAAAATTTTTAAATTTCAGATTTCATATTTCTATTTTAAAGAAACGGATCCCTAAACAAATAAGCGATACTCACTGTAACTTCACTGTTCAATTTTTTTTTTTGCCTTTTAAGAATTTGGAATCGAACACTTTTATGTTTTTATTTAAATTGCTGTTTAATTATGAACCCTTTTCTATACGTGATTTATTTCTAAAAGATCTTAACTGAAAATACAAAGGCTATTTGAAAAGTCAGTGACTTTTAAATAAAAATATATATACAAAATTAATTTTATTTCCCGACATAGTCTCCTTTCAACTTAATACACTTTGTCCAATGATTTTCTTGCTTCTTTAAGGCCTCTTTCAGATGAGGCGACTAGTTGATTTAACTAATTTATTGGATGAGTGATAAGGAGTGTAACAATATAGCAAATGGCAGGGAATCACCCGAACCCTTTCACACGCAGTCAACTTGTTCACCCAGGCGGTTTGTTTGTAGGCACAAATGCAGCTAACGTTCTCATTCTAACTAGTTGATTCAACACAAAAGACATAACTCGACATTCATTCTTTCATACCAGTCGCTTAGTTGAATAAATTCAGTTCAATATGGAAAGTGTTGCAATTGCAAGTTTCAATTTGGAACAGTTTATAGAAGAAATTTGTATTAGTTCAGCGATATTTTGCTATCAAGATATGTAAACTCACTTCCAAAAGTTTAGCATGGAGCTGTAAAATGGACAAGTATTTCCTTGATTGACACGAAATGCTGCAAATAAGTAGCTCTATGTTTATTCATGAAACAAAATAAAGAATTACAAACAGAGATAAAAAAAATATTGAATTCTCATAAATTATAAGGTGACATCATATTTGCGTCATTAACAAAATGATGTTTAAATTTAAAACAAACAACAAAAACAGACATTAATAGGGTATGTGAGCACCCCTCACCTGCATACAAAGTGTACAGCGTGAGATCATGCTTGTTATGAGGTGATCAACCACCAGAGTCCAGTAATCGCCATTCCTCCTGTAGGGCAGTTTCTAAACCTCCGAGAGTAGCTGGAGGTAAGAAATGTCTACATACAGCACGGTCGAGGGCATCCCAAAGATTTTCAATTGGATTAAGGTCCGGCGAGTAAGCAAGCCACTCCATACGCACAACCCCTTTACTCTCCAGAAAGTCATCAGTGATGGCAGCTCTATTGGGATGCACATTATCGTCCATTAAAACAAAAGGACCAACTGCTACAGCATACAGTTTCACAATGGGGTCTAAGACTTCCGATACCGTACAGCTTTCACAGTACCTTGCCTGAAGATGTGCAGGTCAGTGCGATATTCCAATGAAATACCTACCCAGACCATGATGCTTATACTGCAGAATGCATGATGTTCTGGTGCCAATTGAGTATGCCTTGTTCCCTCCCATCCAGATCTTTACACGCTTATCATTGGGTTGTAGGGCAAATCTAGACTCATCTGTGAACATAACGTTGCCCCAATCAGACACAGTCTAATTCACAAGCTGGCTCCACCACTTTAATCGTGCCCCTTTGGTTTGGGTGGTAAAGGAACACAAACTGGTGGTACCCTGGTGTACAAACCATTCATGTATAGCCTTCGACGAACAGTAGTGACAGATATCGTCTTACCAATGGCCGCTGCAACCATAGATGTCACACGTGTGGAGGTCGATCTTCGAATTCAGCTTGGCTACAACAGCAATATATCAATCTTCCGCGAGAGTCGTAACCCTTGGACGACCGGCTACAGGTCTTCGGACAACTATTTGGCTGGTTTGGAATTGTTTCCATAATCGTGGAATGATGAACGGCGAAGAAAAGAGCAACATCTGTGATAGATTGTCCTGCTTCAATGTGTCCGCCATCCCGCCAGCACTCATAATCTTCCATTCATCTTCTGGAAGCCATAGAAACACGTCTTGCTTAAAAACGAATCCTACGAATGTTCTAAATACCTTACATCAGCACTTGCATGCAACTCCTGTAACCCTTCACAATGCCGGCTTTTTATACGACTGCCTGTTTTGCATATTTCTGGACGTAAAACCGTAATCGGCTGTTACCTTACATATTTACATACTTTCTTCTACCTTAGCAGCAAATTTCAACTTCTTTCATTCAGATTGACTTGCGGAAATTAACATTTTCCTCTTTGTGCTTAGTTTTTGGAAGTGAGTGTACATTAATTCCTTAACAACGGTTGACAAGAAAATGTGCCAATTGAAATTTTAGTTTTTTTCTTTGCTAATAAATTGCGATTGTGGTTCCACTTAGTGTTTTTTAAAAATCATAAAACTAATTTTCCAAATAATCTGTAAAATTCAAACTATACATTAAATAATCTAAATAAACAAGGTAAAACTTAAAAACAATGACTGTATCCATTTCAATGTCGTCTGGAATGGGTTAAGTTAATATCGATATAAATAAATACAGATGCCTTCTCAATAAACTTGTTAGTACCATTCAAATTTAAAAGTTCATTTGTTATTTTGTTAATGGTGTTAATAATGGTTAAAATATCCAAAATCAAAACAATTTTTTTTTAACTTTTTAAACATGTTTATAAAAAAAGTTATTTAGATCCTCGTTATCATTAAAAAAAATTAACAGAAATATTTTTGTTTGGTCATTTCAACGAAATATATTCTTTATCATTGTTGTTACAGTGACATACGTCATTCTCTTTACACTACCCATCTTACAGCATTACTTTGATTTTACTTATACGGGTCATGTGCCATCAATCGGAACAAGTGATTATCAGAAAGAGCAATGTTTCATGAATACTGTGGGTGGGGTAGGATATCCCAATTAAGTAAGTGTTTCCAAATAGGTTTTGACCAGCGCTGCTACATGCGAACAAGCATTATCGTGTAGGAGAATAATTTTGTCATGTCTAGAGTAGTTTTTCCTTGAGTTCTCGGCTCAGTCTCATAAATTGTGTTCACTAGAGAGCTCCAGTAATGGTTTTGCTTAGTTTGAGTAACTCATAATGCACATCACTAAGCTGATCCCACCAAATACATAGCATGAGTTATTTCCCATGAATATTCGGTTTGGCATTCGGGAATCGTGACAGCCATCTTGCTGATAACTTTTTCATACTTAAATATTCATGCAGGATATTAGATACATGTTCATTTAAGATGCTTTCTTATCTATCTCATGTAAGTTCACACAACAGTCTTCCGACACAATATTAGGAATTTTGTGATCATTTCTTCAATCACCCAGGCTGCTCTGCATTTGTTATACTCATACAGCAACAAAGAAATTCTGTAAACCTCTTGTGAACCACGCCATATGATGGAGTCTGTGAGTAACATTTATTCAGCTTTTTGTCAGGTTCATAAACTGCAATTCATAAAACTGCAAAACTGGTTCATAATCTTCTACGCAAAATTTATTAACACCCACAATTCTCTTTTCTCCATAATCAAAACAAACACATTACCTATCTGCTTTTGAGTGTGGTAAAAGATAAATTACATGTAGCATTTTCTGAAAATTTAACTAGTGTTGCCAAAGATGATAAAGCTAACACATAATAATAAGAGTGCGATCAAAGCCCTACCTTTTTTGAAGTCATGGACTTATCTCGTAATCTGAATTTGTTCTTAAAATGACAACATTGGATTAGCTTTGAAAACAGAATGTAATTATGAACTAAAATATTTTTACAGATGAAGTGGATGAATTGGATTTTGAATGTTTTACAAATCCCATCAAATATGCTGCCAGAAATTAGAAATACAAGGTAATGAAAAATTACATTATTATTCTCCTGGTTACAAAAGCCTCATACTTTTTATTTGTGTCATATATTTAAATTTAATGCAGTTGACTCTCGATACTTCTAACTTGGATCCTCACATTTTTTTATACTTCCAAAAAATATGTTTTACTTGATTACTTTTTTGTGTAAATTAATCTTTTTATTTTGAATTTTTCCTATCGTATCTTCAATATTTCTACCATGATTTTTAAAAAAATTGTAGCAAATGCTATTCTTGCATTTTTTTTTTTTTTTTTACTCTTTTATTATACATTATTGAAAAGGAGAATGTGTCCTCTGGCATGCCCTTTTGTTTGGATGTCACGAGTCTGGATTTCCATAGCTGTAATCCTCCCTTTCCGGGCGTAGTCCAGTAAGGGGTAGGAAAATATAATCGTCTGTCAAAGCAGATGGGGGTCTTCTGCTGGGGGCTCACATTCTTTTTTCAATGATAAACATTACAGATCTAGAGTGCCTCACTTTGAAGCTGAGTAAGGGAAGCAGTAGTCGCTAGCTAACACCTCACCGCCTACCTAAATTTTGGTTAGACCATCATGTGCTGATTTTTTGTAGAGATGGCTACAAAACATAAGTGCACTATAATTTCAATAGCAGAGAAAAAGAGTCATAGATGTTGTTGAAAAGGGAGGAAAGAAGGAATTAAATTGCCAAGGAGTTATACACTCCGAAAAGTACTTTGTCCACAGTTTTGAAAAACAAGAAAACAATTTGCAAGAACTTTGATGATCGTCATAGAGAATATGTAAAGATGAAAAGTGACAACTATCCTGAAGTTGAGAAATGTCTTATGAAATGGATAACGCGGTGCCGTACCAAAACTTCCTTCTTCGTGGGAACATCTTAAGAGAGAAAACAGGGGTCGCATTTGCCCTAAAATTTCTAATATTCCTTAAATTTTTTTTCTCCTTAAAATTCCTAAAATTGTACTACTTAAATTTTTTGCTAACTCCTAAAAAAAATTTAAAAATACTAAAAATTCCCCGATTTTCCACCAAAAACCTGTTATTCCTCCAGAGGAGAAAATACTTTCTGTAATTTTAATAACTGAATTTTTACTATCGACAAACTGTTTTAATTTGTAGCTAAGCTCGTTTAAGTTTTCAGTTGAAGCACTTTTTTGAAGTACTTTGTATGTTACTTAAAAATTAAATAAGTGGATCTAATTAAATTCGTGAAATAGTATAATTGTTTGATATAACTTGTTTTGCTGAAAATTGTGGCATTGAAACAAGCTTTGGGAATGTTTGTGTTAGAAGCTTCTGTCAGCCTTTAAAGAAATATACCTAAATTTTTTGAAATTATCCTAAAATTTTGGAATTATCCCTAAATTTCCTACTAAAATTTTTAAGAAAACTCACTGCACCCTTTGCTAAGGATTTTAGAAAGCAATTGGGATATGTGGAATTCAAGGCAAGCAACGGCTAGATTAAAAATTAAAAAAACAAAACAGCATAACTTTTCATAAAATTTGTAGCCGAACAAACTACGAATGCCCACCACACTGTTTAAGATAGATATTTGAATTGAAATATGGTAAGAATTAATTTTGTGTTCCTTTTTGTACGATTCACATTTATCAAATATTTTTCCTGGGTTTTTGGTGTCTCGAATTTAATGCACTTCCCTTCGAGTTTGAAATAGCTATAGTCGACTTTAGTATAACATTTTCTGCTTATTACTGTATTTTATATGTATATTTTAGATAATGTATTTGTGCCTAATTTTTTTATATTTAATGTTTTCAGCTTCTATGTGTTGAGGGTATTTTTTGATTATTGTAATTATATTACTAAAACTTTTTCAGGTTCCTATAAACTGATTTATGTTTTTAATTTTTAGTGATTCATTTGGACAGACATTGCCAGAAATATTTGATGGTTCGATTCCTATTTGTGCTCTGGTAATTATTTATTTCCACAAATAAAGAATTTGATAATGACACAAACTTAAAAATATTTTTCAGCCAAAATTATTTAAAAATTTCTTATGCTCAAACAATGACCAGTGTTCAATTAAATAAAAAGTAGTAATTAAAGAAATATATATAAGTAATGAATTCATGCCACCAAAACTGTGTGATTTATTAACTGGAAGATATATTTCTAAATAAAATTTTAAGTACAGTAAAAGCTCGATTATCCGACATTCAATCAACCGGAATGTTTTGAAAATCAAGTTAGGTTAGAAAAATTGCGCTATTTTGCCAAAAAATGGCGATAAATCGCTAACTGTTGATTTGATTTTTTAAAAATTTAATTTGAGTGGGGTTTTCATTCTTGATTTAATAGTTTTTAGTTCTTAATGACAAAATAGCTGAATTTGCACTTATTTGAATTGGATATGTAATTATAAAAAATTAGTGTATTTTATTTTTTGCGGCAAAATTCTGGTTTATCCGAAATGCTGAAGTGTTTGATTTTAGCCTACTTTGAATTATCAGCAAAGATACATTAATATTCTTAATGGATATTTTGTGCTCAGCTTTCATCTGCATATATTTGGAAAAAAGTTTCAGATTGAAATATATTGTGGTTATATGTCAAAACGAAATAAATCTGGCTTGTTTTAATTTTATAATCAAAAGGGATTTTATAATCGAAATTTATCCGTAGCATTTGGAAAACATGTTCCAACTGGTAATTTTTTTGCAAAAGTCTGATTTATCTGGAACGAAACCTTCGTAGTTCACGAAATACAGTTAGTAGGTAAATAATATTTTGAAAACAAAAGAAAAAATAAAAAGTTATAAAAAAATATGAACTATATCAAATGAAGGAAAAGTTTAAATAAAACTTCAAGAAAAGTGTTCACAAAATTCAGTCTGGAGCTGCGATAGCGGTATATATAAATAAAAAGAAAATTCAGACAAAAAAAAAGAAATTTATATTTTGAGGGAGGAAATAAATTACACAAGATAAAACAACTGTATTTTCATTCTGGTCAATACTCTTGCACTTGAGTGGAGTTAGTTTTGAAACAAATCTATTACTTTGAAAGTAATTGTCACATTGAAGGAGCTGGTTTGTAACCTAATCGCTTGGCAGTGTGGTGAAGTGTATCGAGAACTTATGAGAAATAAAAATAAGAGATAATATTCGGGGGGGGGGGGGGAATGTATAGAAATGGTTTTAAAGCTGGGCGCTTCATATTTAGTCTGAACTTAGCCTATTTTTTAGATATGTAAACTTTTAACTTCCATCTTCACTGGAAGGGAATTGTTAGTTCATTAGGTTGTAGGGCCAAGTGAAAAAACTTTTTGGATTTTCTTATTAGTACTAATTCAAACAGCTTAGAAATGCAGATGGATTATCTAGATACCTTACAATACTATCTTCAAGGCTATCAAATTGACGGCAATTCAGTAAAACCAACGAAAAATTCTTGCCTTGTTCCATCTGTTGCAAAATTCCTGTTCCATCTGTACTTGATTTGAGTTGTAAGGTACTGTATACAGAGGAATCACAGGAAGGTTTCCATACACCTTTTGGATTAGTCCCAAATTAGCAGAGGGCTTGAATCTGCACAACAATATTATGTTGCTGTGTTTGAGATGCCATGCTACACTATTTAAACCTTTTTCCTCCAAAGTACTCTTTTATATTTGTTGTCAGGATCTTTTGTTTCAGAAGCAGACAATTGAAAAGTGTGAAAATGTTACAGTAGAACATCCCAAATCCGGAATCGTCGGGACTTCGGCGATTCCGGATCTCGGAAAATTCCGGATTTCGGAACATTTCCGATTTTGGAAATTCCCGATTTCGGAAAATTCCGGATTTCGATTATTCACGTTTTTTTACATATTATATTATTCATAAATAAAATAAAAATATATAACTAAATACAATTAATTATGAAACATGCAATTTTATTTGTTTTGGAAAAACATTTGCTTAATGGTGAGTTGTTTTAATAATTTTGGCTTTTGGCTAATCAGCTTTTCTCTGATTTTGTGGATAGCCATTATTTCAGATTCTGAAACAAAATCTCTTTGCTCTAGTCCTTTAATGGCAGTGCCCAAAATGTCTACTAAGTGATCAATAGGGATTTTTTTTTCGATTTCTTCTTCTTCACTGTCCTCACTCTCGGATATGGTTGCACTTCCCGGCATTAGCACCATATCGCGGATTTCGTCATCCGTAAGGGAGCACACGGTTGGAGCGTCATCGTCACAATGGAAAACATCCAAAATGTCTTCTTCGGCCAATTTCGTACCCTGTGATTTCACGTACTCCATCAGCTCAGAAATTTCTTTCTTGTCTTTATTGATTCGAAATCCTTCGAAATCATTTTCCTCTTGATCGTCGTCGGCAAACAGCGTTGCCGGCCACAAATTGTGCCATGCATTTCTTAGCGTTGTTGCTGGCATGGCATCCCAGGATTTTGCTGCGTTCCACACAGCCATTTTAAGGTTGTAGGATTTCAAAAAATCCTGCATCGTCTCTTTTCCGTTCAGACAGTTCAGCATATTCCTCAAAAAGTCCGACTTGTATCGGCATTTCAATGCGCGAATTATTCCCATGTGTCCATTGGTTGAAGGATTGATGTACAGTTGGGAGGGAGAAATAACACCGAAACGTTATCTTTCACCAACAGTTCCGGAGAGAGATGCGCGGTACAATTATCCAGTATGAGCACTATCTTCGCATCATCAGGAAAACCAACGGAAGATAAGTGTTGGCGGGCTTCAGGAATGAAATGGTTTTCAAACCATTCATTCATAAGAACTTGCGTCATCCAAGCTTTTTTGTTCGCTCGATAAATCACGGGAAACACTTTAACACCTTTGAACGCCCTTGGTTTTGCCGACTTCCCGATGACAAAAAGTTTTGTCTTATGGGTTCCAGCCGCATTACCGCATGCCAGAATTATTATCCTTTCTTTCGAATCTTTTAATCCGGTAGGGTTCTTTTCGTCCGCCGTCGTTAATGTGTCTCGAGGTACATATCGCCAGAACAAGCCAGTTTCATCGGCGTTGTAGATTTGTTCTGGCGACAGACTTTCGTCATCCACAAGCTTCAAAAATTCACTCACGAATTCTTCAGCAGCTTTCGTGTCGGCTGAGGCTCTTTCTCCGGAAATCTTCAGATGCCGCAATCCATGCCTCAGCTTGAATTTATCAAGCCAACCTGTTGAATAGATACAGTCGGTTGACAATTCCATTGATTTATGGAATACTTTGGCTTGTTCCATCACAAGTGGTCCGGACAATGGCACTCCTTCACTCCTTCGTTGTCGAATCCATTCGATCATAACTTTGTCATGCTCTTCACTTTTAGCGTGACTGATTATTTTTCTCTGGCACATTGCAACAGGCGAGTCCGAATCGGCGAAGAACTCAAACAGTTCTTGTTTCTGCTTTTTAATATCGTAAACAGTAGATTTTCCCAATCCGTACTCTTCGCACAAGTTAACAACCGATGTTCCGCTCTCCAGCTTCTTAATCAAGTTGACTTTGTCCTTAATTGACAAAGTCACG
This sequence comes from Linyphia triangularis, assembly GCA_963978545.1. Classification (NCBI taxonomy): domain Eukaryota; kingdom Metazoa; phylum Arthropoda; class Arachnida; order Araneae; family Linyphiidae; genus Linyphia; species Linyphia triangularis. The sequence goes on from OZ021721.1 coordinate 124,992,047, forward strand.
TGTTTTCGTTTGGCTTTTCCGCCACTGGACCCACTCGAAATGCTACGTTTTGGCATATCGTCGATGAAAAATATTTAAAGTTAATTGGATAAAGTAAATTTAAGTTAGTTAGATAAAGCTAATAAAAATTAAATTTAATAAAAAAAGATGAATAAAACTTAAGATGATTTGGGAAATTTTCAAAAGCAGAGATCAGAATAAAGCAGTGTGAAATTCGCAAAAGCTAGTCCGGAATTGAAATTTTTACTCCAGTTCGTACTTCTAAACTGACCAGGGTTTGCAGCATAACCGGTTTGCTGGCATTCCATAAGATCCGATGTTGTCCAGAACACAAAGAGCCGGAGAAAATTCGCGACCTTTCAATTCCTCATAACAAAGGATGCCCTTCTGAAGGTCGCGACAGGGTTTGCGGAATTTCTTAACATCCCCCCCCCCCCTTCGCGCGCGACTTGACTATCTTCTTCGGTGTTCGCGTGAGAAAACGAATTGGAGTTTTTTTTTTTTTTTTTTTTTTTTTTTTTTTTTTTTTTTTTTTTTTTTTAGAAATCGTAAAAAGGTCCGGATTTTAGAAGTTTCCGGATTACGGAAGTCCGGATTTCGGATGTTTTACTGTATTATGAACCTATCAGATTAGTAATCAAATTGTTTATTTAATGTAGGTAGGAGACCAACAGGCATCTATGTTTGGAGCAGGTTGCTTTAAAGAGAATGATATAAATTGCACCATGGGCACTGGGTCATTTTTAAACATGAACACTGGCTTTACTCCAAAAGTTTCAATTAATGGTATGTCTGTTTTTAAAGTTATGCTATTCTAAGTTTTCAACATCTATATACTCATAAACTACTGTGAACTGATTTTTATTATCAAAGTGTCATTTTAAAAGAATTGAACTGTAAATGTGCTAAGATTGCAAAAAAAAAAATCTTTAATTTAATTCGAATAATTTTCACCATTTCACTATTGAACTTGCTAGAGTTTTAACTCGATCAAAAAACGTTAAGATCTGCCTTATTAACCCTAAAGGGTTGAAAAAAATAAATAAATAAATAGCTATGAGTTGGTAAAGAGGTACAGCACGCAAAAAATCTGAACGATTTACTATATCTTTGGGTCTAATTGTCGTAGAATCTTGCAGGTTGCACCAAAATGTTTTGTTTACGATTGTCTATATGTCTGGTAAAATTTTTTTGTTTCGGGGGCTGTTTACTAAGTAAATTTAACTCTATATTTGAAAATTTCAATGCAAACCCCTATTTTTTATCATTTCATTCGATTTAAAATACATCATTCTAAATTTCAATTGATTTTGTTGAAAAACACATCACTTATGAGCAAAAATGTTTTGGTCGATCTTCAAGGCGAACTTCAATTAGAAGAAATGTATTTTTAAAGTTCTATTTTAAAGCGGAGGAAATCAAATGTTCAGGGCGTTGTGTTTCACGACCGTTATAAAAATACAGGTCAAGTAAACACAAAAGTATCATAAATTATTTACAAGATTAAAGATGTGCATACTTCGTACGAAATAAATAAAATATCGAAAACTGTCATTGCAAAAATAGTAATATATTAACATATATTACTGATGATTAGAAAATTGACAAGTATAAAATGTAGGCATTAGTAAACAGTATTCAGCAAAGCGCAGTTATTTATTTACAGAAACATTACACTGTAAGCACAAATGTAACATAAATGTTGCAATTATTTATTAAATGAAAAAAAAATCATGTTTTTCAACAATTGCCAAAAAAACGGTTCTAACGATTTTCATTAAAATATCTGTGCTAATGCCGCTTATGGTGTTCTAATCGTCCCGACCTCTGAAATTCTTGTAGAAATATGATAAAAGCGTATAAACTTGAAAAACAAATGCATTTAACTCGGAGCTTTCTGCCCTTGAGCATCGCCCATCAACGATTGATGTTTTTTTTGTTTCACATACAAGAAAGGACATTTTAATGTCCATTGAATAATGTCGTAATTTTTTCCTTTTTTCCCCTTGCCCATGTATAAATTATTGCCAAAAACAGTAAATAACACCATATCAAATTTTAATGCAATGACCAATATTATAGTGTAATTGAACGTTGTGCAATGTTTCACACCCCTAGTTGCCCTTCAATTAATCTTTAATTATTTTCAAATGTTATCTACTTTAACTCTTAAAGTGAGCTTTTTTTTACATTTTCACTAAAGAATTGAGAACCAAAAATGAAAAGAAACAAAATTATGGGGGGGGGGGTAGTTGGGGTTTAGACCGTGATAAATCCAAGGAAAGCAAAAAAAATTTATGTTTCTATTCAAAAAATGTAAAAATTGTTTTATTAAATAATAAAAAAAATTTATGCAAAAGTTAAATGCTATTTATAATTGGCCATTTACAAACTATCGTTTGAAACAAAAATTACTAAAATATATTAAGAATTTATGGCCAAAAACCTTTTCTTTTTAACATTAATTTATTATTTTGTTTTTATCGTTTAAATTACTAACCATTCATTGGAAAATTGAGTCTTTGGTATTTCGACTTTTTTGATTTCTATATCAAAATATGGTATGATATTATGTGATTGCCATTGAACTTTTAAAGTTAGGTTTTGTTTTAATATGTAGATGACTCCTCATGACAAAAAGACAAACAAAAAAAACTATATGCAAATGTTAAAGTCCTTCCATGATTTACAACGGTATTTATTACTCTTTGTTTGTTATTTCATCAATTAGAGCACAAAATATATAGCCATTATTCAGATTTTTTTTTTTTGCATACTGTACCAATGTCACCAGACTTTGTTTCGCCTTTTTCTAGGTTTCTGCTGATTCTACTCTTACTATTGCTTGGTAGCTATTTGTATTCGAAAGTAGAATTTCCAAAACTGTGCGTCAAGACCCTAGTAGAACAAGGGTAAATTTTTGGTGGGTTGCGATAAGATCTTGACAAGACCACGAAGTTTTGAAGCATTTCAAATGTTTATAATCAAAAATAATGTGAACATTTCTGAAAGCATAATCACAGAGATATCAAAATTTTAATATTTTGTTAAAAAAAATTATATTATTACTTTATTGACGAGGAACTTATTGACCTAGCTGAAAATACATTACTAAAATTGTCTTTTAGTCTTAGCAAATGTCAAAATTCTATTTATCTGAAACTTTCCCAATTCTTTTACTGAAATTAGTCCCTTTTACATTTTCATACTTTTTATAAAGCTGGATTTTTGACAATGTAGGAATTAAAACCAAGTATTGAAACCGATCATGAACTCCTTGCGTCTGAAAATTACTTGAATTCACCTGGATTTCATTGCTTTTATCTACAGTAATTGAAAACAAGCTGTCACTTTCACTAAAAAGTCACTTTTGCACACTTTGGAATACTAATAAATCTCATTTAACTGATCACTGTTGAAACTCTTTCCTTTTGCCAAAATTATTTTAATCACAATAAGTAAAAGATAATGAGGCATAATTGTCCATTCAGTTGAACTTTGTGTTGCATAGTAACGCTGTAAGCAAAAGAATTTTAACCAATCATTGTTGAAATTCTTTTCTGTTGCCAAAATAGTTTTAATCAGAATAAATAAAATATATTTAGGCATGAATGCATAAATTCAAGCTCATTTTTAATAAATAAATTTTAAAACGTATTTTGTTGAATATTTTGCTGATAGACATGTTTTTAATATTTTAAATTAGATAGAAACAGCATGCAAACCCTGACAATAGAATCTACACTATGTTAATGAATATATAAATTGATAATGCATATAAAGATTTGTATTCAAAACTTTGTTTTTACGGGTTATGTTATTTAAAAATACTTATGTAAAATTATATAAAAGTTTTTTTATTTCTTCACATAAGTTTTCTTTTTGACAATAAAACCTCTTTCGGAAGGAACACATGCTGTTCGTCTCTGAAAAAGTTCAATATGCCAGGGATGAAGTGGGTCGCTATGATTTCGATTTCTAAAAAGTAGGTTGTAATATTTAAAAGTTTGGTGACCCTTGTTCTATAGTTTATTTTAAGTCAGAGAGTGTGTTCACTTTTTTTCTTATAAAAGGGGAAATAAATGAAATTCATAATAAATTAAAAGAGGAAAAACTATGTTTTAAATTGAATTTCAAATTTCTCTCCTTTCTCGCTTTTAAATTTCAATCCAGCCTTCAAATCATTTACATATTTCCATTGTTTGAATATAACTATTTAATGCATGATTATAATTTATTTTATATACTTTTTAGGTGTTTATCCTTTGGTGAGTTGGGTTTTATCATCTAAAACAACTTACATGGTAGAATCTAGTATACATGATGTTGGAACCATGTTGTCTTTAGCACAAAACTTGGGTAAGTGGGAGTTCACTCAGCATAATATTTTCTAATCAAACATTTTTGTAACTTGAATCCTTTATAATTCACAGGTCTTTTCAGTGATGCAAGTGATTCCTGTAAAATTGCTCGGTCAGTATTAAGTATGTACATTTTACTTATTCTCATTTAAGCTGAAATTTGTTTTTGTCTATGCATGACATTGGGTTGTATTTAAGATTGTTTGTCAAGGGTGAATCAAAGTTTCCAAGAATGTATAATTACATGAAAGTAGCTGTAACTGAATGTATAATTACGTGAAAGCAATGTGAAAAGAGAATGGGTCATATGATCTGTGTCTATGATTGTTAGGGAATCTGCTGTTAACCAGTAAATAGGCTTTTGATAAAATATCTATATGTTGTTGGTTTTGAGTAAGTTCTTTAATCTCAAAACATTACCAATTCAAACTTGTTTACATTTAGAAGTGATGAATATTTTAAATATTAAATTGCTTGATCACAGAAAAAGTCACCATGTAATGTGTCTTATTATTAAAACTATATATTTAATATTTTTATAGGCTCTGAGGATATTTATTTTCTTCCTCATTCGACATTGTTACAGGTATGTTGGACTTTCAAGATGGATTTATTTAAAAATCATTTGATCACATAATTTTATTTTGTTTTAACATTTTAAAGGAAAAATATATTTGTATCTCAATGTTTACTCACTAAAATACACTGGTGAATAGGGTAGATTGAAATTTGAATTTCCAAAATGCCTGTATGTTAGAAAGTTGCATTTTATAGTTCTAATGCAGGGGTCACAGACGTCCTATATGTCCTATAAATCCAATATATTTTTAAAAATTGGGGGAACGTCCTATATTGTCCTATATATCCTATATTTCTATGTTGATTCAACCTATATTTTCTTCGAATTCGTAGTAACGGCACCGTTCATTGTGGTATTTTATATTTTGGATTCTTAGCCTCAAACGTAAGTGAAAGAGACGCGACTAAATCAATGTTTGTAAACGGCTGCATCTTATTTCTTGTGAAGTCACGTGCAACTCAACTCGATTCAACTGGACCGCAAGAGTTGTAAAGTGTAAACATGTTCATAGTGCGCTGGGCGCGTGCTTGAATATCTGATCTGTTTTTTCCTCCAATATAGTAAAGTAATTGGTAATTATGCAGCTAGATAGCGAAAAAGAAAGATAAGCAGAAACAAAACTCTGCCTCGGGAAGAACGGATAAAAACAACTTGCAGGACTAAAAGAACGACATTTCAAGTGCTCAGTCAATAATTGATGAAGGAAACAAAAGGGTTAAGATTTAATGCAAGGTGTCGAATTGCGATATTTCCAAAAAAGTAGCTAAAATTAAAAATAATGTCAAAACATTGTGTTGTCCAAGTGCCGGAAAACCAAGTCAACTGGTTGCTACATTCGGCTCTAAATCTCCGACTTTTCGCCTCCAATCCATCCCTCACCGAATAGTAAATCTGAACCAAAAAAAGACTGCAAAGCAAACAGGGGTTAAGATTTACTGTACGGTCCCCCTTGGCGACTTTTTGAAAGTTGGTGATTCGGCGCCGAATGTGTTTTGACGCCATTTTGGATTTGGCGACACAGCCTTTTGATATCGTTTTCAATTTAGCGATTTTTTTTTTTAAAAGTCGCCAAGGGGGGCCTTACAGTAAATCTTAACACAAACAGCAATAATAAGAAAATACTTAAAAGAAATTGGGGCAGCTCAAAGCACTTATAGATGCTGGAAGACTCAAGATTGCAAATAATGTAATTAATAAAACTTGATTTATTGATGAATACTAAGGGTGGAATATTGAGTTAATAACGAATAAAGGATGACATATTCAGGATCAGGCGATTTCTTTTTTTAATGGTATGTTTTCTATTCTCTTAAATTCAATATAACGAGTTTTAAAGGGAGACAGTTATTTTCTAAGTAATTAATTATAGATATTCCTCTCTTAAAAAGGAACATTTATGTTAATTGTTACTGTGTAAAATTCCTCCTAAGTTCGTCTTATATGTTCATTTCAATAACGTTTCATTTAAAGTTTTAATTAATGAAATATATAACGAGTTAATTTTAAAGTTCAATAAAGACTGTGCAGTTGTTTGATGTTTTCTGTTGTCCAATATTTTTTTTGTAAAAATCCTATATATTCTTATTTTGTCACTTTGACCCCTGCTAATGAAGTGCACAAAATTTCAATCATCTAGTTTTAATTTTTGTGCAGCCCCAATGACTTTGAAATATTGATTTTTGAAGGGAAACACATGTATTTTATATCTTCCATTTTGCTAAAAATGTATTTGTTATGGATAAGACTATGTAAAAAAAGCTCTTATTAAAATGTAGTTTGATACAAAATAAGAAAAATTGTTATTCATTGACATCTTATTTTGTCCCAACGACCTCAAAATAAGGGTTTAAAAAAAAAAACGTACAAAAAGATTATGCATTCTGCTGAGCAGAGAACACATTTTGCTTTATAAATGACATCGCAAGTTGCGATGATATTGACAGCCAACTCAATTGAGCTTAGAGATGGTCGTTATTTTTGTATCTGTAATATTTTAAAATACATTTTTTGTGACGCACATTACGACTGCTTTGATAACAAGATATTTAACTGTAGTAAAGAAAATGATTTGATAGTGAGACACATATTTGTAAGTTTTAATCTTGTTATAAATAAAATACTAAAATAGATTTTTATAAATAATTAAAATTTACATCATATGGTTATTTTATATATTTATAATATTAGATTAGACAATTGTCATTTGTATCAGTCATAAGTTAGAATCTGTTTAAGGAACTGAAATTTTTTAAACGTATCGTCCACTTTTTTGAAAGCAAACATTTCTTATAAACATGTCAAACATAAATTTAAAAAAATCTTTGTGTAGTAAATTACACTAGAAAGAGGGCTAAAGTTAATAAAAAACTCTTTTAATTAAAAAAACAAAAATCAAGTGCATTTTGCGATGTACACTAATAAGCAGTACGCTATAATACACAAAAATATCTCTAAAAACACCAAATTTTTGTACGAACGTTGTATTACTTTTATTTGTTAAATTGTATCATTATTTTGCACCTTTCTTTTTTATTTATGGGAATAAAAATTTTGGATTATTTTCATTCATTTTTTACTAATTCTGTGTTCATTTTTGCCAATTCTGTGCTCATTTTTAAAATCAATGTGGCAGGGGTTAGTATTAACTAATTATAACAAACCTTAATACATTGTCAAAATTGGTCAAAAGGAAAAAATTTCGACTGTGTGCAATTGAATTCAAAAAAATTTAATTTTTCAAAAAATTTACATTTTCGTCATCTTTTTAACAACTTTAGGCTCGTTGCGGCACGAGTTAATATTAATTTATCGGAATGAAATTTGGCACACTGTCAAAATTGATTAAAAGGGAAAAAATGAGGGGGTGAGAGTTAAAATCAGATGAAATTTCATTTTTGACCTCATATAAGTACCACCCTAACATACATGCATCATAATTTTTTTTACGACAACAAGTCTGAATATTTTTTTACTTGAAAGTTTATTATATATATATATTTTTTGGCTCTAACTTATAATCAGGAAAAAAATTAGGTGTTACTGGAAATAATCAGGGAATTTCAAAATAACTTTTCTGTAGACATCCTGAGAAAAGCTATGTGCTGAACAGTTAGGCTAATTGTTTGTCTATTGCATACTACTAATACTAAGAAGTAGTGCTGTAGAGGGAATGTCTTCTGGGTATTCTGTAGTCCCCCCTTTCTCCCAAATCTATCACTCACACTTGTTTTTAAGAATGATAAATCTGCTACGACATTGGCTAATAGGACTAAATCTTCATGAAGTTTCAAAGCACATTATCAAAAATATATAAAAAGGTTAGTAATTTAAACAATCTTTAAAAAATTCCAATCAGTCATCTAAATTCCTCTTCAAATGTGCCTATATTTCAATATAGCATTCATGCTTAATACAAAATCCAAAATTGTCAATGTTTATTCAATTCATAGAACCAGAAACATCAGTTCAGGCAAGAAGGAAAAACAAGGCCACCGAAGATCATATAACATTTTACTCTCCAATTAAACTATCAAGTCAAGCATGTTCAATATTACTTTACACCTGTTATTTCTACCTACTGCAAGAGAAAAAAGACAATTTCATAGCTCAGTCTGTAAAATTCTCTTAAAAGCTCTGTGTGCAAAGTCTACTGTCCTCGTCTATAAACCCTATAGATTTTGAAATAGATGTTTTGCAAAATTTATGTAAAAGATTGGAGAAGTTATATGCAACTTAATTTTTCTTATACTATTTGAAAAGTATGTTTATTTTAATATCTTTAAACTAATTTATGCTCTATGATGGTAGTTATGTGATAAATTGAAAAATATGTTTTAAAAAAAATATTTCAGAGCACAACAGAGATATCCTCAAATACCACTTCAATCATTGGTTTGAAGTCTCAAACATCCAAAGAACACATAGTGAGATCCCTCCTTGAAGCATTAGCTTTCCAAATCTGCTTACTTTCAGAAAACATGGAAAGTTATGGAGTAAAGAATGCTACAATAATTAGGTAATAATTCATTGCTGCACTGTTTTGTATTTACAGTTTACACATTGTTTAAATCTTTTTAGTTGAATTTTTGCATATAAATTAAGTAAACTAATTGCTATCTATGCATATGGGGGATTAATGCTGAGAAAGATATTAAAATAAAATTCTCACTGAACATCCTTTTGATTTCATGACAACTCTTATTTAAAGAATATAATTGTAAATATTTATTTCTGATGTTCTTTAATTTACTTCTTTTTCTACAATGATTTATTTGCATTCTTAAAACATTTCAGAATATGTGGTGGAGTTTCACAGAATGATTTCATACTTCAACTCATTGCTGATTTGTTAGAGAAACCAGTGATAAGATTGAAAAATTACGAGTGTTCCAGTATCGGGGCTGCATTCCTTGCTGGACTATATTGCGGTAGGTAAAAGTGTTCTCAAGGAATCAGAATAGCACCAGAAGCAATTTTTTCATTTAAAGGGCCAGTAAATGAGATCTTGAGAAAATAGTTCAAGAAATTAGTGGTTTTATTGAGCATATATCTGACAGAACTTTGTCAGTGTATGGATCCAGTGTTGTTTTTGTGCAACAAATACAGCTCAGTCCCATAAACAACTGCTTGATAAGAAAAATCTCTTCATTGTGTATACAGACACAGTTAGATCAGTAAGCTCCTTTTACAGAACTAGTGCAAAATTGATGAGAGAACTGAGAAAAATTGTTGAGGCATTTACCATTGACTTTTTAACTTTCAAGCCAATTTGTAACACAAGATGGGCAGATTCCTTGCAAGCATCAATAGAACTTGTATTGTGTAACTATGCTGCAATTACTTCTCATTTGGAACAAGTAATTTTTCCGCATTCACAAACTAAACATATGCCAGGTGTAAAAGCCATAGCATCAGGGATTTTAAAGAAATTGTAGGTCTATAACATGATGTATATGATCTTCTCTGTTGCTGATTTTATTGGTGTTATGTCAAAAGTGTCCCATGTCTTAGAGTCTGCAGACATTTTACTGAATGTGACCAATTCTAAAATGAAAAAGGGTGTCAATAACATTAATACAATGAAAAAAGATGTGAAGGAATGTCCACGGTTACTTGGATTTATGAAAGAGTGCAACGTCATTGATCATGCAAAGTATAGATTTCAAGGGCAGGTTTTACTTTTGCCTGCTAAGAAATGTAAAAATCAGGCAAAAGTGGAGCCATGGGAAGCTACAGTTAATTTTTATGTGAGTTTTCAGGTATTTTTAACCAAAGGGTCACCACTACTTCTCCATTGCTGAGAGTATTTTAAACAATGGATGCATTATTTATTCCAAATTGTGAGGAAAGTGAGTTTAATAGTTACAGTAATGAATCGATTGAAGAAGTGGTTGAAATGTTCGGGTTGGACAAAGGCAGATACCTTCAACAGTGGAGAAAGCTAAAATCTTTAATTCAGTCGAACTTTACAGGCTCAACGAATTTCCTTCGTTTATTTAAAATGTTATGCAGTGATTCGCTCACACATTTGACTCAAATGAAAAAATTGGTCAACATTCTAATTGCATACCTGCAAGTAATGCTGAGGTAGAAAGAGTATGGAGCTAGATGAAGAACACACTTGGAGAGCAAAGCTTATCTATAACCAAAGAAACTTTGCAAGCTAGACTGTGAATCCAAAAAAATGGACAAGACATAGCTAGTCAATATTTAACGAATTCCATCAATATGTGGTGGAAGCATTCCTTGGATTCTGGTTCTACTAGGAGTCAGGATTTTATTTAAAAATTTATGAAACATCAGTTCTTTATAATGATGTTAACTAAATTTCTTTTTATTACCCTTTGATTTTGTCTCCTCATTTAATTATATTAACAATGATTCATTTAACATGCAGGTACGAATTATATCCTCTAGCCTGTGCTCATATAAATTTTTTTAGTGCTTCAAAGTGGCATGTTCAATTTTACATTATGTTTAAAATTACAAAAGGAGGATGCAGTTTTCTTGGAAATATACATTGTTTATGCACAGATTTTTTTTTTTTTTTTTTGAAATTTGGCTACCATTCTGTGGAGTTTAAGTAGCCATTGGCTACCAGTAAAAAAATTGAGTTTTAAGATGTACACTGGTGGTACGAACAATAAAATTATTGTGTTTTTAATAAAATCACTAAATAGCTATTCCTTTGCCTAATCAAAACCTAAGCAATAAAATTGTATTACAAAGGTTTTTCTTCCAGTAATAAAAGCCGATCAAACGTTATAGTGGTTAGCGTGCTAGCTTCTAGACCGCGAGGTTGCCGGTTCGAGTCCCGTGTAAGGCATGGGTGTTTGTAAATGTATGTTAGCTTGTCTAATGACGAATGTTTTGGCGCATTATAGCCCTTGTGTTGCTGACAGCGCCAGATAATCTGAAAACAACCAACCAATCAATCCAGTAATAAAAAAAAATCTCTAAAATGTGATACAAAATAAATTCTGTACAAACTTTGAATCAGTCTTTTTGAAAGCATAATATTATAAATTGTAATTCTTTTAAATCCTCTGCAGACAGATAAATACAAACAACAAGTTTCATTAAACAATAAGAAATAACAAAATTGTATGAAAGCACATTTATTTATCAGATTTAAATGGAATTTTTTTTTTATTCCTAACAAAAATTATGGATGTTTTCTTACAATTTCTGATTGATTAACTGTGTTTTCATTTTGAATAAACTGGTTTGCGAGGCTTTGAAAGTTGGTATCTATACACAATAATGGGTCTCCACAGCTAGTTTCTTATAAATAAAGCAATAAAAACACATAGTTACTATATGAATCCAAATTCTGAGAAATATATGAAAAGATTGAAACTGAAGTCTGAAAGATTTTGAATGAAATACTCTAAATTTTCTCATTCACTGTATTAGAATCATTTACATAGTAGGAATAAAAAAAAAAACTTCTAAACTTTCGTTTAAAAAAATTTACTAGTTTCTTTACAAATATTTCAGTACCATGATTTTGCCCTTCTATTGAGGAACATGTTTTTACCTAAGGTGTTGAGAGCAAAAATTATTTTTTAAAGTATACAAAAGAAAAGAAAATTTCGTCATTTTACGAAATGAAAATGATAATATCAAAAATATGATAAAAATGCTCTAGCAATATTGATGAAATTCATTAAAGTGCTTTCAGAAACAAGAATTGGCACATTTTGGAAAATAACACTCTGACCATTTTCATTTCCAAGGATGAAATCTATTCTATGTAATGTTTTTATTTTATAAATTTGAGTATTCAATGACTTTTCAAGGAACTAATAGAGTAGTTAATGGAGTTTCTGCATCCGACAAATTCAGTAGTTATTTAGTATTGTACTTAATACAGTAAAACCCTGTTAGCGCAAAATCGATGGGGCCGCCGAAATTGTTTGTGTTAACCAGAATTTCATGTTAAATGAAATTAACACAAGTTTTAAGTACAGAGAACTGCTTTTACTTCACGTTAAACATGTTAAGCGATTTCTCTTTAACAGGGTTTGACTGTAGTGGTCTATTTGGGCATATCAGCCACCAAAAAAGAAACTAGAAAAATAGTAAAATATAGTATGTTAGGTGAAGTGAAAGATAATACTATTACAATTTCTAAAGTGTTTTTAGAAACCTTCTTAGTCTTCAAATGCAAAACAATTTCCGAACTACAAAATGAATACACTGTTTGCAGTCCAGACCAGTGGCGGCACGTGGTCATAAATGTTAGTGCAGCAGGATCAGTGACCCCCTTCTCCACTTCCCACAACCATTCATGAATGGAAATTCTTCAATCTTAATTACTCAAACGTAAAATTTCCTTTCAATATTTACAAAGTAATATGAGAAGAAAAAAAGACATATATAAACTTACTTATAACTGGGCTCCATGTTTCAAAATGGTTCAATTATAAGTTTTAGTATTAACTTAAAAAGTAACAAAACACCACATGTGTAAACTTATCACAGAAACTATTTCCGTTTAGTGGAGAAAATTCTAAGAAATGCTTGTTTCTCTCCCACCCACACATCACGACTCGCTTACGCATGAGCCAATCATTTCATTGAAATCTCAAGGGCAGCAAAATTTGAAAAACTGCAAACTGACTGTCTCACTACACATTATGTATTGGGAAAGACTCTGTTGTGTTCCATCTATTACCATGGCAACCTCACAGCCAAAACGCGTTTCAGGAACGCTCGGCTTCTGTTCGGGGGAAAATCGCCAGTTTGGGTTGATTGGAAGCGTTTTTTTCTCTCATGAATTGAGTACTGAGGCAACAAGCTTGTTATATATTGGATTTTTGTACAATTACCAAAAAAATTGGATCTTTGTTTTAGAAAATTGTAAAATGTTTCATTTTAGTTTTGAACTAATAAATAAAGATGCTGCACTGGCTGTAATGCACATGCCGCCACTGGTCCAGACATTGCAATTGTAATCAAAGCTCGAGCAATATCTGTGTGTCAGCTATACATATGCGTATGATTATAAAACCTGCCTTCAAACCCTTTAGTATATAAGAAGTGGAGGTGAAAGAAATCATATACTGCTCACTCACTTTAATTGTGCTCCATCTTCAGACCTACTTTATATTTTGTCTGTATTATCATTTTAATTGCATCACAAATTGTTTTTGTTTTACTAGTTATTTGATTTAAAGGGAATTTTACTATTTGTTCCAAAAATAGTGTAAAAAGTTAAGATATAGGCCAGTTACATTTAACTCCAGAATTCTAATGATGACAGTCACATTTAAACTTTGCCTTCCTACTTTAAAATATATATTTTTTTTTAAATGTCAATGACTACCTTCATTTGTATGCATAACCTTTTTGTATTGTGAACCTCTAATTGAATAGCCAACAAGCATCACTGCTTGTACTCATTTAATATTAATATATTTTTGTAGGTGTCTGGAAGAATTTAGAGGACATTTCTTCAATTGAGCGGGAGTGTGACTGGTTTTACCCAAATGCTTTGTCTACTGAGGAATATCGTGTCCGTTATAAGAAATGGAAGTTTGCTGTGCTCAATCCCATAGTAGTACCAATTTAGGTCTACTTCTTTAATGTTTTTATTGATAAGTATTTTTTACCATGGCAACTTTTAAAAGTACCTTATTTATAATTTCACTGTGAAACTTAAACAATGAACAAGTTGAAATATATATAAAAAAGGCAAAATGCATTGGTTTGAAATTAACATATTTTATAATTTATATTTATAAACTAGTCAATGGTTAGTGAATATTGTGGTTTATTGTTACAAAAACTACCATCTACTGAACATACCTACTCATAACATTATGTTGAAATTGAAAGTATACTTTGGATTTTCTTTATATTCTTTCTTAATTTCTAATATTGTCTTGATAATTTTCTTTTAAAAATTCTTCCCTCCAATAATATTTTCCATTATTCTTTTAAAATTTCTGAGAGAAATTGGTATATTTTTATACTTTGATATACTTTAATGAGTGGCTTTAGACAATTCGGTACTGTTTAATGAATATTAATTACAGTTCAATGACATATTAGTTCTATGACATTAGTTACAATTTGATTTGTAATTTAAATCTTATTAACAAAAATACAGTAAACTCCCGATTATCCTCTGGCGGATTATCCGTTTTGCGGCTTTTCTGCTGTCTTTTTTTTTTCTTTTTTCCCTTCCCCAAAAATTACAAAACGTATCGAAATGGAAGCACACATTTTAGAAGAGAACCACGGTGCGAAATCTATTTTTAGATTGCGGGGAATGACCATGAAGGGGAAGTCGAAGGTCATAGTGGGAGTCAATCAGCCAAGGTCATCTCCTTATCTCCCCTTAGATCCCCACTTCCCAACAATTTAGAACACATCAGTTTGTGCTTTTTTTTCAAACTGTGTGTACTTGTGGATAATTGCTTATTTGTGCGAGTTTAAACTGTTGTGCGTCATTTTAATTTGTTGTTTCAAAGTTACTAAAAAATGTCTGAAAAGAGGAAAAAAGTGGTTTTATCAATTCAAGAGAAATTAGAATTGATTAAAAAAATTGAAAATGGTGCGTCGAAAAAACAAATGAGCTTGCAGTATGGAATTGGAGAAACCACCATTAGAGACATTTTTAAACAAAAGGAAAAAATAATGCAGTTTGCATCCTCATCAGATACTCGTCATCGATGAAAAAAAGAAAGACGATGAAAACCAGCACCTACGAAGAATTGGATGCAGCACTTTTAAAGTGGGTGAGTCAAGTGAGAAGTGAGGGAACTCCCATTTCAGGACCAATTATTACAGCAAAAGCAAAGCAGTTTTTTGAAATGCTTGGATTAGAAGGAGCATTTGATGCATCATCAGGCTGGTTGATGAGATTTAAACTAAGACACGGAATAAGAGAAATCGGTCTTTACGGCGAGAAACTAAGTGTCGATAAACAGGCAGCGGAAGATTTAAAAACTGATTTCAAATTGTTTCTTCAGTCAGAGAAAATATCCCACAAACAAATTTATAACGCTGATGAGTCGGAGCTCTATTGGAAATGTTTGCCAACACAAACACTGGCATTTGAAAGCGAGAAGCAAACTCCAGGACATAAGTCCAGCAAAG
The DNA here is from genome assembly GCA_963978545.1 of Linyphia triangularis. NCBI lineage: Eukaryota > Metazoa > Arthropoda > Arachnida > Araneae > Linyphiidae > Linyphia > Linyphia triangularis. The sequence continues at coordinate 125,007,596 of OZ021721.1, forward strand.
AACGCATAACAATAATGACGTGTAGTAATGCAACAGGCTCTCATAAACTTAAACTGGTAGTGCTCGGAAAATAAAAAAAACTAGATCTTTTAAAGGAACAAAGGCTGAAAACCTCCCTGTACACTATTTCAACCAAAAGAAAGCATGGATGGACCAATCCATATTTAAAGAGTGGTTTGAAAAGAAATTCGTTCCTCAAGTTAGAGAGCATCTAAAATCGCAAAACATACCCCAGAAAGCCGTACTGCTGATTGACAGTGTCCCGTCCCATCCAGGCGAAAGCGTTCTAAAATCTGAAGATGGAAATTTTTTCGCCAAGTTTTTGCCACCCAATGTCACAGCACTTATTCAGCCCATGGACCAAAGCGTGATTGCGTCAATGAAGAAAAAGTACCGCACCAGCCTACTGAAAAAAAGGATTGAAGAAGGGAATGATCTGAAGAGTTTCTGGAAAGATTACTCGATTCTGGACATTATTTACGATATAAATACCGCTTGGGAGTCGGTCAAGCAATCAACTTTAGTTAAGTCCTCGGGAAAGATTTTACATAATGTGGAAGAAATGTTGTTAGATTCAGCTGAGGAAGAAGAAGAAGTTACTGCTTACGATTTAGCTAAATTAGCGAAATCTGTTGCTGGAGGAATTGATGTTGACGAGGAAAACATTGTTGAATGGATCAATTGTGATGCCAATGATCCAGGGTTCGAACACCTGACAGATGAACAAATCGTAGGAGGAGCAATGGGTACGGTTTTGGAGGAGAGCGAGGAAGAAGAAGAGGAAAAGACACTCAAGCAAGTTAGCCACCACACAGCTCTTTTACAAGTTGACGGACTTATCCGATATCTGGAGGAACAAGATGACAGATCTCTTTGTGATAAAATGTTGTTGAAAAAACTTCAATCACAAATTAAAAAAGAGAAGTTTCAATACAAAAAAGCAAAAACAACTGACAGACTTTTTTGTGAAATTGTAAGCACATGTTGCTACATATGTATTATCCCGTCGACCGTTGGCGAACTTTTTGATGGCGCAAAAAGATGGAATCGTCTGGCCTCCTCAGAAGTTCAGTTTAACTTGACCAGCGTTGGGCCTAACGATGAACTACTCGGCTTCGCTATGGGCTGCTCATTTATCCTGACCGACCTCTTCGAAGGAGAAAAGGAATGAGTTTGGAGGACTCTTTGTCTCGCCAATGGTTGAAGGGATAATACGTAAGTACCCAAATATTTATTAAGTCATATAATTGTACATACAGGGCAGATATTGTAAATTAAATTGTTCCGAGGCATTTTTGTATTAATTGATGCAATTTTTTGACCATTTTGCGGATTATCCGCACAATTCAATTATCCGCTGTTGCCACGCCACCCAACTACACTGATAATCGGGGGTTTACTGTAGTTTGTCTAGCGCAGTTGAGTGTTTTAGTTTTATATCTTGAAATTTGTTTGCCTTTTTCTTGCCGTCCACTTTTATTCGAGTCAATACTACCTCTAAAAAAAAATACTAAAACAGTATTGTTAGTGGGGCTTCTAATACTGTTGGAGGGAATTACGAGAGACTTTTTACTACAATTTGCACATAAGCAGCCAATGATTGTATATATGAACAGCACAAATTATTGCAATATTTTATTTATGATGGCAGAAACCTGAAGTTGTTTGTTATAAATACTTATTATATAATGGTAAATGTCTTTTCTTAGTATTTCCATATGACTATTCTTTTACATTATATTTCATTTTTTTAATGATTATTTTTAATGATTAATTAAATAAAGACCTTTTACATATTTTGCACTAAAATTTCATTAGATATGCCAATATTTGGAATCTTGAGTCTCAATTCTTTTTCTAAAAGTTATTTACTGTTTCTCTATAGAATGGTGATCCACAGTGTTATACAGAACATGTGTTTAATAGGAAACATACCGTTCATGTTTTTATCCAATGCTGAGAAGCCTTTTTAAATTGTAATATTTTATATACTTAATTTTCTATTATACCATGGAGTTTGTTACCATAATTTGTTCCAAGGAAAAAAAATACATTAAATCTAAAATTCCATTATCAAGAAAACATGTTTAAATTTAATCAATTGTTATGTTGGTTCTATGACTGCTTTTTGTTTCAAAAGCAATTTAAACATTATCTTAACATTTATACAATACTTTTTAAAATAATCTATTGAAATTTAGTGCTTCACATTTCTAAAAATATTTACGTATAAAATTAATGTGGTTTTTTTTCTATTTTTCAAAAAAATATATACATGAACTAATTAATAAATGCTCAAAAAATACAAGTTTGAACCGTATTGAAAGCATAAAAACCCACATTAATACTCTATATTTGTCCTTTTCTTGAAAGTTTATCATATGTATAAATAAAGGATATTAAGTGTCACTATATACTTGTATTTGAATTCTGCTATATGTGATGTAACATATTGTATGTTTTTCTACTTTAATAAATATTATAATATATTGATTGATACTAAGACTAAAATTTCTTAGGTTGAATATATCATAGACACTGGCTGTTGTAGACCAATGGATCCTTCAAGTTAGTTTACAAACCCTTAATGCTAAACAAAAAATTATAAAAAAACATAAAACAAGTCATAAAATCCCCAAACAGATGATTAAATAAGATAAAAAAAAATTTCATTTTTTAAATTAAAAAAAAAACAAAACATTGTTATGGATTAAGCAGTCGTATTTCATTATTTAAATCAATAGATTTACTTTTAGAAGATTCGGATTTTTTTTTTGTCATTCTTTCTATCTGCATATTTAATTATCCTTTAAAAAATTAGTGGGGGGGGGGGGGAGTGCATATCTGCCAAAAACCTCACCACATAGTATGACTTAATCAGAATATATATTCATGGCAAGAAAATACAAACTGACTTTTTGTATTTCAAAGATCAAATTTATTAAAATTCTAAAAAGATTTATAATTTAACTATTCATTCAGAGAGTATCATTGATTCTCTGAAACCAGCTGTGAAATGCACTGTATTGTAATACTCTTTTTTGAACATTCAGAACATTGTGTTAAGTAGTATAGAAATTACAAATACAAATTTGGAAATCAATAGGGACATTTTCGGAGATGTCTTTTCAAAGGCACCACCTTTGAATAAGAGAAACTTGCTTCACTAAAAACCCTAACAATCAAATCTCGATCATTTGTGACAGTCCTCTTCATGTCTAATCGTTTTCAGAAATGCTTTTCCTTGGGATCAATTTGGCTTACTTACTCATGTCAGAACATAGTTGTTTCTTTAACCTTAGTGAACGATTTCCAGTACAGCATTTAACCTTTGAAAAGCAAACAAATTTAATTTAATGTATGAAAAATAAACCAGACCTGCATTGAAACTAGTTTAGGTGGATTAGTTGAAATTTAAAGGCTCAATCAACAACGCATGGGCCATACTGTTCCAAAACTAGTTTAGGAAAGTTTTTGAAATTTGCAAGTGTACGTTCACTTTTGACTCGGACTGTAGATAATACATTTTTTTATACAAATAGAAATCTCGAAATGTTGCCCTCTCTCATATTCAAGATATCTATTGTATGATATAATCAGACAGTCATAGATAAGAATTCATTTATTTCTTGTTGCAGTTTAAATGTTAGAAAATTAATTGAACAAGTGAAGTAAAGTAAGTACATAACACGAACCTAAATATCTAGCATTTAAATAGCCCAACTAATGGCTGTGGGGTTAGCGCTATGGCCTCGCATGCCCAGTGGCGGATCTAGGATTTTTCTGAGGGAGGGGTGCAAAACTTTGTAGTGCCTTAGTCAGGACGAAATTGAATATTTCAAAAAAGTAAATCTATGCTGTGTTTAAGAAATATACTTCAAGATAATCCATATTCATTGATTGACCCCCCCCCCCCCGCATCTTTCGTCACATCTCCGACTTGCTAGCTTAGCTTAAAGTGGTTAAAACTGTCCTTTTGTTTTTTCATTACTTATTTTATTTTTAAAATAAATTGTATTGAAAATGTACCGTACATTTTAAACATTTTAGCAAGCTACATTCTCGGAGGTATCGATTATACTGAAGAAATTCCAATGAAAGTGGGAACTTGCTACTTTTATTTGCGACTAACTGACTAAGTATAAATCTTATACTATTCTTACACCAAACTAGGAAATCAGTAATTGTACATCAAAATTTAACAAATTCATAAAATATTAATTTTGTGAGCTTAATTAGTAAAAATACGTAGTTCTACTGGATAATTCATTGCTACTCGAGTAATCTAAAGTAAGTAGAAAAAAATTGTTTTTCAAAGAGAATGTTTTACTAATAATTATAAGTAATATTTTTAATAAGGCAATAGAAAGAAATACAATTTAAATATTGAACAGTTATTACAAAACAAATTCCAGTTTCGAAGTCTCTATTGCCAATAGTTATACTTAAACATGAAAAAGTCTAATGATAAAATTAAATGTAAAAGTCTAATGATAAAATTAAATGAAAAAGTTCAGTGATAAAATTTGACATTATATAATATCGTAAAAAAAGACCCCCCCCCCCCCCGGAAATAATCACTAAAAAGAGTAGATCTTCCTGGTTCCCGTAGGTACCCACCGAGTTCATTCATGCCCAGTGTTGGTTTTATGAAGACAAATTAAATAAATCTTTGGCAGAATGTAAGACTTCTTTTTCCATAATCGGTGAACATCACCATTTAAAAACTTTCTTCCACCACTCACCATTTTTAATTTGCATTTCCAAAAAGGAAAACAAAATCTCGACACGCAGTTTCAATAGTTGGAGAAAATTGCTATTCAGAAAGTATTTTTTCGTCATTACCACGCAAACGTATACCTTGGCAGTAACAAAATAGAAGCGTTTCACAAACTGTGTGTGTACTTTTTGATTTCTTCTACTTGTGATCTTTTTGCTGAATTTAATCTGCAAGCGAGGTGATACTACCTATATTCAAAGAGAATTTAAAAGACGAAATCACCATCTTTGTGGCTGACAGAAGAACCGTGCATCTTAAATTTCTCTAAAACCTTTTTTTCCATTTACAAAAACTTGTCTTTAAAAATGTTTTATCGGAACACCATTTGATTAAATAATTTTTTAGTCTGACTGTTAAAACACCAAATTCGAAAAATTGTTACAAGTAAAAACCGAAATAACAAATATATCATACAAATACGGCACATTGTAAATTTCGGCCTATTATTATTTATTATGCAGTAAGATCTTTTTTTATATATTCTCATTTAAAAGCATGTTTAGGTAAATATTTGTATAAAACTTTTCAAATTATGGTAAAAACATACACATTTATTTTGTTCATTCATTCGTTTAATTTTGCATAGGATTTGGAAGCGGTAATTTTTTTTTAAATAACTAATTCTGCAACTGTACTGCTACTTTACACAGATAATACTTTTTACAAAACTGTTTATAAGTATTTCTTGTAAAAAATTGGCGCACCTTTCCACTGTGGTGTTGCCAGGTAGGATTATTAATCTGAATTCAAACATGAAGCTTATTTACAAGCCGACACACGAGCTAGAGCTGGACGAGTTCTTATGCAGTTTATAAACAACCTTCCTCTTCCTTTCTATCAAAACTTTTAAGTTTAGGCAATTACCATGTCCAGCTGAATGAAGGTGGCAATTTCCGGGACGGGGGAATCCAAATAGTCAATCTCTCATTATTTTTTCCCCCTGGTTGGCGTTGAACATTGCGTATATGAGAGTCAAAATCTCTTCCTCCCACCCGACAGAAAAATGTATCTTTGGTCCTGTACGACGGGAAGAATATTTATTGATAAGTCAATCCCAAGATACTTTTAACAGAAAGGGATGTGTTTTGAAGTGTCGTGAAGATGTCGTCAAGGGGGTGGATGTTTTTATACTTGTACAGTCTTCCAACGTCCGTTGAGTGAGAAGGGAAGAAGGCTACAAAAAGAACCTTGATCCAAAAATAAGGTGTGTTTTTTTGTGTGTGCTTTTTTCGGAAATTAGATGGTGGTAAAAATATGTTTATTGCATAAACGTATTAAAAAAAAAAAAAGACTCAGGCTGAGGGATGGACACGCGCCCCCTGGATGGATCCTCCATTGCGCATGCCGCAGGTACCGGTTTTCACTCCTGGGTTAAGTATGGATGTTCGTTGTGATTTGCAATCCACGTTAAGCTGTAGGTTTCGGCCGGCATTTAAGCATACTGCACATTAGGGTGCATCAAACGCCCCTCTAGAAAATAATCACTTTGTCCCCATTCCCAAAACGTTCCATTACCTGTAAAAAGTTACCATTCAAATTCTTTTTGTTTTCCAAACAATTTTAGGGGGTCCACGGAAAGTTAGAAATTTCAGATTTTTCATGTAAAACCACAAAATTCCGTATTTTTTATACCACATTATTTTCATATTTTATTAACAAATAGAGGAACCTGCACCACCTTTAAAACGCGTTGAAGTGTGCATCTCAATATTTTAAGTTCAATTTGATTACAATACATTTTAATATTTAGGTCATTAACATTTTCAGATAGCTACTTAAACAACGTTTATTATCACAGTGGGGATTCCATCTATTTTTTTTTTTTTTTTTTTTTTTTTTTTTTTACTCTGCCTCTGGTAACTGTATTTTTTTATTATTTTTTTTTATTTTTCAAAATATTTTTGGTGGCAGCAAGAAAACTTGTGATGATTAAAAAATAAATGGCTCCGAACTTCCAATTAATTTGCAAGTAATAAGGTATATGACATATTGAAGAAGGTGTTCAAGAAAATTGGTCTATATGGGAGTCTGCAAAACTAGTTCTTTCACAAGCCAAGCTATTTTATGAAAAAGTAAATATCTCAAAATAATCAGTGAATGAAAAGCTTGCGGAAAAATTATAAACTCTCTTAATAACAATGCAAAATTAAGATCGCTACCCCTTAATCGATTGTATCTTGCACAACAGCAAATAAATAAAGAAGCCAAGTTGCAATGATGTTTCAACTACACCTGCAAGGAGCATTGGTGCTTCCCTAAATATATACGACTCTGCACTGAGATGCAAAACTTTCAACATCATTACTTAATAAGTACAAAACAGAAGAAAATATCCCCATTGTCGTTGGAAACGTTCACCAGCAAAAGATTCTTGGTACATCAGCATATCCCAAAGAAACTAATCGTCAATGATACCCAATCATTTCTGACTTAAAATATGAGCAGCTCACCTCTTGGCAATGCATACAAGTAATTGTGAACATGATGTTTGACACACATTCTTAGAACACAGGCCAGTTATTGCTGCCTGCATCAGTGTAAAAGAGAAATTGGAACATGCGCTTCTGTGGTCAGCTTGCTGTCATCATGTTGGAGAAGTCATTTTGTCTCATATGTTTCATGACTAAAAGATGGAATCTTCCAAGTCACCAAATATAACCTTGTCTAAACAATTTCATGACAATTTTAATCATCTTGAATATTTTGATAGTGGATTGGAATATTTTGACTCTAAGTCAGTGAAAGTACAAGCAAAAAGAAAAATTGATTCTCTTAGTGCCAATGCAATCCAGATAGCCAAATCTGCCATTGATTTGGGAAAAAAGTGAGATGACTATATGGAGTTTATAAAGCTTTGCCTTATATACTTTGACTTTCCCAATAGTAATCAAGCAGCAAAATTAAACCAACTAGGAGCCTTGCACGAAGCACGTTGGATGATAATTTTGTTACATACAATTAAAATTTGTCTTCTGGAAAAGCAAATATATAGAAATTATCTGCCGGCACAATAATTTCAAAATAATAGGTTGCCAATCTATGTGACTGCCAACTTTGTTACTCTCATCTACAGCACCTGGTGAATAACCTGCGATTCTGCCATAAATGCCCCTTTAAACGACCAAAAAACGCTTCATTCTCTGACATTTATACACTAAACTGTTCACCATATTATAGGAGAGTGCAATAAATGCCTTTAAATACCACTACTGGTATCTTACAGAAGAAATTGTGTCATTGGCCCTTTGGTGCAATAAAGTTTTCCCATAAGAATGAACGTAATGCAATGTTAGCTACAAAACCAAATTCCTCTGATATTGCTTTTAAATTGCAAGATAGATATGGTGTGGATTTTAAAAATCCCAATTTCCAAAAAATCTCATTCTAAATACAACTCTTAACAAAATCGACAGAAACAGAGAAATCTGCGAAAACGGCCAAAATTGACTAAACGAGTGTACTTATCTGAATAAAATTGAAATTAGAAAATTAGTAGTACGTGATTATATATCCTTTTATTTTATCACAAAACTGTCTAATTGCATTATTTCATTAGAATATACGTGTAATTTATTTATTTTTACTTGCGATTCATTTTTTTCATAATTTTTTTTTATTGCACATTCCAAGTGCTGGTGGACTACATAGATGTTATTCAATTTTTAAAAACTTTTATATATAATATTTTTGTAGCATTTTGAACAAAAATAACTTAGAGACAGACCATTTCTACAAATTTTTTAAAAACATGGGGTGTTTGATGCACCCTACTGCACATTATTTCAAACCATTGAACAAAATAAGGGCGCCATTGGTCAATTTTCCTGTCAGTTTGAGAATAGGGCGTTAATAAAGTGGAAGAAACGCCCACATAAAATGGCGGTAAAATGAAGACTATATGCTAGGTTACTAGTTCTCATAGAGTTAGAACTAGCAACCTGGGATTTTGTTCTTAAAAACATAAATATAAAAAATGAAGTTATTATTTTCATTATAAGCAATGTCAAATCATTGTATAAAGGAAATCCGGTGGACGATTTTGGCAAATCTTACGACCGAACCGAATGAATGTAATTTTTTGTGAAGTGGAGAAAATTGTGTTAGCTGGTAAATTATTTCTGATTATTATAATTTTTTAATGAAGTTTGATAACTGTATAGTTGCACTCAGTTTGTGACTTCAAAATTGTAGTATACAATTGTAGTATAAAAATTTGAATAGTGGCGCCATCTGTGAGAGTTTAACAAAGCCCAATTTTTGAAAAATTGGTGTTTATTTTATTAAGGAAACCTTTTTTTATGGGCATTAAAATGAAATTTTGCATTTTTCAATGGGGAATCAAGCAACTCCCCACACCTTATTTATACATATATATTTAAATGTGACTATTCATTTTATAGAGATTTATTATATATGAATTTAATTTTAGGGAGAAGTTTGTGTGTCAGCATAGTCTCTTTAAAACAGTGCCAAATAATTTTAACAAGAAAGAAATATTAAAGAATTAAAATTGACTTGTTTTAATGAAAATAAATGTTAAGCTGGACACAAACAGAACTAGAAAAAGTTATGAATTGTTTCGGGTTCGTAAGAATTAATATTCATGGAAAACGCTTTATTAAGTCTAAAAATATTATGTTTCTTTTTACTTTGAGGATGGACAAATATATATATATATATATTATGCTTATATTTTATTTTTTTAATTACATTTAAATTATAGCTTGGGCTTTAATCATAGCCATTGACGCTTTTTTACCAAAAAATCTGGATTATAAAGTAGTTTTTTATTAGAAATTCAGTTCCTAGATTTAAAATATAGAAATGAGTATCATCTAAAAACATCTTCCAAACTTTTTATTTATAGAATAAAAGAAAACAATAATATTCTTCGTATCAATACTGTAACCATTGTCACATAGGAGGTTTGAATTTTATGAATGTATTCATAGAGGGCAGCACGAAAAATTCTTATGGATAAATTTACGAGAAATGGACGACTAATTGGAACATAGTTGATTTTTTTTGGGTTGTTCGAGGTTGGGCTTGAAATATTTTGAGAGCTATAAAAAGGACTGCAAAATGCGCAATCGGATGTTTGATTTAGAATTCGTATTAATCTATTTAATTTTCTGTTTGTAGACAGAATAACCCGTCTCTTGTAAATGGATGACGAACTATCAAATGTTAGTATGCAAGTTTCAATTCAGAATTCGCTTTCATCTTTTGAAAATATTGTCGTAAAATATGAAGATATATGGTGTATTCAAACTTAGTTTTCTACTCTAAAATTATAATACATTTATCAATATTTTTTCAAAACTAATTTTTAAGAAAGATAATGAAACTGAAATAAACGCTTTTAATTTAGCTTGTAACTCCATTTATCTGAGAGTTCAACAAATATCAAATTTAATGAGAACTGACATAAATTATATAATTAGAATAAAATACCCAAAAATCGGTGTTGGTTTTTAAAATAACCTTTTTTATTAATTTGGCATTAAAATGAATTTTCGTGCTATTAAATAAGGGGAGGGGGGGGGGGGTTGCCAAGCATTCACTTGGCTTTTAAGAAATATAATATTTGTACCAGTTATGTACCGTGTAAGAGTACATTATTTCTATATATATTTATTTTTATATTCATTTATTGTAACATATATGTATTGAATTTTAGGAAGACTATATTTTACTGTATTTTTGACTTGATGTTAATTTACAGAATGTTAATTAATCTTTACATTTTGTAGCTCATCAACTATCATAAATATAAAAGTTATTAAAACTAGTATATATTTATTTTAGAAACTGTATAATTCAATATAATAGTACTTCAGTTGTAACCTGTAAATTAAAATATTTCTCATATATATATAAGTTAATGTAATTATAATACTATGCCTGTAAAAATATATATTAATGATTTCACTCATTTTTCAGCGTGGACTGTTGGGATTGATAACTATCCAACTTTTTCATACTCATAGCCTCAACACAGCTGAAACTTTGAGATACTTGCCAAAGAAAAATTTATGGAATACTTCAATGATGGAATGGGAATTTCAGAATCTGCCAAGTGCCATGAGGAAATTTTAAGAATGGAAGAAAACTTCCAGGAAAATCCTTTAGGGAATGGCTGGATAAACCCAACAAAGAGAACAATACGAAGTTGGCATGTGACCAATGGAGGCTTCTTCACCTTGGCTCTCGAACTGGTTCAGATATGATCGTAGTAAGTTAAATTCAGTCAAAATTTTGAAATTTATCCAATTTGTATTTGTAGTAGTTAGTAATTCTCAGAAACATTTATTTAATTAAACATTACATTTAATTTTTTTGAAATGTGATGTAGATAAAAAAAGTTTTGATAACATTTGAAATTAGAGTAAACAAAAGTTTTTAACGAATCTTGCTTTTCTTGTTTAGATACTTTTACTCAATATATAACTCTAATGAAAGCTTACTGTTAGTTAATGAACCTTAATGGATCTCTATTTCTTGTCTAACAATGCTGGAAATAGCAACATTCACGTAATGGACTCGGAAGTCCTTAATAGTCAAAATACCAAAAATGGTGTCCAGTGTCGCTTACAGGTACATTTTTTAGATATTTATTTCACTTCTTAATTTTTCTTCTGAATTTTGATTGGAAGAAAAGGGTCAATCTCCAAAATTTACCATTTTGAGTTATACTCGCCTCTTATCTCAAACTTATTAATGTCATTGGCGTAAGACTGATCATTGTCCTTCCATAAACTTATTAAAAGTTAGAAATTGTTTGTAAAGATCATATAACTCACATTGTTATATCCTCAAATCTAACAATTTGTATATTGCTCCCTATTTTTCCAACGTAAAAATGTGTATGTGTGTCGTTTTGTCGTTTTACAGGAAATCGGGAATTTGATACATTTTTTTAAAAACTTCCTTAGAAAATATTAATACCAAGAGATGTGACGAAGAGTAATAATACTATTATAGTATCTGAGTTAAAAAAATATTAATCTTTTTTTAAATAATATAAAAAGTAGTGTCCACAGATGTGACCTATTGCCCTGGTTCCAGGAATAAAACTTGATATAAAATTTAAAAAACATTATTTCCCTTATAAGTGTTAGAAATGTGAATTAAAAACATTTTCTTAACAAGAATTTTAAGTGTATTTAATTTATGAAATATTACTCTGGAATCTGGAAAAAGTCAAAATAGTAAGTGGTGACAGTCCACGAACGTAGCATTTCACTGTTAGGGAGTAAAATTTAAAAAATAATTAAAAAATTAATTGCAGTTTGAAATTACAATTAGTTATATCTGTCATACCAAGGTTGTTTATACATAAAAAAAAGTATTTTTATTAGTATACTTTTTGTAAGAAACACCAGTTAAACAAATTCTTAATTTCCGTAGAATGCCCCCTTTTATGCACACAATTTTCTTTTCAGAAACTGAAATAAAATGACTTGTATATAAAGAACAATGTATTACTGTTTCATTTCATAAAGATCATTTTGCTGTTGCCATTATAACACCTCTGATGAGAAGCGCAAACAATTTTTTTGGCTTCTGATATTGTATTTGTGGATTCTACAAGTTCTTGTGACCCAGAAAACCATTCAATAAAAATGTTTATAACACCTTGTGCTCCTGGGACAGTACCATTAAGTATTGTCATAACTAAAGGGCAAACAGAAGAGGCATATATTGCTGATTTTCATTTGTTAAAAAGTAGTTTTAATAACGCATTAAATACAAATGGTCCAACAATTTTCATTACTGACAATTCAAGTGCTGAAATAAATGCATTAAAAACAATATGACCCGAAAGTGAAAACTTATTGTGCATATTTCATGTAGGGCAGGTTGTTTGGAGATGGCTCTGGAATTTAAAACATTCGATTCCAAAAAAGCATCGTACAGCATTATTTTTTTTTTTTTTTTTTTTTCAAAATTTAATATATGCCCCAGATTTAGGAAATCAAAACTACTTAAATGCACTGGCATATAAGTAGTATGTAAATGATGGCTCTGATATGCGTGAAATAATTTGATGGTTTTCATATGCAGTCGTGAGTTTACGACTGCATTGCGCGTAGTAGTTGTGAGTTCACAACTGCATGCCTGCATGAATCCAACAAGATATCTTAGAACGATATGAACCTTGACAGCACCGATACTCAGTGGTTATAAGGAAGATTGGAGATGTCATTGAGGGACTACAAGAGCTAAACAAGAATCGACATGTTAAAACATACAGATGATAATGACTGCTATAAAAAGTTTCGGTTCGTGATTAGTTTGTTTTAGTTCGTATAGGGTTATATTCTTTATCTGTAATAAATGTTTATTGAAAATTGCAATCATATGTCTCTTGTTGCCTTAATTTTTCTCTTAAGTTTTACAGTTCAGAAAAATGTGTGTAAGAAGAAAATACCTCGTTTCTTAAATGTAAGTAGAATTGGAGTCTCAAACACTGGCTGTCAAATATTTTTTATCAACCGCTTTGCTTACCTATTGGAGCATTGCCAATTTTGTTTGTATATCTTTCATTGGAGTCTAACTTGACATTCCGATTTTACTTCCATGTGCGATGACACATTACAAAAGGTGACGCGGTTGTTATTTGCCTTGTTGGTACCTGTGTAATAATAATGGAAAATAGACAATCGTAGGTTGGTAGGTATGTAGGTTAGTATACAGCTGTGAATTGTTTCCCAAGTAAATTATTTGAAATTTTACTCGAAATCTTTCTTTTTACACAACGTGGATTAAGCCTATTGGGGACACCACTTAAAAAACCCGCAAGCTTGCTCTTTTACCTCCTGGGGGCTTGTGGAAAAAATAGCTCTTGTGGAAGCAGTGGTTCCATCTTCAAAAAAAAAAAAAAAAAAAAAATATATATATATATATATATATATATATATATATATATATATATATATATATATATATATATATATATATATATATATACGTGTGTGTATGTGTGTGTGTATTGTTGCGTGGATGGGTTTGGAAAACTCGTTATCAAGCATTGAGACACACATTGCCTACACACATATATATATATATATATATATATATATATATATATATATATATATATATATATATATATATATATATATATATACGTGTGTGTATGTGTGTGTGTATTGTTGCGTGGATGGGTTTGGAAAACTCGTTATCAAGCATTGAGACACACATTGCCTACACATATATATATATATATATATATATATATATATATATATATATATATATATATATATATATATATATATATATATATATATATATATATATATATATATATATATATATATATATATATATATATATATATATATATATATATATATATATATATATATATATACTATGGTAGATATCAGACGAATTGACTTACATTTTTATCACATGACATCTTATTACTATTTTTTTAAAGAATAGATACAATGCAAAGAGATTGTAAGTTATCTTGTTGGATTCATGCAGGCATGCAGTTGTGAACTCACAACTGATACACGCAATGCAGTCGTAAACTCACAACTGCATATAAAAACCGTCAAATTATTTCATGCATATGAGAGCCATCATTTACATACTACTCATATATTAGAAGTTTTTAACAATATATGAAAACTGAAATGCTTATTTAGAGAATCTCTGGGTATACAAAGAAAAGTGGGGCCTTGCATTTAGGAATGAACGTGTACGAGGTCATCATACCAATAACTTTTCAGAAGTCTGCGTACGTATTTTTAAAGATAACATTTTGTCTATAGTGAAAGCCTACAATGTTATAACTCTTTTAGACTTTTGTAGCTCAGCTCTAGAGAAATTTTACTGTCAGAGGCTAATGGAATATGCCAACAGAAGAAACTCTATACCAAGGCTTTTCCTTCTTTCACTTAGAAAAAAGGTTGCTCATCTTCAGGACAAAGTTATCCAAAAAATAAACGAAGATATATACCACTTTGTGATTGAAAAGGAAAAATCCACAGTGCATACTGTAAACATAAAAATTGGGGTTTGTTCTTGCTTTGATGGCATCTTGGCATCCATGGTAAATTTTGCAAACATCTGTTAGTAATTTATCACTTCTGTGATGAGACATTTCTAAATTTTCCACCGATATAGCCAGTGGATAAACCTATGATTGCTTATCTAGCACTTGGGGATAAAGCCCCTCCTCTATCATTCTATCAGCCTTTCCTATTGGGGAATAAAGTAGATACCACTAGGAAAATAGATTATGATCCCTCATCTACGAATTCAATGAAAAAGCATGAAAATATACCAAACATCCAGTTAGAAAATATTTCATCACAGAATAATGGTGACGTATTTGAAAAAATCATTACTAAACAAAGAGCTCTTCACCAAAGATTTGGGTCTTCTTCCAGTGAGATGGAAACATTTCTTGCCAGGTTGGGAAACATTCAGTCAGAGGTGCAAAGATAAGAGTTTTTACATACTGCAGGCAATAGGATACCTTTGGGTTATAGAGCAGGTGCTGCAATTCGTGTACAGCCAACTTCTATTGCCAGAAAATCAGTCAGTGTAACCAGAGGTTCAAAACGTTTACCAGCAGAACGTCCAGCTAAAGGCATGATTATAAAAGGCAAACGAAAACATAAATTGTCTACTAATATAGCTCTTAATCAGCCAAATGTAAAAATACATGGGCACAATCTTTAAGACTTATATGATTCATGCTTTCTTTATTCTAAATTTATTATATGATTTATGCATTCTTAATTCTAAATTTATTAACATCATCTTGCTGTCTTCAATGAGAAATTTTCACGTTTTTTGGTTTTATTTTTAAATAAAAGTAGAGAAAAAAATCATGAAAAACAATACCATTCTTTTAAAAATTTGAGCTCAGATAGATAGTTAAAAAAAAAAATTTAGTTTTTCACTTTGCGATTTGGCGGGAAAAACCTACTTTTGCATGTGACGTTACTGCACCGATGGTGAACTAGTCTAATAACCTGTTAGACGAGGTTAGTGTGAAGTTCCATGTACGGATTTTCGACAGTATCTATGCGTAACTACGTCACGGTTTTTTTTTTATGTGGTTTTGGTCATGTGACTTTTTCTTTGATTTCAGCTAATTTAAAACTCGATTTTTAATTAATTGAAAGCATTAAGATAAAAAATAATTGCACTGCTCAAATATATTCGATGGATAACACTAGAAAATACAAAAATTATTCATTTTCCTCACTTGTGCAAGTTCCTCATTGTATTTATTTTTCGTATCCTATTTCCATCTTGTTGTGTGTATGCTTTGTATTTCTGCTTTTCCTTTTGTACCATATTTCAAAAACAGAACATCAGACCATTTTTAAAATAAATTGTTTCTTGAATAAATTTAAATCTTAAATTTCTTATGTCATTGTTTGTATTTTTTTATTTTAGTAGAGAAATGTGACAAATTATCACTATAGCATTTCGTGAACATATCCTCTTTTTTTCCAGGAGCACATTTAATTTTGTAAGAGAATACTTTAATATATTTAAAAAAAAAAAAAAATAATAGGTTTCTTTCTTTACTATAAACATGTTACTAGAATTTTTTGTGATTTATTGAATTTTAAAAGTGAACAGGTAAATACTTGTATATACTTTTTCATTTTAACACTGACAACCTAAATTTGACTATATACCAATAAAAAAAAATCATAGTACGAAAATATCACGGTTAAGCAGAAATCTGGTTAGTTAATATATTTAAGTTTAAAAAGTTATAATCTTAAAAATATATAACAAAGGCCCTAAAAAATTATGCGATGCATTGATACGGCCCTTTATTCAGAATTATTTTAGTTTCATCTTTATAATGGAAACAAACAATTGATTATTAATAAATTAATAAGAATTGATATTTTCAGAAATAGCATTTGAGTTTCTGATTCACGCGAATTTTTCTTTTACTCTTAAATCTAAATGTTTACGAAAAAGAAAAAGAAAAAAAAAAAAAAAAAAAAAAATATCGAACTTGAAGTTGTAGTTGTTTCAAAAATTTATTCCAGCTACATAATGTTCCTTGATAAATATTCAAAATTTGTACTTTGTTGTTAAAAGCAGTTAATTAGATTGAATTAGAATAAAACATTAATCGGGAAAAAATTATCATTTATAAAATGTTCGCAATTTTAAAATCAGTTCCTAAAGTCAAGATTTAATACATAGAGACGAGCACAAATTTAAACGTCTTTAATTCTCTGTGTCAACACTGTAAACATTGTCACGTGCTTGGCGGCTTCCATGAAAGCAACGGATCAGCCAATGGCACGCTCTTATTCTGTTCAATGGTTTGAAATAATGTGCAGTATACTTAAATGCGTCCCAGCCTGATTAGCCATCATTGTGTATAAAAATAGGTTGTTAAGCATACAAACCAACCAAGTAACATGCGAAGTTAAAATAAAAGTATATATCGCATATCTAACACAAAGATGTTTGTGATATTTATACATTGGAAAATTGTACGAAAAAGTTGGAGTATTTTTGGGTAATTCTTTGACTTATTGTCATAAACACAATTGAAACATCAAAGCAACTTCATATATAACAGTTTCACGTAAAATTATTTCCTTGATAGATCTCTTTACGATCAGTTAACCGTTTCTCTAATTTTCCAAGATATGATTTGATCGTTAGACGATGAAAGAATGGAGCATGTTACTATATCTGAGAAGTTTATCTCAAAACACTTTCTCTTTATTATCTAAGCATACTAAAAAAGAGTTCACTGACATTATTCTTCACTATTGCTTATTGTTACTTTTAAAAAGTTCTTAAAATATGTTATAAAATTTATGAAAGATGTTATAGAATGTTATTTTATATCATATTATCAAGTTTTTTTTAGCGATGTTTGCTGTACTTCAAACCTTTTTTTTTTTAATTGTTTAAGAGTAATCCTCATCGCACTTTTTATTATTTCATTAAAATGTTATTTTATATCATAATATCAAGTTTTTGTTTGTTTTGTTTTTTTAATCTACAAAAGGATTAAAATTTTAACTATGGGTTTACGTAGCAAAAAATATTTTAGCGAGCGCAATGAGCCTATGCTTGCGTAGCGTTGAACATTTTAGAGAAAGAAGCGAGCCTATATGTGTATTAGTTTAGCCAAGTTGCAAAAAAGTGAGAGGACTCGGGGCCCACCTGGCCTCCTTCAACAAGTTCCACTTCATAAATTATAAAGTGATTGGGCTCATAAATTATGTAGAAATATTACTTTTTTGGTATTTTCAACATGTAACATTTGATATGTAAATATAATGAACATCAAAATAGTATATCATATGATAAATAGAATAATCAACAAAAAATTATTTGGATTGCATAACTTCTTGGTCTATTGTGATGCACTTAGAAATCTTCGCAACGAGATAGTATTTTAGAAAGACTTGCGGTTAGAATCTGCTGGTTTGAGTTCAGGATTCAGCCCTTGGTAACTGAACACCGAAGCATAATAACCAAATATGAACTTCACTCGTATTTTATTATTTTTTACAACTTTTAATGTGTAAAGGTTTAAAGAAAAAATATCTTTTGGGATTTCCTCATCTTATTTGTTGACTCAGGCGATTAAATCTTGTTCTGTTACCAAGGGCTAAATTCTAAACCCAAGTTAGTATTTACTAGGAAGTCGGATAAAAAAATAAGTATGAAGTTGAAGTCTGTTATCGTAATCTTATTTTTTCTTTGATCTGTAATATGTGTTAACAGAAAGAATTTCCTAAATGTACCAAAGGCCGCTTTAAAAGATACGATAACACCTCAAATAGACAAGACTTCGATGTTTACTTAGTCACTCAAGGCTAAAAAAAACTCTTTTAGATAGTTGCTTACGCGTGCATGGTTAAGGAAGCTACAGAAGGGCATTTTCCTTTAGATTTGTGGGGTATAGCAACAAATCGGGTCCTAAACTTTTATAGATATTCCTTGCCGTGTTTACAGTGAACTCTGCTCTGTTATATGTTTTTGTTTATTTTCTTACTTTGGCGAAATTTCGGGAAAAATTGTTGATGGACCTGATGTCTGCTTGTCTTCTGATTATATGATTGTATAAGACCGTATTTAGAAATACTATCAGTAATATGTGAAGAGATAATAGTGAAAATTTTGCTATTTAAATCTAATACGCTAAAACGAAGTCTATATGTTATTTTTAGATCACTAAGAAATTGTTCCTGGATCATTGCAATACTTTAGTTACGATGCCATCTATGATCCATCTGACGTAGCAGGGCGCGGTACTCTAGGTGTTTTTACGTATACCTGTTAGGTTATTTTTTAATATATTATATTCGAGTTAATCCGTAATATAGTATATTAAAAAGCGGAGTGATGCTTTTCGGAATACATGTTTGGCTTTTTGAATATATTATATTCATGTTAATTCGTAATCGAGTGCAATTATTCCAGTGTGTTCAACTCGTTAACCCTTTCACTGTTAAAATTGCAAGAATTTGTTGCACACAAAAGTACCCTGTATAGTGTATACCAAACCCGTATATTTAGCTAATGAGAAGTTAGAATAGCACTTTGCTAAAAATGAGTTGGAAATTTTTACGTTCAATCAATGCATTTGAATGAGTATGATTGAAAAAATATTTACCAATGGACAAGTTGAGCATTTTTTTTTTTTTTTTTTTTTTTTTTTTAAATTTTATTATGAGTGACGAAAGACAACCCAAAGTAGAATTTTTTTTTAAATCCGTTAAATATTTCTCGAGCACTACCTGTTTCGATTTCCCACTTTTAAAAGCGCTGCAAAACGAGACTAGCTTAGCCGTGACGTCCCCCTACGGTATAATTCGACTTTTGCTTCGCGCGATCTTGGAAACTATCGTGAATTTATTTTCATTGCTATAGCGCATTTTGATTTTTTTTTTTTTTTTCTAATCTTGTATTCTTTTAATCGATTTAAAATTATGTCCTCAAATTCAGCTAACAAACATTGAACTGTCCTGTATTATAAGAATTCTTCAATTTCCAACGCTGCTAAATTATTTATCAGTGTTGCTAAACACGCAGATATCCGCAAGAAGTGGTATAAAGCCATCACACGAGACAAAGTTTCTGCAAAAAGTTCTCGACACTTTTGTAAAGATACTTTTAATGTGATAATAGCACACCTATTACTCTTGTTTTTATATAATGACCTAGTTATTTTGAAATTCTATGATATACAGTGGTTCCCAAAAGTGTTCGTACAGTTTAAAAATGTGTAGAAAAAGTAGTTCTTTAGTTTGGAATTGAATTTGAATATTAATTCCTATATATTTTTTTATATTAATTCGGAATGAAACCTAATACTTAAAAAAAGTATTGAATCGCATTATTTTTATAAAAATATATTTTCATTGATGCTTAAGAATATATATATATATATATATATATATATATATATATATATATATCAGAATGGTGTTTGTTTGACTTAACATTTTCTGATAAATTCACAGTAATAGAACTATTTTTTGGCTCTTTTTTTTAAATTTTTGCATTGTGGAAACATGTAAAAAATCGATTGTCTGTAATATTTGATTTTTCAATTCTTATAATCCATTTGTTATTTAAAATGTCTCGTAGTCACATAAAAAACCGATCATGAACTTTATTTGAATATTTTGAACGATAAATTAAAATTGTCAGACCAAAATTAGGGCATTACGAACGGCTTTATTTTTAACACGTTGGTTGGTTGGATGTATTCAGATTATCTGGCGCCGTCAGCAACACGAGGGCTATAATGCGCCGAAACATTCGTCATTAGACAAGCCAACATACATTTACAAACACCAATGCCTAACACGGGACTCGAACCCGCAACCTCGCGGTTTAGGAGCCAGCACGCTAACCACTATACCGTTTGGTCGGCTATTTTTAACACGCTTTTATTAGTTTCACCTGTATGTTTGCTTGTAACCGACTCTTTTTGGCTCGATTTTGCCCTACTTTGAGCGATCAGATTTGATTCAAACTTTGCACACTTGTCAAAGACCCATGACAATACAATAATTCAATAAGTTTGTCGCTTTATCACAAGGATTAGCTCGTGTTGCCCTTGCGCCGTTAAATTCCAACCAACCAAACTTCTCCGGAATCGAACCCTGTGGTGTGCCGTTACCCATTACAATTCCAGTAATCACAGAACCTATCATTGACAATTGATAAGGCAGACATTTGAAAGATTTGTCGTGGGAACGACGGTTATACAAAGCGTGTTTTTTTAGTAGCATTATCCTTACCATGATCTTCAGGATTAGTGCTTTTTCATATTCAGAGACACGGTAGTGTTTTGTGCCAAGTAATATGGCGTGCACTAAGGCATACACATAACTTAAATTTGAGACAAGCATGTGACTATTGGCAGGAACAACTGGAGAGTTTTGTACACTTAACTAAAAAAATTAACTAAAAAAATGTATAGTTTACAGAAAAAATAATTAATAGTTTAAAAAACCAAAAAAACACGCTTTAATAGAAAACCAAACTAAAAAGTAGAAAATAATTAATAGTTTAAAAAACTAAAAAACACGCTTGTGAACTAAAAAGTAGAAAATAATTTTAAATAAGTTTGAAATAAGAATAGAGTGATTAACAAGAAATATTTATTTTATCGTAAAAAAGCGTGGGGTGCTTGATGTCAATTGTTGTAAATATTTAATGACAGATATTGGTAAAAATAGATCCATTATGAAAATATCTTAAAAAGCACCCCACGCTTTTTTACAAAAAATAAATATTTCTTGTTAATCACTCTATTCTTATTTCAAACTTATTTAAAATTATTTTTTACTTTTTAGTTCACTTTTCTATTAAAGCGTGTTTTTTAGTTTTTTAAACTATTAATTTTTATCTTAATAATAGTCCGAACACACTTTATTCAATATTTGAATCTGGTACCTCTATAATCCATAATATAAAATTTAAAAACACCATCTCAGTCACCAGATTTGAACCCAATAGAACACAATTGTTGAGCAAACTGGTGTAAGAAATCACAACATTAAAATGAAAAGGCAATTAAAAAAAGCATTATCTCCATATGTTTTCCTTGCAGATCTGTAAAAAAAAAAAAAATTGGAAATAAGTATTAAAAATTTAAAACCATAAAGTGTAGTTATTTTTGTTATTTAACATTTTTGTAAACTTTATGAAAATTGCAAAAGAATTTCGAAAATAATCATTTTTTGGCATTATTATTATCATCCTGAATAAAATATAAATATTGTATTAACTATGTTGCTATATTTACAAGACCAGAAACTAAAGAATTGCCTTTGCTTGTGGTTGGTTGGTTGTTTTCAGATTATCTGGCGCCGTCAACAACACGAGGGCTATCATGCGCCGAAACATTCGTCATTAGACAAGCCAACATACATTTATAAACATTCATGCCTAACACGAGACTCGAACCCGCAACCTCGCGGTCTAGAGGCTAGCACACCTTTGCTTGTGATCTTGAGTATATGTAATTTGTTAAAGACGAATGGAAAATAAAAATACATCTATAGGTATAAAACAGGGCATGAAATAAATATGAGAAAAAATAATAATAATAAATAGAAGCTTTTTAAGCCTTTCAAGTTATAAGAGTTCGTCCTAGTGAACTGTATGCGAACATCGACGCCCGACTGTTCTTACTAAACTAAAATTATTTTTAAAAAAAGTATGTCAAAGAAAATTGGATCAGCGATTTAATTGAACAGGAATATACAAACACAACTAAATTAAATGTATAAACAAAATTAAATTCTATTTGGTTTCTATTCTGCTTTGACAATTTGGAAGAATTTGTTAAAACGGATCCATTTTATTTTTTTTAGTAATAAATTTCGCCAACTTTGTGAATAACAGGTGTACAAGTTGTTCAAAGAGGTAACAAGTGTTCTTGAAAATAAGAAAGTAACATTTCTAGCGGAATATAAAGTAATCTAAACTAAAAAAAAAAAATGCTATATTGAAAATAATGGCAAACTTCTTGTTTTACTGTATTGTATTTTCATGGCATTTGTTTACATAGCACGCCAAGTTACAGACATTTCACTTATTAGTAAACAATGTGGAAACTTCTACTATTTGAATCCATCAATTTGAAAATTTGATTTTAAAAATAATACTGTATACAACTGTGCTATGGAAAACTAGTGTTTTTTTTTTTTTTTTAACTTTCTTAGGAGTGAAAAGCTGTTGAAAAACGTACGTAAAGTTTTCAAAATAGCACCAAAAAATTTATGCACTAGGAAAAAGTGATTTGGTTCTTTTACAAGAATAAATTAACTTAAATAAGAATGACTTGTACAAGAAAAAAATGAAGATTCTTGAACGTGAATTTAATTAAATATACAGTTTTTTGGTAAATATGTGTTTCGTTTCAAATAGTTCGTAAAGTATGTAAAACTTTGAGCTCCTAAAATATTGTAAAAAAATTGGCGACTGCAATGTTTTGCAGTTTAACTGCAAGGAAAGATAATTGAAAATAAAAACTTACAATAAAAATAATTCATGTTCAATCAAGTTAAAGACAAATGAAATACTGTTTGTAAAATGGGTACATACCTTTCAGATTTTACACCACGAATTTCATCTCCAATGAAATCGTGATTTTTCTTCCAAAGAAGTGAAACTTCGATAGCGAATCTATTTTAGTTGGGTTATCGGATTGACTTTCACAAATAAATAGGCATTGATTTCTAAAAGATCAAATTATGCAAACGGTTTGGGTATAATGATAATACTAAAAAGAAAAACGTAGCAGGAAGGCAGTGAATAGGATCAATGTAATCATTAATCAAATTTTAATAATTATTGTAATAATAAAATAATTCAATTAATAAATTAAATAATTAATCTTGATAGTTAATATATTTCTATAGTTTTAGTAATATATTTTATTATTTAAACAGTTTTAATGATATATTTTATTATTTAAATAGTTTTAATAATATATTTTATTATTTAAATAGTTTTAATAATATATTTTATTATTTAAATAGTTTTAATAATATATTTTATTATTTAAATAGTTTTAATAATATATTTTATTATTTAAATAGTTTTAATAATATATTTTATTATTTAAATAGTTTTAATAATATATTTTATTATTTAAATATTTACATTTAATTACAATAGTTTCATTTAATAATTTTAATAATTGAATTGCTTTGATAGTCAGTTTAATTTAATCAAACTTTCTGTCAGCAATGTATACCTTTATTGGGTAAACTTGGTTTCCAAAACCATTAATAGTTTGTGGCAAAAAAAAAAAAATGACTATAAAGAATGTGCAGGTATATAACAAGTATATCAGAAAAGGATATCTGAAATGATAATTTAAATTTAAACTTAAAATTTTGTATTTTAAAGATTTTAAAGAATACAAATATATAAGAAATTTTAACAAAAAGTAATCTGTCCAATTTACCGTCATATTAGAAAATTTACCATTTACTAGGAGTACTTATTGTAAGCTGAAAGATGTAAGTAATCTTAGAAAAAAGTTTAGGCTATAGTTGGTTATCCATGCTTCCTGCAGCAGAATTTCTTAGCTTAGTGCGACATGCTTATAAATTCCAAAACCTTTCTTCAGTGATTTATTTACTCAATATATGTCAATAATGCTAAACAGATAAATTACAGTAATGCGCCATTGGAAACTTAATTTGATACATGAAGGTTTCTTACTTAAAAAAGATGATTAATAAATTATTTAAAACGTATTTCTTATTTAATACAAGCCAATGTATTTGTAATTAAAACAATTTTGTGGTGTATTTATCTTATGTAAATCACAGTAATGTTTTTCTTATGCGAAACATAGGAATGTATTCAGTTTCAATCCTGGAAGTTGAATTGAGCAAACTTAATCTTTTCCTTTATCTTTATGCCATCCGTAAAGTATAATCCTCATCAGTAATCTTATTATTTCGAAAGAATTACGATCAGATTAGAGAGATATTCAAGAGATTGGTCGTGTAACTTTTTATGTGTTGTTATGGGAGTTAATGAAAACATCTTATATTTCCTTTGTGTTCTGTATAAATAAATAGAAGGAGATCCTGAACTTTCAAATTCACTTAGCAACTTACTGCTCTTTGGCCACTTGTCATCATAGGCGTAACTAGAGTTGATGAATGGGGGGGGGGGTAATTTCGAAAAATATGCACTCGCTACACCAATGAAAAAAAAGGGGAGGGGGAAGAGAAAAGAAAAAAAAATCATTTAATTGAAAAAGTTCAAATCATTTAATTGAAAAAGTTCAAATCATTTCCCCAACCTACGGGGTTAGGGAAATTTCTTAAGAATTCTTTTCTTAAAAAAAAAAAAAAAAAAAAAAAAAAAAAAAAAAAAAGGAACAGGAAAATGTTCTTAAATACATGAAAATTGAAAGGGCCTGATATAATTGCAAAATACATGGATGCAATTTTTTCGGAGAAACTTTTCCAGGCCCAGCAAACAAGGTCGGATCAATGGCGTGCCCTTCGAAATATTTCAAATATACACTGCCAAAAATAAACATTAAAGAAACTTCCATAAACATTTAAATATATTTTTTCTATATAAGTATGTTTTTAAATGTTTCTATTGCATTATTTTTTTATATACATAATGATACCAACATCGTCCGCGTCTGTAAATCTATATACGGATAACATTATAATTTTTTCTCCTTCATCAACCACACTATTTTGGGATTCTTTCTCCACTTTAACATTAATTGCACCACATTTTTCATCTTTTCTTCTTTTGCAAAATAAAAACAATGTTTCACTTTGAGTTTTGCGTTTGCTACCTGCATTCATTTTAATTACTTTCAATTACCCATATGTTAACATACGAAAGTATTGTTTTCAGTCAAAAAAAATTTCGAATTTTTTGCATGTCTTGACGTTTTGGATCTTCCTGACTGAAAAAAAAATTATATAGAAAAATGTATGCCAGTGTGTCTGTGTGTACGTGGTCAGCATAACTCCCGAAAGATTTGACCTACGATGTTCAAATTTGGAGTAAAAGTTAGTTGGTGCCATTCGAACCTGTCCTTACTGTTTTCGTTCTCTTTGGTAATGTCTCTTAAAATGTTCTAAACTTCCCGCCTCTGAAATTCTCGTAAAAATGCTATAAAAGTGTAAAAAGATGAAAAACGAGTGTCTTCAACATAGAGTTCAATTCCCTTGAGCATCGCTCATCTACGACCGATTTTCTCTTTTGTCTCACTTATAAGAAAGGATATTGTAGTAATTATCGAAAAGTATGTTGTCTAATTCGCCACTTTGGCGATTTTTTTTTTTTTTTTTGGTTCATGTTAAAATTATCGCTAAAAATATCACTAAACAGGCCAATTTTTCAAATAGACGAAAATGAGAACAACACTATTCCACATCAAATTTAAATGCTGTGACCAGTTTTATAGCGTAATTGAAAATTGTGCGATGTTCAACTCGTCTAGACTCATCTGATGGCTGTGGGGTTAGCGCACTGGGCTCGCATGCCAAAGGTGCCCGGTTCGAATCCAGGGTTAGACATGGATGTTCGTTGTGGTGCGGAATACACGTTAAGCTGTAGATGCCTGCCTGATTAGCCGTCATCATGCATAAAAATAGGTCATTGAGCGTACAAACCAACCAATCAACTCGCCAAGTTTAAATTCAGTTATTGTTTAGAGTTTTTTGAGTTTTCTATTCAGCGCAACGTCCACTCAGGACTAATGTTTCCCGTGATGGGGAGTCCATTTCGCCAGCCTCGGGCGGTAGTAGCGCCTATTTATCATCAAATGGTACCAAGCCCGTAGAGGAGGAGGGGTAAGGGGAGGGGGGGGGGAGAGCATGGTCGAACACTTAAATGACAACATAGATCAGATTTTTTCATGTATAATTTTTGCATAATCAAGGGACTCAAAATCATATTTCATCTATGACCTGAATAATTTTTAATGTGAATACTTATAACAAGTTTCACAAAAAAAAAAAGGCGAAGAGGTGAAACAAGATTTAACACAATTTCGGAACTGGGGGGGGGGGGGGGTCTCGTCGGTTTACCCCCTGTCTACGGCCCTGAATGGTACATTAAATGGCAAGTTTGCTCTTTTGATGAAAAATCCATGTATCAGTCTATCAGTTTAGTTTAGCTTTTGATTACCTCAGTAAAACACTGATCACTGAATAATCCCAATAATGAAATTTAACGGATAATTTGAGTAATAATCAACAAAGAGTTGATTGGGGAGAAAAAATGCAGGATTTTGCTTCATTTTTTCCCTAACCTAATGGGGGGGGGGTGAACCCCCCAAATCCCCCCTTCGTTATGTCTATGCTTGTCATACTAAAGAAGATTCTCCAATTTACTCTTCTCAAAAGACGGCAAATAATTTTGTTCATATCAGAGAGAGACTTTGTTGCATATTTAGCAAGAGATTTCGAAAAACTAGAGGGTGGACGGAAATATCTAACTGTAAAAAGTACAGTGCGCCAAAATATCCGAACGATGGCTGTATCGTCGATTCTAAAAGTCGTAGAATGTTGCTGTTTGCAATTTGCACCAAATGTTATATGTTTGCTACGGGGGGAATGAGCGCGTGTTTCAGGATGTTCTAAAAATACCTTTATTAGTCTAAAATTACGTGGAAATTACTTGGATGTATACGTATAGTGTCATGTTTATCAACAGATTAATACAAAATCTCAAAAGTAACACATTTTATTAATAAGATTAAAGATATGTCGACTTTATTCGAAGCAAATTAAATATCGAAAATTATAATTACAGAATTATAAAGTATATTACTGTTGATTATAAAATTGGTAAATACAAAATTTAGACGTTTGCAAACAGTATTCAACAAAAAGTGTAATTATATTTCATTACAGAAACGTTAAACTGTAAACGCAAATTTAATATGAATGGGGAAATTGTTTATTAAATGTAATTTAATTTGTAGTTATTTATTAATTGTAATTTAATTTGTAATTGTTTAGAAAATGTAAATTTATCTATGACTATCTCTTTTAAGAATACACAATAATTTGCATGTAACAGTCTCATATTAGCCCTATAACCTTTGTCAATAACTTTCAGAACAAAAATTACTGACTATTTTTTAACAAGTATTAAATTTTTTTTTATTTTTGTATATTTTTTGTTGTACAATATTTTTCTATCAATACAAAATTGTTTGATTACTATAGTATTATTTGACAATGTTAACATATTTCATGTTAGTTAAATCACGCTTATTTTTTATACGTTTCATTATCTAATGAAGCTTGGCTGAATAATTTTTTAAATAATTATTAAAACTTATTTTTTTGAAATATTGAATATATTTTTCAACTAAATGAAACGTTGCGTAGAAATACAAGCTTGTTAAATCACTATAATATCTGATATCGATGAAACGTTTTATGTAAATTCAGTTCCATCCTCATGGTCATTCGCTATGCTTTTTACTTAATTATCTATGCAATAATTGTCTAATGTGCGTCGTTTTACGGCTTTCTGAAATGTCCATAGTTTATCAATGACCGATGAGGCTGTTTTTTAGAAATTTATAATGGTTTCAAACTCGCGTTGGTTTGCATTGCTCTTTTTCTTTGCGCAAAGAAATCCAAACGATGGGTATTCAGCACCAAAATATCGTTATACTGTTATGAATTTTTCCGCTGAGGCAATGATGGCACAGTTTTTAAAATAAAAACTACTATTTATTCACTCTTCAAAGGCACAAAATTTATTCACAGACATCAGTTTAATCACCCTCAAGCTTCAACACAAGCTTCAGTAAGAACAACTTCGAATACAGCGATTATACAAGTTCACTCCAGTAGGTAAACAAAGCGATCAGCTCACATTGAAGTCCGAAGTCAATCTGAAAACTTTCCCGATCTCCCGGTCTTTATATACTTGGCGCGAGAAAATATTCGCGAAATTTCCAGCCAATTCTTCGGAAAGAAACGTCTCGAAATTTCTCGATTGCTTTAGGTGTTGCCACCTTTTCCTAACCTGTATAATCGCTGTTAATAAATAAAATAAGATAAAATAAATTACAATAGAATTTTAAAATAATACGTCATTATTTACACTATATACAGACAGTTTGTGCAACAATACTTAGACAATTGATATTAGTTTAAATTTAAAGGGATAGTGGCTTATGCAAAGGTTCTTTAAGGGAACATATAGCATTTGAGTATTGAATGAAAGAAGTTCCGAATAGATAACTCTAACGTAGACAATTGATCACACAATCCCAGTTGTGTCAATTAATTTTTCCGAACATGTTGTTAACAAACAAAACGTTAAACTCGGAGTGATTATAATCAAACGGGGTGATTTTAATTAGGGTTCAAAAACGGTAAAAAAAAAGGAGCACTCGTTAGAATAACCTAATATTTTACTTGAATATAAGTGAAAAGAGGAAAAGTGGTATATTATAAGGAAACAAAATATTCGAAATAGCATTTTTTCTCTGCCATAAAGTTTCCGTCGAGTGTATACAGGTAAAATTTCAGGTCACCTTGACCAGTTTTTTTAAAGCTTTTTGAACGGTGAACTTTTATCGTGTACGTTTGTGGCGATTTGAATCTACTACTGAAAAATACTGTTATGCTACCTATGCTTCTAACACTTTGTAAAGATAATCTTTTACTTTGAAATACTTTGTACTTCGATTAAACTTTTAATAATTTCAAATGTAAACTAGTATTCGAGGACCATGATAAATCTAATGAAACCAAAACAAATACATATTTATTTAACTGTTTTATTAATTATTAATTAATTATAAAAATAACTGTTTAATGAAAAAGTTGCATATAATTTATGTTGGGCCTTTAACAAACTCTCGTTTGAAACAAAAATTACTAAAATTTGTTATTTAAGAATTCATGACTAAAATACAATTTTTCTTTTTAATATTAGTTTTTCATTTTCTTCTCATCATTTAAAATATCAACCACTCATTGTAAAATTATGAAATTTGGTATTAAGACTTATTTTTGGATGGTAAATCTAGATATGGCATAATATTATAGGTCTGCCATTGAACTTTTTAAATTTTGGTTTAGTTTTAATCTGTAAATGACCCCTTATGGTAAAAAAAAAACTATAAACGATTATTAAAAAATTTTCAAGAACTACAACGGTATGTTTCTTTTTTAGATAATCAATTAGAATACAAGATATAGCCATCATCCGGTTTTTTAGCATACTGTACATCAGTCTTCTCCCCTTAACTCCCATATTCGATTACACCATCGTTACAAACAAAATATTAGAATGAAATTGCCTTTCCAATAATATAGATTAGTTCAGTGGATCTCAAATTATCAATCTATCCTCTTTCTTAGTTCTTCTGAAGGCTTAATTTCAGATTGAAGACTGTACATTGGAAGGATTGGACATTACATTGGAAGGCAAAAGGTTAAGAGAACATTTGATTCAGTTGTTTAAATTTCTGAAACAGGTTGATTTAAAATGTTTAGAGTTCAATGAGAGGGACAGGACAAGTTGTCATGCATATAACTTATTTATATCTGATTTTAACTTGGAGAATAGACACAGATCAGTAACACATTTTTTTTTTTAGTGCTTATATTTGGGGTGTTGAATTTAAATATGAAATCAGCTTTTCTCTATCAGCTCTACTTTTTTAGATCAGTTCTTTTTTAACTTGTGTTCTGTACGAATGCACTTCTAACTCCATTTTGTGTAGTTCAAAATCACATACACAAGGGTTGGATATTTATTCTGTTCAGTAAATATTACTGGAATCAATCGAAACAACCGTATTAAGAGGACTTATCCGAATTTAGTGTCTACAAGACGCCCGGTCTCTCACTAAGATTAAGTTCCGATCCAAACGTTTCACTATCTACCAGAGCTCTGTGAGGATGAGTATTGTCCTTCTGATCACCCTTCTGATATTAATGAAGGTGATAGTGATTATGAAGGGATATCATAAATTCCTCAACGTTTCAACATAGGATGAATAAATTGACCTCACCAGAGATTTCAACCTTTCAAAAGAAGCTTCTGAATTACTGGCTTCCTAGTTGGAAAAAAAAATTAATAGACCAAGGAACCAAAATTACTTTTTATTGTACAAGCGAAAAGTATCTGCTAGTCTTCTCTCCAGAAGACCATCTTTTATTTTGTAACGAAATTAGGGGACTCCTGGAAAAATGGATTTCCCAGAATATTTTTCAGATGATTGGCACCTATTTATTGACAGGTAAACGAGAAGTTTGAAATGTGTCCTTCTATACAAGGGGAACAAATGTGGTTCAATATACAGCGTGTCCCCGTATAACCTGGCCGACCTTAATTTTTGACACCGTTGGTCTTAGATACATAGTCCCAGTTGAAGAAATGTTTTAAATAGTTAAAATAGTTTTACTGAATAGTTTTTAAGTTAGCAAAGGGGTTGGTATAAAAATTACGGATTGTAAATTTTTATACAGTCTCCAGTTCCCCCAACTCATATTTAGAAAAATGTTGCCCATGAAAAAACATTTCAAATAAAAAAAAAATTAAATTTGTACGACCAATAGCCACGGTGTTATTGGAGTTAAAAGTTTTAACGCTATTTGGGGGGCCCGTACATAAATTGAATTGATAAAATATCGTCTTATCGGAATGACAACGAGCTTCTAGACTATGTTTGGCTAAGGCAAACAAGTTGTTGTTCATTGGCTAAACCATTATAATTTTTGACTAGAACCTGCTTGGTAAAAAAAAAAATTACAAATTGTACAAATCATAATAAACAGCAAACAAACTTATAAACAATTTTAATTAAGTAATTTTAAATAATAACATAATCAGAAAGCAGCGCTTTTTGTTAACACAAATAAAAATAAAAGGTGATAGAAATGAACAAAGTGAAAAGGATAAATAACCTCTTTCTTAATTACATATACTCGAAGTGTTTTCCTTCGACTAAAATACCTAAGCGCACACGTAATTCAAATTCATCTTCAACATTTTTCAGCCTTACAGGCCTAATACACCTGACAGCGGATAAAATTCGATTCTTCAAATCTAATAGACTCGTCGATTCCTTTTCATACACCTAATTTTTCAAAAATCCCCAAAGAAAGAAATCTAAAGGATTTAGATCTGGAGATTTAGGAGGCCATTCTACCGGACCTCCATAGCCTATAATGTTGTATTGAAACCCACCCCACAAAGCAGGACGCTGCCTTGTGTGGTGGTGCACCAACCTGTTGAAACCACATCTTTTTAAGGTCTTCTAACACGGCATAGTTATCCAGAAAGTCATGTAAAGGTCCCTGTAACAGATTGGCATACTTTTTACCAGTTAATGTCTCAGCAAAAAAGAAAGGTCCTACTAACGCTCCCTTCCATTTGCCACAACAAACGTTAACGGACCATCGCACTTGATGCTTGTTTGGTCGGATTACATGGGGATTTTGCAGGGACTAAAAGTGTGTGTTTTGCCTATTTACTACCCCAGTTCTCGAAAACATACACTCATCAGAAAATAGAAAGTTATTCACAAATAAATTAATCATTATATCTTGTTCATCATGAAATTGCAGAAATCAAACGGTCTATATTTATCCCCGGGCAAAAACTCTTGCACCAATCGCGGGCGATAAGGATGTGCACGGTGTCGGTTTAAGACTCTCCACACATGGGTTTTTGAGGACCCACATGCTTCATTAATGTCCCTGACACTGGACTGAGGGAAAGCAAGAGCATAGCCCAAAATTTCTTTGTCAGAGACAACCACTCTTGAATTTCCGAATCGAGATCGTCTTCCTATGCTACCCGTTTCTCGCAAACGCTTTATAACATTTAAAATCGTATCTTTAGATGAATGTTTACAATTTGGAAATAATTTAATTGCATATTGTCTTGCAGCCACTCGCCCATTTCGATTACATTGGTCGTACAGAAGTAACATTTCTGCGTACTGTTCCGCACTGTACATTTTAACAACGAGGATTGATGAAATAGTTAAATACATCTGGTATTTGGTATTGGTATGAGCTACTTTTATTCTGAAGTGAACATACATTATTGGTTTTCTACCTACCAATCACTAACCTGCCACTAAAATTTGCATAGGACCCTGCAAATCCCACAGTACTACATGCTAATTTACACATAAGAATCGGGAAATTTTTTTCCTTTCTAGAATTTTTTTTTCTACCACTAACGGAATTTTTTTTTTTTTTTTTTTTTTTTTTTTTGAGATTTCTAAAATTTTAGGAATCGACGAAAAATATAAGTACAGTTTTAGGAAGAAACGAAAATTTAAGGAATTATAGGAATTTTAGGGCGAATGCGACCCCTGCACAACACAAGAGTGTGAATTTGTTCTGCCTCGACAGATTTCCTTGTTGCTTTAATAGTACGTAATCGAATGATTTTTGTTAGTTTCAGAGAGTATAGTACCTATTATCTCCTTCAAACGAGTTCAGAATCCACAATTCACTACAGATATTGATAGATCGTATTCATGCGTTTGATGCCAGAATAATTTTCCGAACGCAATTGCTTTTTCTCTGTATTTAATTTTGTGTACATGCTCTTAAAATATGTTAATGACCACGGGTGTAAAGTGGTATAAGTCACAAAATTCCATTGTTCATATCTCCATGAATATTGGTCGTACAAATTTCGATTGTTTTTTGTTTGAAATGTTTTTTCATGTGCAACATTTTTCTAAATATGAGTTGGGGAAAATGGGGACCATATAAAAATTTACAATCCGTAATTTTTATACCAACCCCTTTTCTAACTTAAAAACTATTCAATAAAAAAATTTTAACGATTTAAAACATTTCTTCAATTGGAACTATGTATCTAGGCCCAACAGTGTCGAAGATCACGGTCGGTCAGGTTATACGGGGACAGGCTGTATAATTGCTCACTCAACAAAATTGAAAGAAGAATATAACATCATAGGTTTGGTATTGGAGAAGATAAAGTTTCATGAACATCAATGAGTGATTTGTGTGGATTTAAAAATGGTAAACTTTTTCCTTGGACAGCAAAGTGGATACTCAAAATATAAATATCATTGCTTTTTGTGTCTCTGGGAGAGCAGAGACAAAACACATCAATGGGTTTAAGGTATACGTATAGGTTTCAAATTTTTTTTTTTTTGATTTACAATTTAAAAATTAGACCTTTGCACCTTGAAAAGTACATTATTTGTTAAACTGTTTCCAATAATTAATTTTTTTTAATTTCTTAAATTTTAATAATTAATTAACATTTAATCAACTAATTAGGCTAATTTCGAACGGTAATGACAAAAATTCTAATTCATCCACAGATACAATTTTGGTGTTCAATAATGCGGAATACCCTGCTCTATGTTTTGAACCTATTAACAGAATTATACAGTGTGCATATTTTGTGATATCTTGCTTTAACTGAATCTATTAGAAAATCCAAGTTTTTTTATACAGAATCTTATCTTTAAAATTCAATTAAAAAAATATTTATTTACAAATCACTTAGTATTTAGGATCAAAACATTCAACAATGTATGCAGATTATATAGCAAAAAATAAATTTCAAAATATATTATTTGAACTGGAGTTATTACTGTTTAAATGAAATGCAAAATAGAAAAAACTATACAATCTGAGAATAACTTTTAAAAAAGTATTTTTTATATAAAAAACTGTTATTATTATACTAATTATTATATATTTTCTTTTTAGTATGCCCCTCTATCATAGGGTTTCCTTCTTTTGTGTTGTTTTTATTTTGCTTTTGTTTTTTACGGCCTTACAAAACTTCCCCGATGTTTGCGAGTTTTACGATTTAAATCCTATACGTATACCTTAAAAAGAGTGGCCAAAGAGAGAAAACATGGAAGTTGGGGAAAAGAGTGACATAAACGAGCTCTTATTTATTCGAGAGAAAATCCTCTTGAGAAATAAAAAAATTGAAGCAGGCATATTTGATGGATCATAACTAAGACAATTGATAAAGCATACTGCCTTCATAAATTCCATGAAAAAGACTGAGCAAAAAGCCTGGAAACTATGTT
This sequence comes from Linyphia triangularis, assembly GCA_963978545.1. Classification (NCBI taxonomy): domain Eukaryota; kingdom Metazoa; phylum Arthropoda; class Arachnida; order Araneae; family Linyphiidae; genus Linyphia; species Linyphia triangularis. The sequence goes on from OZ021721.1 coordinate 125,042,443, forward strand.
GAACTGGTAAACAAGATGCTTAACAGTTTCAAATCCTTATTGTAACATCAGTGTTAAGGTACACTATTTATACAGTCACTTAAACCGTTTTCCTGAAAATTTAGGAGACACCAGTGAGGAACAAAATAAAAGATTGCACCAGCATATTAAAACTATGGAGGACCGCTACCAAGGAAGATGGGATAAGCACATGATGGCAGATTACTGCTGGAGCTCAAAACTGTTCCAAAATACATTCAAGAATGTCACGGAAAAGAAACTTCCAAAATGCTCAGTGACTGTAGTTAGTTTCATTGATAACTTTTCCCTCTATCTTTGTATATAATAATATTGTATAATTTATTAATAAAAATTCGGTGTTTAGTTTTATATTTGATCCATGGATTTAACTTAAAATAGTGTAATGTATATTTCACTAAAATGTTATATCGTAAAAATTCAAGCTGATATGCAAAAACTATTACCATATTTGAATTCAGGGTATCAAATTCATATGAAATCAGCTCCAAATACCCCGGCACCAAAACGACTGTTGGCCTGTGTTATAGATAGTGATTGATAAGTGGAACAATCTGCCAGACCACAAGCCGACCAAACGGTATAGTGGTTAGCGTGCTAGCTTCTAAACCGCGAGGTTGCGGGTTCGAGTCCCGTGTTAGGCATGGGTGTTTGTAAATGTATGTTGGCTTGTCTAATGACGAATGTTCGGCGCATTATAGCCCTCGTGTTGCTGACAGAGCCAGATAATCTGAAAACAACCAACAATTGCCAGACCACATCGTAAATTGTACCGGAGTCAACAGTTTGAAATAACCACTGGATCTCTAATGAGGGATTGTCCAGAAAAAAATAAATGGGACCAACCTCGGCTGACCTTGTGCCTGCATAGTTGGACGTCATTTTCATATTTGTATTAATACTATTGTCATAATTTTGCTCATCAGAGACTTCGCAATCACTTTAGAAAGCTTTTTCGCAGAAATTACTCAAATTTCAAGAGCTACAAAAACATAATTTGAACCAGTCCCTGTATTTTAACATTTTTGTAATTTTTTTGTAGTAATAGTTTAAACAAACAAATTAACACGTACCTTTTTCATAATGTAAATAAGAACGGTTTGATAGCGAAAATGTAACGTTATTATATTTTCTAAATACTAAATTTGATTGTCGTTCCGATTTTTCCAACTTATCCTATAATGTGCATTTCTTATACGCGGAAAAAGATTAACTACTCTCATAATAATAAATACATTATAGTGTGAATCAAAAATAGGGACAAAATTTCAAACTTTGAAATTTCACTGGGGCACCGGCTAATTTTGTTCTCCCACCAAAAAAATAAAAGGAATGCTGAATTTGATGAAAATTGGACAATATTTTGAGGTGGCGCAAGCAACATGAATTTTAAGAATTTCATGTAATAGCCTTACGGTGCTCAATGTAACATAATATACACTATTCAATATAAACGTTTTATATTTTGAATAGTGTGAAACTCGTATTTTTACACGTATTTTCTATTCTTCTCAAGACAATTCACACTAGTGCGAAAAAGTTACTTGCTCGCTCTCCTCGCGAAAAAGTGCTACTTTCGCCACCATTTTTGATTCAAAATGGTTAAAAAAAAGTTTAATTTTTTGCACGTTGTTGTAAAAATATATTTTTATACCAATGTGTAAAAGATTAACTTCTTTTAATAATTTTGAATCAAAAATAGTAGCTAAAGTAGCACTTTTTCGCAAGAAGTGCGGAAAGTAACTTTTTCGCACTAATGTGAAAAAGTATTTTCTCTCACGCCTCGTGCTCAAATATCATACAGTCTTGGTATTGAAATGACTTACATTCTGAAGAAATTCATTGACTCGAGTTGCCAACGTTAATAAATATAACAAATTTAAAAACAGAAAAAATGGAAAATTTGAAAAAAGACAATATAGTTTTGTACTTAACTTTTATATTTTCTTAATAAATATATGTATTAAAAATATTTTTTGCAAGTGATTATAAAAAATATTTTATGCAACACGTGGAAAAATACTTTTTTAAACTCGGTAAATTATTTGACTCATGCTACCGCATTCGTCAAATAAGCGTTTTACCATCGTTAGAAAAAAAAATTAATTTCCCCATTAGTTGCATAAATAACTATTCAAAACTTGCATTTTGAGCGGATACTCGGATGTGATTCTTCCACTGCACACTGACGTATTGTATTGTGTTCAACAATCTAATCTACATTATATAGATTTCTATATAGAATATAAAAATGTCATAACGGTGAAATTTCAGAATGGTATAAACGTATTTTCTTTTTTTTTTTCATTTTAAATTGGCTTAGATAGATTATAAAAGTAGAGGTGTGGAACATCACCCAACTTTCAATTACAGAATAATATTGGTCATTGCATTGAAATTTATAGTGTTATTTACCATTTTCATATTTTTCCTCCTTTAAATAAAAATGGCCAGTTTGGCGATATTTTTGGCAATAATTTTTGCATGGTCAAAAGAAAAAAAAAACCTGCCAAAATGGCGAAATTTGAGATGTTATTCGATAGACATTACATTGTCCTTTTTTTGTACAGGAAACCGAGAAAAAAATCAATTGTTGATGGGGACGGCTCTAGTTAAAGGCACTCGTTTTTCAACCTTCTACACTTTTTAAGCATTTCTACGAGAATTTCGAAGGTGAGGACGATTAAAACACCTTAAGAGGCATTAGCACTGAGATTTTAATCAAAATCGTTAGATCCAAAGAAATCGTTAGAGAAAAGAATCATGTTTTTTGGCATTTGCTGAAAAACATGATTTTTTCATGATTTCAACTTTTTGCCCGATTTTGATGAAAACTTTAAGGGTAGGTCCCAGGGCCACCACTAACCCGCACACAAAATTTGAACAAGGTAGGTCAATTTGTTCGGGAATAATGCTGATCACGTACACACATTTTATCTAGACCACTTTTTTTTTATCTTTAACTATCATGAATAAGTATAATAAAAATATAATTTTTGCATTTTAATTAATTTTATTTGAGATGTGACTATTTATTTGTATTATATGGAAGGCAAAATTAGGCGGTTGCCCCTCCCCATTTCGGTACTTAATTCCCGTTGTTATAGACAATAATGGTCAAGGTCATCATCTCACCCTCCTTGACAGACATCTAAATCCGCCCCTGAATTAAAATGCATGCCTTCGTGTTAAAACACATAGCTTTTATATGTTCGGCTTATGCCCTATGCTACAGTGTTTCATAGATTGTAGTTGTTGCATGACCAGAAGAAATTTTTGGCACCTGTTCTAGTAAACTTCGGAAGCAACTGCTCTAGATCTTTTCCCATGAACATAACTATTATTCTGTCAACTATGTCTTATCCGTTTATATTTTGTAATGGTTTGCCATCCCAGTGGCACTGTTGAAGAAAATTGTTGGGTGAAGCGTAAAACTGAATTTTTACGCTGATTGCTTCTAGCCCATCGTATAGAGCTAAAACTTATGTTAAATTGGCTCAGATCGAAAAAACAACTTCAGTAACTTTTGTAGCACTTCACGAACAATTATATTTTGAATCAGATGATGAAATAAATTTGCAGCAACTTCGTGTTTCGAGGAAAGTTTACAAAGAGGAATTGTCTCAGCTAACTGTCCAACCAGCAACATTAGTATATTTTCGTATCTTAACATTTGCCCTCACAATCTGATCAAATTTACATTAAATATAAAAAAATATATGATGTTTGAATTGACACAGAGCAACTGACCACTCTACTGTACAACAGTTCGAGCGCAGATTTACTTCCGATACGTTTCAATGTCTCTCAATGTCGTTTTAAGACATCAAAACACCGAATTTTTTTTGTTTATATGAGGCTGTAATATGCAAACGACATTGCAGCTTGTAAATTAATGACTTTAGAATAATTTGTTTATGGTTTAATAACGTTATAAGCGTTTTAGTATAGATAGTTGTAAAATCTGATATATTTGACCATTATGCGACACCACTAAATGTAAATAGATTTTAATCAAATTTTGCAAGGTATTATATTTTATTACATAGCAACTTCTGAGCGAGTGCCTCGGCAAAAAATTGAAAGTTGAAAAAAAAAAGAATTTCCCTAATACATTATTTTATTAACTAAACTAAATGATAAAATTATGCCTCAGTTTGGAAATAGGTATACTATGAAAAGAGTTTCATAGAATGCAAGAAACAATGTGCTCTATATTTTTATTTAATATTTACTTCCTAATATTGAGAATAGCTGAACATTTCGTAACGCGTGTAGAATCGGACTTTGCATAGAAAACTTCAGCCGCCAATGGTTTCCATATTACAATCTTTGTTACAAATGGCTATGCAACTCCAATGTTTATCATTAAATCTGATTATGGAGTGATAGAGCATTATTTTTTGTAAGAGATTTAGAAGAAATATGAAGCAATAAATATTCCTCGTTATCGGTATTAATATTTAGTTTGAAGATTATTTAAAGATATTTTTTGGATATTAAATGTAAATCAAATAAAAAAAAAATAAAAAAAAAATTATCTAGAAAATATTGATTTAACATTGAAAACTCTTTTTGAAATATAAAAAACTGCTTTATAACAGTTTTATACGATTTATATGTTGATGCTAGAGAAAAGGGGCATTGGGGCTACTCTTCTGCTGTCGTAAATAAGTGTCGTCACTCCTGTATAGTACCAGTACACTGTCGCCGAGTTAAGACGGACCGCTGCGAGTTTCCCCCCCCCCCCCTTGTTTCAGTCGAAATGGAGGTAAATTTACGCGTTTGCCTCTCGGGCAAACAAACCGACTCCAGACAGAAAGCAGGAGAGCCCGAGCGTAGGCGAGGCGAGATAGGCTGAGTCAAGGCGGAAGATGCCGAGCGCACCAAGTACACTTTCTCACTCGCACCCACTCGTCTTGTTTCGGCGAGAGTGAACTGGAGTCGCCTCGCACTCGCCTCTCGGGCAGACTCGGATCCTTTGACTCGTACCAAAAAACCGACTCCAGACGGAGCGTAGGCGAGGCGAGATAGACTGAGTCAGGGCGGAAGAAGCCGAGGGCACCAAGTACATCTCCCACTCGTAGCGGTGCGCCTTGTCTCGGCGAGAGTGTTCTGGTACCATTAGAATTTTTTCTCGAAAACTCTCTCACGCAGAAAACAAGTCGGGGAGACTTGTGTACCTATGGCCACCTTTTTTCACTGCACAAAAAATAAGCCACTGAGCCATTTAAAAATGAGAAACTGATATGCATACATCGTTATAGTAATTACTTCCCAATGGGATTAATATAAATACTTAAAATAATAGAATATGTCAAATAGATGTTTTTTTTATAAAGATATTTCACAAATAGCCCTAGGTACAAGACCTCGTTGAACCTAGAGCCAGTAGCTGATATACCTAGGGCCAGTTAGGTGTCAGTCCATAATGAATAGAAAACAAACATACACAGATAAATTTTATAAAAGTGAAGTTAGTGAATTACAATTATTTAAATAACTTGAAAACCTGATTTAAAAAAAAATGAGCTGCGTGCATTATCTCCTTGAAGCACCAACAGATTTTGGTTTTGGCAATTTGAACGTAATAAGCAATTATGTGGCCCTAGGTACACGACTTGGAAAGTTCATATAAAATGTCTTCTAGTAAAAATGCACATGGAGTAAAGACTTATTTAAACATCTAAATTAGTACTTAATGTTACAAACAAAATTATTTACTAGAATTCAAAGAAAAGTATCTGACTTAACTTTGTAAAACAATAAAAGACATGAGGTGCAAAATGTTACTGCAGACCATATGAAAACGTTTTCCACTTATAACTTGTCACAGCTTTCTCCTCTACGATTTCAAAATGGCTGCTAAAAGAGCAATTGGGTGTTGCCACTTACCCAAGTGAGTAAAAAAATTTAGAACTAAACATTATTCAACAAAAGTGGAGTGGCCCTAGATAATCAAGTCTCCCCTACAGTGCATACAATCAGGATTCGCTTGCGGCGGGTTCAGCGGCTCGTCATTTAAGTTAGCGCTATGACGATTCAGCGTTTTGTATGTTAGAAGGTCACAAATTTAGCATTTTAGCGACCATATATTTTTAACTTTTGCATTCCCACATGGAAGAACCATCAATGGCTCAGATACGGTTAGATATGGACCTTATCTGAAATTAATCCTTTATATATGTTTATACATGAAAAATTCCAGATCTAATATAATCGTATCTGGTTGTATATGGTCCATATATGGAGAATTACATATCTGAAAATGAGTGGGTTTTTTACGATTTAATATTTCTCTCTAATTGCAAAGACTGTATGGCAATCTGACTGAAAATGAGCGAACTTAACCAACTTAACGGCCTCGCCAATTGTAGACTGCAATTCGACATCGGTATTACATCTTCTTCCGAAGCGCAGAAGACAGTAAATTCTTTTAAATAAAAGCCATAAATTTCACCGATGACTTTCCGAATCTGGCAACCTCGGCAACACAAGGTAATTGATGTTGATACAAACAATATTATTAGCAATGTGGCGTTTAACTTTGAAGACAAATTTTATAAAAGCAATAACAAGGTAGGTGGTATTTTTTCCTGTCTAAAAAGGATTCTGATACATGAATATATAACCTTAAAAAAAACCATATATATTTATATATTGATATTTTTGCAGATAATGTCAAAATCGTTAAGCCTATAGGGTTAATTCTCAACAACTGTTTATCCAAATTCGGAGCTATCAAAAAATGCTAATTCCTATCAACTTTAAATCATTTCACTGGGAGTCAATTAGGAATTTTGTTATCAAAATCACAAAAGTTAACTATTTTAGAGCTTGCGTTTTTTTATTTGCATTTGTTAAGAACACGTTTTCTTAGTTTTAATACAATGTAATGAGAGAAAGAAACTTCTACAGATTCCATGTCCCAGTAAGGATTTGGTAAATGTTTGCATAAAATGTGATATTTGTCTTTTTCGTGCAATTCAACGTTAAAAGGGAAAATTTCAAGAAATGTAGGTTGATATGCTATATAAGAACCTGGCGACTTTTGGTAACTTTCTTTTGCTTCATTTAAATGGCAAGTATTATTCTGGGTTTTATTCGGAAGATATTTGGAGGATGTGTCTTGTTATCCCAGGTACCCATTAATCTAACTCTCTAAAAAGTTCGATATCAACAATAAGCATTATTCAGCTGTTTTATTTCAAAATAAAACTCTAAACTCACAGTTTGCGTTTTAGCAAAATATTTGAAATTTAAGATGTGTGATTAGTGTCAGGGAAAATGCTGTGATATTGGCAATACAGTCAAACCCCGTTAACGCGAAGTCAATGGAGCCATCGACATTTTTCGCGTTAACTGAATTTCGTGCAAATCGTCTAAAAGCTTTTTCATATAATTAATTCAGATTTAAACTATTAGCTATACGTGTACATGGGCGCCAACTTTTCTCTTTTACCACGAACTCGGTGGGAAGAAACTGGGTTCCAACTATTTTTAGACACCACTTTTTCATGATCTACTTATTAAATAGTATATTGAACTTACCTCCATACCACGCAATAAATTGTTCTGAAACTGTTTCATTTATGTAGCAAAGTTGTTTGAATAAAATTAGTTCTGAAACTTTTACGGAAAAAGTAATAGCAATAACCAGTTAATTCATCATTATAAAATAATTTAATTCAATATCATACATTATTTTAAAAGAAATACTTTTATGATACTGCACTAATATTAAGAAAGCAAATTTTAATAATTCTAGATAATAATTAAAGAAAAAAATAGCCTATACAAGTAAGCTCATCATTACAAAATTACTTATTCCAATATAATACAATACTTTAAAATTTTTTTTTTTTTATGTAATTGCACAAAAAAGCTGCAATACTTACTTGATTCTCATTCGGAAAAAGTGGTGGCTAGTATCAGTGTGCATATATATACTGTGCTTTCTTTCTCTTTTTATGGGATTTTTCTTCTTTCTTTGATACATTACAAAATGTCTTTTTAAGGCAATATTTTTTATTGGAAAAACACATTTTTACAGATTTTTGGAGTGGGGGTGAAATAATACTTTCATACATTAGGCCACGGAGGAGCACGAAGGAGCACGGGAGCACGAAGGAGTACGGGGGAGATCGCCCCTTTTGTCCCCGTGTAGTTGGCACCTATTTATGTGTATTTAATACTACCGTAGAACACTTACACATAGTACATTAGTTTAACAAGATATGCATTAGGGATAAAAAGTAAATGTATTTACCAGTAACTTATTATTTAAAGAAGTCTGTTGTTGATTTTTACCTTAAGTATTTATTAAACATTTTTTTTAATGTGTCAACTTCTTCTAAATTATTTAAAGCACACGAGGCATTGTCCTGCAGCATTAGGAAATGTTGCATGGTATCATTAAAATAAAAAGGGTTTTTTAGTGATCGTTGCTACGCGTGGTTGCTAGGAAATCACGTGGTTTATATAGTAGTGATCCAGATAGCCACATCTAAAGGATATGCGAGTATATCCTTGTATGTAACCGTACAGTATGCGAGTAATCGTCCATCTCGACTCAACTATGTGTGTACCCTAAAGAGAGGGTTGCGATGTTTAAAAGTTTAAGAATCCCAGATCTAAATAAATACATTAATTGGTTAGCTCAAAAATTACCTCTGGTACTCGTGAATAATTTCCAGCTAGAGACACATTTCACATATAGCATATCCTGATCAATACACTGTTAAAAATTTTGTTCCACCTTGCACCAAAAATTGGTTCCCATTTAGCTGCCACCAACATTTGGTGCTTAGTTTCACGATTTAATGGTGCAACCTCGGACCGTAAGCACCACTAAATCGCGAAACTAAGCACCAAATGTTGGTGGCAGCTAAATGGGAACAAAATTTTGGCGCATGGTGGACAAATTTTTTTAACAGTGTATATAAAAATTCCTGCTCGTACAGAATGTTCAGAGCATCAAAATCCGAGTCAACCAGTTCGCGTGTCAATAGATAAGACTCGAATACATTTATTACTCAATCCAAAGTTTGAAACGGTTTTGAAGAAATTGGAGTTGCAAGTCATTCATTGATGTACCCAGTGCCTAGAACTTCAACCGGTAAGTTGATTGGTAAGCCACTGCCAAACCTTAAGCGAAATGTCAACTATATCAGCTACTGTTAAATGACATGAAGCTTTCAATACTGTAAAATTGCTTTAATTATATTTAAATGTTATGTTTAAAGTCTTCAATGTGCTAATTCATGACCCTGTACAAATGAAACTTAATTTAGAAACAAGTTGCCCTTTAACGTGACTGAAGAAAAGTATTATTGGTAGCTGTTTACTACTGGATATTGAAAGAGTAGAAATAAATACATTTTATTCGATAAGATATAACTACGGATATGTTTGCATGAAAATTGGAAACTGAATGCGCACGTTGCGAAGATAATTTATACTGCGTTGAATATTTTAAAACACGTGTCGTAGGGTCGCCATCCTTGCCCCAATACTTTCTCCTCAATGTAGATTATCTGATGATCTTATTGTAGGTTGAACTTGAAAGAAAACTTATCTATCAGCTAAAAATCAATTTGCGACGTTAAGTGATGAAGCATTTGCCCTTTCTGGAATAAGTGATTGTGAGGGAATGCATGGAAGATGAAAATATTATTCCGAGTTATCTTATATACGAGCTCTTATTCAACACATTGAAAATCCTTTAATGAAGGAATATTTTACTATCATGCATAATAATTAACAACAAAATAATACAATCCATAAAAACAAAGTCTTTAATATAAATATAATAAATTTTATATTCATTAACATAGCGCCTATGTTAATGAATATCTGATGTCAACGTGTGCTTGGCGTTGACATCTAATTTTAAATATTAATAACATCTCTATCAGCAAAATATGAGGCAAACTACATTTCAAAATGTATTCATTAAAAATGAATGGGAATTTATGTACTGACATCCAAATATCTTTTATTTATTCTGATTAAAACAATTTGTTTGTTTGTTCGTTTGTTCGTTTATTTATTTATTTATTTATTTATTTATTTATTTATTTATTTATTTATTTATTTATTTATTTATTTATTTATTTATTTATTTATTTATTTATTTATTTATTTATTTATTTATTTATTTATTTATTTATTTATTTATTTATTTATTTATTTATTTATTTATTTATTTATTTATTTATTTATTTATTTATTTATTTATTTATTTATTTATTTATTTATTTATACAATTTTGGCAACAGGAAATAGTTTCAACAGTGATCGTTTCAACGCGATTAGATGATGGCAAGTTGGTTTATTAGTATTCCGTAAAAGCGACCTTTTAGTGACAGTGGCAGCAGTCAAAATTTGACAGAATGCGCTATCATCGACATCGAAATTATCTGCCAAGTTTCAGCCCGATTGACGGCAAGGTTAATTAGGCCGCTGTAGATTTGCCTACCATCGACAAACATACACACAAAATCGAAGTAAATATAAAGTATTTAAAAATGACATTGGCACACGTCAAAACTATTTTTATTGTGCCATAACCTTAATATTAAAAAATGGAATACTTACACTTGGATGTCTGTCAGTCCCCCTGAAACATTAATAGTAGTTGAATAATGCGAAAACTAGTAGTACTGAATAAAATTTGTGAAATTGTAAGGAAATTAAGAACACAGGAAGTTCATACAGAACCAAACATAGACAATAAGATTATATAGTTATACAATATCAGAGGTGCTCAATAATATATAATTTGTAAAACACGAATCGTACATAATAAGAGTCTTTGAAACAATGTTCTAGGGTAATGCTTTTATATCTTGAATGATATCATTCCTCTAAATTGTTCATCAGGCCAACAATTATCTGTACCTTGAGGATGCCAAAAAGGCTCCAAAAATGTCTAGTTTTAATATTATTTCGTAGGAAGTCATAAAGATGAACCTTTCACGTCCTTTTGAGTCTACATTTTTTAAATTAGGTGGAAGACTAACCAGAATGTACACCAATTGTTTTTAAAAAAGCAATAAAAATAAATCTAACTATTAAAAAAAAAAACAGCAAAGGTTTTTCCCCCCCCCCCAATTACATGTACTATATTTATTTACAGGTGAACTCTATGGGCTCTGCCATCTAGATGGGGCCCCTTAGTTTCGTTTTTTTAAATAATTTGTTGGTTACATTTTGCAACCATAGAACAATCTTTGAATAGATTTTTTGTTAGAAACTTTTAAATCAATTTTTAAAGTCAGAATGGAAAATCATTCACCCTAATGAAAAAATATACACATTTAAGATATAAATTAACTGACCTGTTGAAAAGTTATATTTAAAAGAATATTTTCTATCGTAATATCTCAAATCTTGGTAAAAACTAAACTCTTTTATAAAATTTCGAAAACAAGTTCGAGACAACTAATTATGAAATTCAACATATTTACGCCAAGTGTTGATCAAATATAAAATATTTATCTTAAAAATAAGCAGTAATTAAAGCATGTATCACACTGTGCACTGTGGGTGAAAAAGTAACTCAACTGCTATTGAAATTCGATAGCAGTGGGTCACTTTTTCAACGGCAGTATGATATATGTACAAAAATATGCCGGTGTGATATTTTTACTGTTTTCAGTATATTTTTATTCGTAATACTAGGCATTATAACGTTGTAACAACGCGTTTTTGTGGATGTTAACTAGAATTATTTTTTATATGGCTACAAAAGTATTGGTATTGGATTGAGATGAAAAGTGTTATCTTTCACTTCTCCATCAACAATGTAGAAAATCTAAATTAAACACTTTGAATACTAATTTCCCTGGGTGTCATTTATATTGTTATCATTATTTGAAAAATTATTTAGAATGTGAATTATTAGCGAAGTTAAAATGCGTGAATTATTAGAAAAGTAAAAATTATACTTATACAAAAAAATATAAAAAACAAATCACATGCCACAAAACCATTTTTGTTTTAAACATAGCTAAAATTCCCAACTTCCGATGAAATCTTTAAGACGATTAGGACCTTGATATCCGAAGAGAGTCCCTTCTTCACGATTACGTTGATTCAGTACGCAAAAAAAATCCGAACGATTGCTATATATTAGGTTCTAATTATCCTATAATCTTGCAGTTTGCACCAAAATGCTTTGTATCAAAATGTTTTGTATACGATTTTCTATATCTCTGGTGCAATTTTTTCTTAGGGGGCTGTTTACTAAGTAAATTTAACTCTATTTTTGAAAAATTCAATACGAACCCCTATTTATTATGTTTTCATTCGATATAGAATACTTGGTTTATCCTAAATACCAAATTTATGTTAATTACGTTAAGAAACACGTCAAATGAGTGAAAATGTTTTGGCCCATTTTGAAGGCGGCCTCTTTAAAGCGAAGAAGAATCGAACGTTGGCGTGCTTCAAGACGTAATAGCAAACGCGTGTAAAGCTATTACGTGGTCTCAGAGTGAGCTCTTTTTTTTTTTTTTTTGCTAAAATATTGAGAACCAAAAGTCAAAATGAAATGAAAAAAATTCTGGATGGGTTTTCGACCACGAGAAATCTATTAAAAGCGAAAAAAAATTACATGTTTCTATTTAAAAAAATTAAAAACTTTAATTATTAATTAATAATTAATTATAAAAACACAGTTTGGTGCAAAAGTTGATTGCTATTTATGTTTGGCCATTAACAAACTAATCATTTGAAACAAAAATTACTAAAATATAATAATTATTTAAGAATTTATGGCCAAAAAAGTTTTTTTTTCTTTTAACATTAATTTGTCCATTTTTTGACTTCATTTAAATTTCTAACCCCTCATTGGAAAATTATGAAATTTTGTATTTCGCATTTCTACATAGGGAAATTGTTTTGAGGGAAAATACCGACGAAACAAATGTGCCAAGATGGTGTATAAAGTCGCCAAGTGCAAATTATTTCTTTCATGCAAATAACTTTCAAATTACATCATATGGAGGTAATATATGGAATTAGCAATGAAATATACAATGTATATAATAATTTTTTAACGAAAAATAAGTTTCCTGTGACAAAATTTTACTTTGAACTAATAATATTACACAACTTCTCACTATATCACATAACAAAAACCCATCAAAATAAAATAATGATTCATAAAAAAAATTGTATTAAATTCTTGCCTGTGATATGTTCTAGGGTTCAATCTTTCTTAAAAAGCTCTTTGCAATGGCAGGCACAGTATAACCTACTATTTTGACCTGTTAAAGACAACGAGCAACATTGAAGATAACACCAACCATTGAAATACCATTGTTGAAGAGGTGCTTAGCAAGAAAAACTACGTTTAGGCGTCCACAGACCACGTGACATGATATTGTGTTCATCCAATGGTTGCCATAGCTCCCTCCACCTCCATTAAAATTCGTTGAAATTAACCAGTCTGAAAAACTGGTAGATGAAAAATACAATCCAAAAACCGAGGGTAAGATAGGTGCGATTTACAAAGTAAATTGATATACTTACTTCTCCTATATTTTTAAATTTTTCTAAAAATAATTACCATAACATCGATTATCTTCATTCATTTTTTATGTCCACTGACGTCGATTTTTCTTATGGTTTGGGTTTCCCGCTTGGGCGAGCTGAAAAAAAGATCGGTAGATAAAAAGATAACATGATGCATTGATAATGAATCCGTTTGAATTTGTCCTTCTTCTACACAACCTTTTGTTTATTTCGTATTTGGGGAGTCAAGCGGGCAAAGTCGCCAGGTTTAGAAATTCTCTTAAAATCGCATAAGGGATATCCCCTTTTACTTAAACACACTTTTGCTTCATTTTAATATTTTAATTTTTTTTTCTTCGGGCGTTCACAAGCTCATGTGTTCCAATCAACGAGACGCCGCTGATTGACGTTAGTTTTCACAATGACTTGCACCAAAATCTTCCTGTACGGAAAAAATCATACATGACCATACATAAAAATCATGTCTGAACATATATGTTTTCGTGTATGGATCATATCAGAAAATGACCCATTTCCGAATATGATTCATATATGGAACAGATATATATGTTCAGACATACAATTATAACAATTATATATGGAGTTAGATATGGTCATATATGCATCTATATATGATCGTATTTGCATCTTTATCTGGTCAGATATGCAACTGATGTATATGGTCTGATATTCCACTGTATATATATATACTTTTACTAAAAGTAAAATTATACTTAAGATATAAAATAATCAGAATTTATGTTGCTTGAAATATAGTAACTTTGTAAAAAACTTAAATTTAGTCATTCATAAAAAAAAAATATGTATTCATAACACATCAGTATAAATAATTAAAGATTAAATTATATAATTGGGAGGGTACGGAAAAAATTTTAGTTTTGGGCTGTTGAATAGTTTAAATAAAATGTGTTGTTTTTTAAGTTATATTACTATGCCATGGGATAACTTCCAAAACAATAATTTCTAATGTATTCAATAGAACATCAAGATTATATCTACAAAAATGTTATAAATATTTTACTTTTTTTTATAGCAAACAACTTTTAAAAAAAGTGTAGTGTGAAAAATCAAGCCGTCTTGGTTTCTTTGAAATTTGTTAATCACATTATTTACATCAATAAGAATGTCTCAATGAATTTGATAACTTCTTCTTCCATTCCATGATCATCAAGAATTAAACCAAATTTGTCTGATATATTTTGCCGATGCACTCAGCTGCCTTGCTTTTGTCTTCAGCTTTTTCATCTCCAATTTTTGGGAAGAGAACATTTATATCAAAGATGTTCAATTCGGATTCTTCAAATCTTAATTTACTACATCCATAGCCTGAGAGAAGCGTACGTTAAAACGCAATCTGTAAAAACAATATAGTACATTGGTTTCATTTTTAATTCAAATTTTTCATATGTTCATTAACAAATTATTATGTATATAAATTAAATAATTAAGTATCTGTGTTAGTTTTGGGCGCTAGGGCTAGCCTTTTGTTTATTACAGTTATGGTGGTCTCTTCAAAACAACGAAACTTCCCTTGAACACTGGTGACCACTTTTGTCTAACGGTTATAGTTTCGGTCTAGAATACTGGATGTCTCGGGTTGGATTCTCTCCTGGTCACTACATCCTCCACACAGCCATGATAAACAAAATATTCTTTGTAGTCTTTATTTTTATTTTTTTAAACCTTGAACAGAGGAGAAGGCGATTGTCCTCTCCGCTCCTCGCTGAATCTGTCATTGTACCTTTTCCAACTGTTCGTAACATAGGTGGTGAACTTTTTATATTTTGCACTAGTAGATTCAGACAGTCACAAACGAACATTAAACTGTGCTATACATTTTGAAACAAGGAACTTCAGAGAGGCCTGCATCAAATTTAGTTCCTTTGTAAGTTCATTATATCCAGTGATCGAGCAATACTCGGCGATCAGCGAAGAGAGGCAACACACGCGCCTAACATGTGAGACTTTTCCGGTTCCATTCCCAGCGTCTGCGATGCGTAATTTCTGCTTTCAAAAATAAATAGACACAAAGAGAATTATGTGTTCTAAGTATTAAGAGCTCTCAATTCGAGACTTCTCCCATTAGCTACTTTATTTAAGTTTCGTACTTAAATTACCGTCCTTTTCGTTAACAGTACACAGTAGAATTTTCGTGTTA
This sequence comes from Linyphia triangularis, assembly GCA_963978545.1. Lineage (NCBI taxonomy): Eukaryota > Metazoa > Arthropoda > Arachnida > Araneae > Linyphiidae > Linyphia > Linyphia triangularis. The sequence goes on from OZ021721.1 coordinate 125,058,161, forward strand.
ATGTTTGTAAAAACTATTGCGCATGCCCTATTAGGAAGCTGTAGTCAAACCAACACTGGGCCTGTTCGAAATTAATCAACATTGAGAAACTGTTGACATCCCAGCAGTGGCTCGACTGAAGCTTTCCAACACTTATATAAGCTAACGGCTAACACAAGCGGACGAACGGCTTCCCACCAACAGCGCTATCCCGGCACTACCAGTAGTACGCCAGGTGCTGTCCTTATCATCCGCGTTTTGTTGGATTGATACTTGAAATGCTTCACTGAAATTAGTTCATTTAAAAAAATCATTCTTTAAGACATTCTTCCTTGAAATTGGAACTAGTATAATAGCCTTATGTGTTACGAAATTTTGGCACAGTATAGCATCATTTTGATATTATTTCACCATGAAAAAAAAAATGTTGAAATCAGTTATTTATTTTACGAATAAAAATATATGAATGCTCCCTTCAAATAATGATAGTTATTAAAATTTTTAAATGCATATTTCTGCTCAATTTCTAAATGAAAGGATTAACAAAATAGTGCTATGAAGAAAAGAGTTGATTTCAAAGTCTGTAAAATTTGATGATTAAGAATTTGAAGAACAATTTTAAGAAAAAAGTCAACATTAAAAGAAGAAATTTACAGACATTTAACCAAAAATAAAAATGTCTCTATAATGATCTTAGATTATCCCTGAGAATGACAATCGTTTGAAACGAAGCAGATTAAAGGATATCGAAACTTATCCTTTGACGTCAGTCTCCTGTGATTACGGTTACGCTTTAAAAGCTCCTCAACGGGTTCTTTCAAAACACTCGATAGCGACTGACATAAGACTTGACGTTTTTGGACTTTGAATCTATGAGTAATCTGTGGGAAACTAAAAAAAATACTTCTTAGAATATCTAAATTTCAAGTAACTCATTTAAAAATTTAGGTCAAGAAACGAGGAGCCACAAAATGTTCTCAAGCTTTTACCAAGGCCGCTATGCTCTTAATCATATCTTATTTGTCAACGTGAAACTGATAACATTTTATAACAGGCAGATAAAAAAATTAAAAAAAAAAAAAAAAACTCAGTTTAAATTAGATATTTAAATTTTTAAAGATAACATGGATGCCAGTATAATTTTTTCCAAAAAGAGAGATGATGGGGAGTGGGGGTGGAAATTTGGATGTCTAACTCTGGACCTGAAAAAATCTGATGACACCTTGGTCTTTTTTGTGACATCTATAACAGAACGCCTCCGAAATAGATGATACTCAATTCTATATCCTTATTTACAAATCTGCAAAGTACCATCAAATCAAAAATTATGTACAATTGAATTGCCTCTTCTTAAAATTTTATGAGAATTCGTTATATAATTTTATTTGAATTGTAAAGATAAAATAAGGTTTCAATATGTTTCATTTATTTTAAAGTGCTTACAATCCTCATTCACTAATAAAGGTATGGCGAATAACATATTGTAGTGGTCTTCTTAATAATAACCACCTAACAGAGCCTTTCAAAGAACCTTACAAATTTAGCAGCGAACTATTATCTTTCCTCACTCCCCATCCCTAGAAGAGGTAGAGCAGGCCATCAAGCAAAATAAGGCCTCGTGCACTGATTGTATTCCTGCTGAACTTTTGATCTTGACTTTTTAAAAAGATGAGGTACTTACTACTTTCAGATTGAACTTATGAACTTTATGCTGCGTTAATTTTCGGAAATTTAACAATTTAACAGAATACTCCAAAATCAAAAATTGCTTACGGCAGGTAGTTGGCCTCGTCTATCTAATCACCAATGTGGTTTTAGCAAAGACTATCTATGATAGACCTTATTAGAAGCATTCATTGCTATCGAGAATTCAACAGCTAAAATACAACTAAGAATTTATGAGAGCAAAACAAAAACTTGACTAAGACAACTATAGACCTAAAATTTCTCGAAATAGAAAATTCCAAAATTGAGCATGTTGATATTTTACATACCTTGGCACAAGTGTGAATAGCCTGAGCAATTTGAAGATCGAGATCAAACAACTTATAGTTGTTGCTAATTGGCATCTAGGGCTTAAGAAATATCTTATAACCGCATTTAGTGGGAAGAAACTTTTATTTAAAATTATTATTAAATCTATACTTACATATGGTTCCAAAACTTAGCCTTTCACTGAGATTCTCAGCAAGACTGTAAGTGCGATGACTGTGAATGGTGTATAGCGACGCAAGGCCAACAATGGGTTGTACAGTATTTGTAGTAAGGCTGATATAAAATAGATCAGAAAAAAATTGTCGAAGCTATACAAGAAGAAAATTAGAAGTAAAAATATGTTTTATCAATTCCTCCAAGTCCTATGAAAAAGAAAAATTTAATTAAATATAGACAATGAAATTAAGGGAGTGAATCATCGCAAAACTTTCAATTACATTATAATAAGGGTCGTTGCATTCAAATTTGATATGGAATGGTGTTATTTACCGTTTTCATATTTTCTTTCCTTTAATTGAAAATGACTAGTTTGGCGATATTTTTGGCAATGATTATTACATGGGCCAAAAAAAATCATTGTGTCGGGGGGGGGGGGGGGACTTTGAAATTGGCGATGTTATTCGATAAACATCACATTGTCTTTTCTTGTGGTAAAATAGAGCAAAAAAAATCGTTGGTGGGTGATGCTCAAGAGAACTCTGAGTTAAAGGCATTCGTTTTTCACTTTTTTACGCTTTTATCAGATTTCTACGGGAATTTCGGAGTCGGGGATGTTTAAAACACCTTAAGGCACAGCGATTTAATCAAAATCTTTTGAGCCGTTTTTTAGCAATTGCTGATATGTTTTTTTTTTAGTTTTTTTTTTTTTTTTCTAAAATTACCAAATTTTCGTAAAAAACTCTTACAGAAAATAACAGAAAAAATATATTTGAAACGAAATCATTTTTGTGATTGTGTAAAATTTCAGGTGGTTTTTTTTTTTTTTTTTTTTTTTTTAATTTGGGCATTATTCTTTAGAAAAGTTGCCTCTAGGGTAACTTAGTAAATGTAAAAATAAATTTGAGTGACGTCTCTGCAAGTACGTACAAAATAACATTTGGGTACTATTACCAAAATTTCACAGTCGCTGAGGTTTATGAATGTTGTGTCTATAATCCGCAATTGTGAAAGAGCATAAAAGAAATAAAAAAAAATACACCCATTATTGAACTAAACATCCATCTTGCACAAAACATACAGATACATAAACTCGCCGGCCAAAAAAAACTGTTTCTGATTCTTCTAAAGAAACTGAACGTGACAACAATGGAGATTTCAAAGAATTTAAATCTGAAATTCAGTCACCATGACCATTTTTTTTTCAGTGGGATGAATGACCATTTAAATTTTTTCAGTGGGGTGCAGATGGCACCTAAGAGGGTTCAAGGCGGTTAATTTTTTGTTATAACTTTGACTTTTCAATTAGGTGCCTTAATGAAACTTAAATTAATAATTATGTATTAAGTTCCTGTTCTATTGAATATTTTAAAAATATAATATACTTCTATTTCCAAAAAATCGCATCACATTTTTTCTACACATTATTTTTAGTTTTCAACAACAAGGGAGTAATCTGTATCCTCTTTTGCATCTTCCTGGTGGCGACCGTCTATCATTGCTTATACGTATTAACTGGAAAAATGTTGCGCTGACTAGTGATCGCTTTGGATTATCAGGTAATAATCCAATCTTAGCTATCGTTTCAATTATGTCGCAAGAATTTGGTGTCATAACTGATGATGACTATACCCATATTGTTGACAAAAATAAACTTGAGTTTATTTTTGTCAACATGTTTATGTTATGTGTGTGTTTATGCTTGAAAGAAGAAAAAAAGTGTGTATCGCCCAGAACTTCAAACGCAGAACAATGACAAGCATAACTCACGGTCACTTTGAGGACTATATATATATTAGTGGGAGGATTAATAACATAATCATGGTTAGAAAAGCAAATTTAAAGGAGTTTTGAAGAAGCTTAAAAGAAGAACATTACTCATTTTTACAAGACCCAGGTTTTAAGTTCATTGGTCACTCATAATCTCCTTTTTCTGGGTGTGCTGCCAATAGCATTCTTTCCTTTTTGACTGAAGCTAGATTGTCACTTTATTCACTGGATGCATTTGGAGGTGCGATGTGATGGCACAGCTGTTAATACGGAATGGAAAATGTGTGTTATATGAGAAGTTGAAAAACAAGTTAAAAGACAGTGGTGGGTGCCTTTTACACTTTAATGCATTGCACAATTGTTTAAATATTTAGATGGATTGGCCTGGAATCGTTTAGTGGTCCGATTGGCATACAACTCACTGAATACGTATGGTTAGTTGGTTGTTTTCAGACTATCTGGCGCCGTCAGCAACACGTGGGCTATAATGCGCCGAAACATTCATCATTTGACAAGCCAACATACATTTACAAACACCCATGCCTAACACGGGAGAGTGAATACGTATGAGAAACTCAAAGAGGTAAATTTTGGTTTGGTTTGTACACTCAATGTCCCATATTTATGCACAATGACGACTAATAAAGCCGGGACCTACAGATTAATGTGGATTCCGAACCACAACGAACACCCATGCCTAACCCAGGATTCGAACCCGGCACCTTTGGCATGCGAGGCCAGAGCGCTAACCACACAGCCGTCAGGTTGGCAAGGTAAATTTTGAGTGTTGAGTGTGGATTTCCAGAATTTGACTGTAAGCCAAGATCAACAGTATCTGATGGACATTTTCTGCTACAAAATCAGGGTTGCTATCCTCATGATTTATATGAAATTATTCCTCTTTTTCATTCAAGATGGTTAATAATGGCAGTTCTTTGATTGTATTTAAGTATTGAAAATCCAACAGATGAACACAAGTTCTTAGTTTCTTTTATCCAAATCATTTTGTGGTCTTATATGGTTTAATATCAAGAAAAGTAAGTATTTAACAAATGTACCAGAACATGTATTTGAAATTATATAATCATGAAGATTTCTTATCGTCATAATAGTTGCTAAAAGTCATTGACAGCATTTTTTGCAAATCCATGAAGCTTCGTTTTGAGTATGATAGTAAATAACAGAAATTATATAAAATAGTTAGGTTTCAGAAGAATTATATAAGCTAGAAACTTAGCTTCTGATAGAAAGTCAATCAAGAGTTTTCAACCACCTAAAATAAATTTTTTTAGCTAGAAATTTCAAAATGATTTACTAGAACACTACTACACTTTCAACATCAATTTTGCTGCGAAGATTCACCGATCAAGGAATTTCGTATAAGGGTCATATTGTACAGAGCCACTCGAGTAGCGAATGCGCGTCACTGCTTCAGTCGCTCAGACAAGCCACTCAAAGCGAAACATGCAATTCTATGGAGCTTATTATACTAAGCCACAGCTGTGACTAGAGGGGTTGCATCCGTCACTTGTGGTTGTGGCACTCAGACCTTAAGCGAAACATGCAATCCTACGGAGCTTATTATACTGAGCCACAGCAGTGGCCAGAAGCGACGGCTCGCGTTCGCCACTCGAGTGGCTCTGTATAATAAGGTCTTAAGATCCAATCAAGTGGGACAGCGGCTGAATGGAACATTGACAAATTCTCATCGTGATCTCTCTCCAGCCACACTCAATTCTAGCAATGGCTTCTTAAGAACTATAATATATTTCTTTCAAGATCTTCAACCTAATTTTTTTCAAGCAAATCTTATTTCAAACTAACGATAGGAACTAAGACAAGTAAAGGACTATATTTCGTTACAAACTTAAATTTTTCACAATCAGAAAAAAGATTTTGTTTCAACGGAAATTTTTCCTTTTAAGTTTAATAAAAAGTGTATTTTTTAAGTGTATTACGATCTACTAATAAATTACATTTTAATTTATTCATCTTAACTGCATTTTTTTGGACAAAATATGCCAGTAGCTACTTTTTATAGATGTTACTTGATTTTTTTTATATATATTAAAAAATTATGAAAATCGTATATTTTCTTAAAGTTTAGGGTCGACGTGCTACCGCCAGATGTGAAGAAAAAAATATGTTTTTGCTTTTCACTTATGGCCAGTTTTCCACACTAAAGCGTTTCGAAGAAGAAAAAAGGTTTTTTTTCGGTCCTTCCCTTCATTTTATGATATTTTATTAAATTTGATGGCAATATCATATTACAATTTTTTACCCTGAAATTTTGGTGGATTCCAGGCCCTTAACCCTTCTTTGCATGATTTTTTTTTTTTTTTTTTTTTAAATCAGGGTGATGTAATTAATGCTCTAGATTAAAGGAAAAATATTTAAAAAAATCTTGGTGTAAATAAAAATATGTATTATGTAAAAAACAATATGATGGAAATTTACATCATCATGCATTGTCACATATTTAGCTCAGTAATAAATAAATAAAAAAATATTTTTTACTAAATCTTCTTTATTCTGTATGATAATGTATGATGTAAAAATCTTCAATATCTCTATCATTCATGTTTACCTAAAAAACAACATAAAATGAACATTAACAAAAAAAATTTTACAGTACATTACAAGTGAAGTTACTGCATAGTGATGTAAATTTTTATCACATAGTTTTGAGAAATTTATTCACAGTGTTTTGATATAAATTGTATATAAAATAACAAAAACATGAAAACAAACCTTTTTTCCACTCATTTTCACTTTTATTGTATTTTATATCTCCGTTTATTTCCATAAAACAATTTAAAATCTCGCTCATTTCTTCCAGTCACAACAAACAGCGGAATGACAAGTTGTAGGCCTGGTAATTGACAGTGACGTTTGCTATTTTTTGACAACTGCGTTTTTTTGTACGCAATAGTCGCTTAAAAAGTTGCCAGCAACAACAAATTTACAGTACAAGGGTTTTGAGTACCTTTTTTTGTTGACTAAATATTATGATGGAAATTTCCATCATCATGCAAAGAAGGGTTAACCACCACCACTTGTATAAGTTTACCTTGAGATTTAAAATTAATTTAAATCCTAGATATAAACTGATCGCTATGTATATAATATGTTGGCAAACTTCTCCTGTATATATCTTAAATAAATTATTTGTGTTCTTCTCAAATTATGTCTTTCTATTTGGCTAAACATTTAGGTTCTAACATTTAACATTAAATGTTAAAATAGTTTTCCCATTCAGAAAAACTTTAAGAAGGGTGTTTATTTTTTATATCCCAATCTTAATGGCACAATAAATATGATGCAAGGAAGAGGAAAGTCACTGTCTCCATGAAATTTCCTCCCCTCCTCTTTACCCACCCTTCGAGTGGCATGATTATAACTTGAAATTTACATTTTTATTCCAATTTTGATGAAATTTTGCAGACTAGAAGAGAAATTTAACTGGCTGTATAAGATTTTGAAAACCATCCCCTTTACAAATCCAAAAGTGTTACGATTATAACTTGAGATATACTGAATGAATTTGAAACTGGTCGTTGACTAATCAGCTATCGGGGACACAATTTTATTTTGATGCTTTTTTGTTAAGGTGGTGAAATCGATGGTTGAAGGTGAAAGAGGGTATGACCATACCCCAGTAACACAAATACGCTGGCCAATATCGCTCAACACTGGCAAATCCCGATGTGGACCTTTGTAGACTGGCCGTTGCTACGGATCTTGACCAATCACGTCAGTGCTGGGTAAAATATAGTGGAAATTTCTGCTGGTTGGTTGATTTGCCCGCTCAACACCCAATTTTTATGCACAGTAACGGCTAATCAAGCCGGGACCTAGAACTTAACGTGGGTTCCGAACCACAAAGAACATCCATGTCTAACCCAGGAATCGAACCCGGCACCTTTGGCATGCGAGGCCAGAGGCTAACCACAAAGCTATCAGGAGGGCCTGGAAGTTTTGGAAATGTTAATTCAGAGTTTTAAAATAGAAATATATTTTTATAGGAAAGGACGGAGGGGTAAAAATATGTTTTCAAATGCTTTTGACATTTTTTTTTTTTTAAATCATATTTTTCGGAACGATGCTCAAGTTTCGACATGAATTGGCCACTCTTCCCAAAAACCATATTTTTGATACTGGCCAATATCTCTGTGCTACCTGGGTAAATAAAGATCTACCGAACCAATTTGAACCGGTTTTTTTACTTTCAATTACCCACATATTTATATAAGTTAATAAAAGTATAGCATTCGGTCAAAAAAAAATTTAGATTTCTTTTTGAATTTCTCCATTCTTTGGAACACCCTGATTTAAAAAAAGTGGTCTAGAAAAACTGTGTGTGGGGGCAGAATAACTCCCGAACAAATTGGCCTACGATGTTCAAATTTTGTAAGCGAGTTAGTGGTGCCATGGGACCTACCATTAACGTTTTTGTCGAAATTGCATAAAAAATCGAGAAAAAATCATGTTTTTCAGCAATTACTACAAAACGGCTGTAACGATTTTGATTCAAATCTCTGTGCTTTAATGCCTCGTAAAGGTGTTCTAATCGTCCCCTCCTTCAAAAATACGATAAAAACGTTAAAAACATGAAAAACGAACTTGAACACAGAGCTCTCTGTATCGCCTATCAACAATTGGTTTGTTCCTGTTCACGCACAAGAAAGGACAGTGTAATGCCTACCGGAAAAAAAAAGCCAACTTCGCCATCTTGACTTTTTTTTTTCTGTAAAAAGACAAAAACATCGCCAACCTGATCATTTTTATTTAAATGAGTGAAACTATGAAAACGGTAAATAAAACTTTAAATTTTAATGAATGACCAATATTATAGTGTAATTGAAAGATCTGCGATGTCCCCCCCCCCCTCCCTAGTTTCAATAGGTTTTTTGACTAATCCAGATTATTGGGAACACAATTTTATTACGATGTTTTGTTCTTAAGATTGTGAAATAAGTGATAAGGGGTTAAGGAGAGGGGCATGCTCATAGCTCGTAATTGCATAACATAATTTTAACTGAGTTGTACCGGGCAGCACTGCAGCACAGAGCCCCGTCAATTTGAACCCTGGCAACGGCGCCAACTTCAGCTAGTTTAATATATTATAATCATAATGTATTTAAATTATGTATTATTATTTATCCATATTTGTTATTATTATTTAATCGCATCGCTTATAAGTAAGTCTAAATGTTTCAATATAAATTTCTTTATTCTCAATAATTCTATAATATTAATTTGTTTGCAGACTAATAAATAAAAAATTTACACTTTTCAAAATATCCAGAGTAACTTTAAGTCAGCAGCACAAATCTCTCCACCGCCAATTTGCAACTATGCATTTAAAAATATCCGAATGATTAATTGAAAAGAAAGTCACAAAATACAAGAAAAATATCCTTACTCCGATAAACCTTAAGTTATTAAAAGGGTAAACAATATATCTAGAAATGATAGAGACCCTATGAAAACATTGAATGTTTAATAAATTTACCAAATTAATATTAAAGTAGGGGTGTGGAACATGGCACAAATGTCAATTACACTATAATATTGGTCATTGCATTAAAATTTGACACAGTGTTATTTACCCTTTTTATATTTTAACGTATTTAAATAAAAATAGCCAAAGGCAATATTTTTTTAAATAATTTTTACGTGGACAAAAAAACCGCCCAGATGGCTAAATTGTTGATGTTATTTGATAGATTGTGCTTTCTTGTACGTGAAACAGAAAAAAAAATCAATCTTTGATGGGCGATGCTGAAGGGCAAAGAGCTCTGTTGTTAAAGGTACTCGGTTTTCAACTTTTAACACTTTTGTTGCATTTCTTCCCAATTCAATGGAATTTCAAAGGTGGGGACGATTAAAACACTTTAAGAGGCATTAGCACTGAGATTTCAATCAAAATCGTTAGAGTTGTTTTGTAGCAATTCCTGAAAAACATGATTTTTCATGATTTCAACCTGATGCCCATGCGCAATTTCCGGATTAGTTGAGTTCATGGTAAGTCCCATGAACTCAACTAATCCATACATCAAATTTGAACATCGTAGGTCAATTTGTTCGGGAGTTATGCTGACCACGTTCACACAGACAGACATTTTCCCCAGATCACATATAAGAAATCAGGAAGTTCCAAAACGTGGAGAAAGGCAAAAGAAAAAAAAAAGATTTATTTTTACCGAATGCTATACTTTAACCCCTACAGGACCATAAGATGTCCAAGACTAAATATGCCAATACAACACAATATTTTAGCTATTGTGGGAGTAAAGTAAGAGAATATCACCAGAAAAACATAGCAGGATGTATAGGTTTCCTATAATTTCATGGGAAATATTTTTCCCTATGGACCATAAAAGTAAATAAACGAAGAGTTAGGTTTATTATATCGGTATTTTATTTATTGCTTTGTAATACAAAAAACATAATAAAAATTATCAGAAAAGTAAAATAAATAGTTAGTTATGATATTCTACGAAACAATTTCGTTTACTTGCGAAGCACAAGTGGACATTGCACATAACACATTTATTATGTGTCCTATTTTCTATACGTTTTTTTTTATTCGTTCAGAAACACATTTGCCGCCTTGGACATACGTTTTATTTTGACATTCAGTAAAAAAAATATAGATTCAATAATAATTGAACAATCGATAACGATTTTTGTAGAAGGGGAAAATATTTTCCTTGAGCGTGAAAGGGTTAATAATCATATGTAAACATATGGGTACTTGAAAGTAAAAATGTGTGTACTGAATTGGAGTACGAGTTTTTTTTACCAATCATTAAGGAAGGGCGTTTGCGAGCCTCTTTTCTCAAGAAAAAAAAGGTACAATCTGAATAGATATCAGCCCGATTAAAATTTTGGGTGTGAGAAAAATAGAACGTGCATCTGATTTAGAAGGATGCAGAGATCAATTCTTACATTTGTTTGGCGTAATAAAAATAAAGATTGAGATAGAGATTACAATCGAGCAGTTAATAGAAAGCAAGAGTACTCCAAAGGTTGTCTTCTTATCAGTAATTTCGAAACTATGGATGCCGTGCGGATGCACTATAATTGGAAGTGCGGGATGCCCTAAGATCCTTTAGCACACTCGTTTGCATCCACGGACAGACGGAAGTCAAGACCACTTTGAACCACAAGCAGTAAGTAAAATATTATATTTTTTTTTAATAATTTAGATTAAACGTTGATTTTTAACAAGCGGCAACTTTAAAAAAAAAATTAATATACTGCTCGAAAAAATAATATAACTTATACAAAGTTTTTAATTTATTTATATGCATTACCAATTTTTATATTCATTTACAAAGAACCGTTTCTGTTGCCAGAGTGTGCTTGGTGTTGGCGTCTAATTTTAAATATTAAAAACATCTCAACCAGCAAAATATATGGTAAACCGCTTTTCAAAATTTATTCGTTAAAATTGAATGCGAATTTATGCAGTCACATCCAAATATCTTTTATTTATTCTGATTAAAACAATGCTATTATTTATTTATTTGTTTATTAAAACAATTTTGGCAACAGAAAAGAGTTTCTTCTGTGATAGGTTAAATGCTATAACAGCGCGATTGGATGACAGCAAGTTGGTTGATTAGTATTCCGTAAAATCGACTTTTTAGTGTCACTGACAGCCCCCAAAATTTGATAGAATGCAATGTCATCTACATCGAATCTATCTGCCAAGTTTTAGTCTTATTGGATGACGGCTGGGAGTTAGTTATGCCTCCTCACATCTGCCCGCCATCGTCAAACACAAAATCGAAGTTAATATAAAGGATTTAAATAAAAAAATCACATTTTCGCATTAGTTCTGCATTTGAAATGTTTTTAAAGAAAACAACTAATTTTTGCTCCAGCGAATTTTTTTATTTGTCTTGTTCATTTCGAAGGGGTTTTCTTATATGTGCTGACTTAAGTAATGTTCCTATTAAGAATGAAGCTTTAAATTCATCGGCATCAAGCTTTAAAAAATTATTAAAAAATTTATTTTATAAATAAAAAAACTAATGCATTTTTTATATTTAGAAGCATTGGGTATAAATATTTTAACGTAAATAATAGGAGTAATACCAATTTAAAGTGTTGTAACCAAACTTCTCATCACGGAGTTCGACAGAGGCCAGGATCTATTAATAAATAATTATCAGAGCTTTATAATTTTTTTCCTTCTTTTTTCTTATTCTTTACTTTTTCTTTACTCTTACGAATTTATTTAGTAGTATCTAAAAACTTTATCGTTTAATAGTAATGATAATAACAATTCAAAATGCTGGAAATTTTTTATTCGGGTCTGGGAATGTTCAAATATATAATTACCTTGTTTTACCTCTACAGAGAAAATATTTCAATATATTTAACACAGTTCACACACATTTATACTAAACTAACCACTGTAAGTGGTGAAATAAATGAATAATTTTATTCGAAGATCATAAAACCTTGAAAAGGTTAGCGTGGCAAGAAATATTTAACTTCTTATTAAATAAATTTAAATTTTACAGGTCTCCTTTAAATTTTTGCAAAATGAATCATGTTTTCAAATACTTTTATGAATTAAGTATTGTTAATAAACTAAATATATTTAATATCTACTGGATTATTCTATATATAATGTGGTTTAATGAAAACTTTTCGGTGCATGTCTCTCGTATACTTCTAAAAAGAAATATTGAGCAAAGTTTTAACTTCGTAAGTAATCCTAAAAACACCTAGACATGATAAAAACACGTATTGGAATAAGTGGCGATAATTTATTCCACGAAAAAATGTATTCCTTGATGAGCTTTTATCGGTAATTTGTTCGCTATTTAAATCATGTCATGGAGAATCGAAATTTAAAGTTTAAAGGCACATAATTCAAATTCAACTTGCCCTAGGGGCATTTAAGCATACCTCACACTGATTCAAACCACTGAAGGGAATGAGAGTACACAATTGGCTGATTCTTTGATTTCATGGAAGCCGCTGAACACCTTACAATGTTTACTGTGTTGACATAGAGAATTAAACGCATGTTTTAAATCTTGAGTTTAGGAACTGATTTTAAAATTGCGAATGTTTTATAAATGATAATTTTATTAGTGATTAATGTTTTACTCCAATTGAATCTAATTAATTGATTTTATCAACAAAGTATAAATTTTGTATATTTATCAAGGAAAATTATGTAGCTGGAATATATTTTTGAAACTAAGTCTTTTTTTTTTTTTTTTTTTTTTTTTTGAAATTATCAATTCTTATTATTTTATTAATAGTCATTTGTTTGTTACCATTATAAGGAAGAAACTAAAATATTTCTGAATATGACTGCATTAATGCGACGCATAAATTTTGTAGAGCCTTTTTGTTATAATAATTTTTAAGGCCCAGATGTAGAATTTGACATTTTTTCGACATGATTTTATATAGGTGTTGTTTTTTTCCTGATAAATGCGGTTTCTGGAAACAGATTTTAAGTTTTATTTTAATTTGATACTTTATATTATTTACATTTCAACTAATTTTTTAGTGTTATTTTAATTTTATTACTATTAGTATTTTAATTTAATTATTATTAATATTTTAACCTTATTCCATTATCATTTAGATTTTGATTTTGACCCTCTTTGCTATTACCAAATAAAAAATATCGCCAAATCTCCTATACTATATCTGTTTTATTTTTATAATAATAATAAATAATAATAAATGTTAATAAAATAATGAGCTTTTTTAATATTGACTTGTATTTAATAATAAATATTTAAATGTGCAGTCTAGTATTATATTGGATTATAATATTGTAAACATAAGTTATGACAATTAATTTATATTTATCTATTTTATGATAGTTGAAGTTATAGAAATTATAAAGATGTCTATTCTATAATTTTACTGTAAGTAAAAAATAAAATATAAATATAATATAGTTCGATTTTTCTTACAATCCACAAAAATTAAAAAGAAAAATAATATTTTTTCACATAAAACGTCTTCACTGAATGTTAATTATCACGACTCTTACATGGTAAAAATATTTCATAAAAGTTAAATTGGGATTTGTTAAATTTTCATATAGATGGCACCGCTAATCAAATTTTCAATTAATTATTATTAAAAATCAGTTTTACGATTATTTATAAATATATAACAATTTTGAAGTCACAAACTCACTTAGTGCGACTATACAATCATCAAGCTTCATTTAAAAAGCTACATCAATAGGAAATACCAGCAAACATAACTTTTCCCATTTAATAAGAATATGGCTTCGTCGAATTCAGCGCTGGTCGCAATACTGTAAAAATCGTCCACCCAGGATTTTTTTTTCATACAATAATTTGACGTTGCTTGTAATGAAAACAATATCTTCCTTTTTTTTTATAATCATATTTTCAAAACCAAACGAAGAAAATACGAATTCTCTATTAGAACTATCAACTTCCCAATCAGCATGCAGCCGCCATTTTATGTGGGCATTGCTTCTTCGCAAACTGGGAAGAAAATTGACCAATGACGCTGCCTTATTCTGTATAATGGTTTGATTCAATGTGGGGAATGCTTAAATGCGCCCTAGGGAGGGTAGAAGACGCACTGACCCCGTGGACACAAAACCTTGTTCTTTAACTGTCGGTTTTCACATTTATTTTTTAAACAGCCACAACTACACAACTATTTTTGTGAACCGTATTTTTGTGATACAGTACGCAAAAAAAAAAAAAAAAATCCGAATGATGGCTATATCTTCGGTCTAACTATCGTAGAATCTTGCGGTTTGCACCAAAATTTTTTGTTTACGATTTGCTATATGCCTGGTGCAGACATTTTCTTCTTAGGGAGCTGTATCTAAGTAAATTGAAATCTATCTTTAAAAATTTCAATACGAACCCTTATTTTTTGTGTTTTCATTCGATTTAGAATTTCTCTTTTACCCTAGATACCAAATTTCAGTTCAATATCATGACAAACACGTCACTTATGAGCAAGAATGTTTTGGTCGATCTTGAGGGCAAATTTCTTTATAGCAGGGGGGCGAATCGAACGTTTTGAATGCTTCAAGGCGTAATCTATTACACGGTCCCTTAAAGTTAGCTTTTTTGCATTTTTGCTAAAATATCAACCAAAAGTCAAAATGGAATGAAAAAAATATGGAGGGGTTTTCGACCATGATATTTCTAATGGAAGCAAAAAAAAAAAAATTCTAATTAAAAAGTTTTAATACTTGTTTTATTAATTCATAATTAATTATTAAAAACTGTTTAATACACATGTTATTAATGTTTGGCGTTTTACAAACTATCCTTTGAAATAAAAATTGCTAAAATATATTAACTATATTTTTAAAGTTTGGCTTAGTTTTAAAATGTAGGTGACCCCTCATGATAAAAAAAAATTATATACAATTAATAAAGACCTTTCACAATTTACAACGGTACTTGATTTGTGTTATTTCATCAATTAGAATACAAGATATAGCCATCGTTCGGAATTTATTATTATTATTATTTTTATTTTTTTTTTGCTTACTGTACCGACACCACCCAAAAAACTCCATTGAAACTGAATCTTCACACAATAATAGTCCCACCTTGAGCTCCGCAATTGTACCCGATGAATCATTACCCTCAATGCGCAATGGATGTTGATTGTGAAGATGCGGTATCTCCATCCGACTCAATTTAAATATATCAACACCAACCTTACCCCTATCTTTATCCGTACATTTTACTACACACGAAATGGCTTGCGAAATTTTAATCATTCAAGTGTGATGGAGAGATTCGTAAAAAGAGTTGAAGTAACTAGACCATTGTACTCGCATTTAGGCCTTCCATTGCCAATGCATTAGTGGATGCTCTATTTAAAAACAATAACATAAGTGTTCAAATATTTTTATTTTTAAATGTAAAAACCAAATATTAAATGGATGAAGGGACTGTTAGGATAGGGCGGCCTTTTGTAATTTGTTTTCGATCATTAATCCTAAGGTCCTTATTATATAGAGCGCCTCGAGTGGCGAATGCGCTCCACAGCTCCAGTCACTCACACAAGCCACTCTACTCGAACCATGCAATCCTATGGAGCTTATTATACTGAACTTACAGCTGTGGCTAGAGGTTGTGTGGTTCTTAGGGCCTTATTATACAGAGAGACTGGAGTGGCGAACGTGCGCCACAGCTTCAGTCGCTCACACAGGCCACTCTACATGGGCCATACAATCCTATGGAGTTTATTAAACTGAACCACAGCAGTGGCTATACTAGAAAACAGGATGAATTGAGCTCACTGAATACTCTGTAGGAACCGGTTCCCCTATGGTTGAAAAGCATTAAGTGGGCTTAAATCAGATTTTCTTTCTAGAGGTCTCGTCTGTGGCATGAGCTGACCACTCCAGTAGCCAATCCTCGCTTCTTTTGGAGCTCGTGCGCGATTGTGGCGTTAGTAGCGGACTATTGTTTGTTATGAAGCTTATTAATTTTTTTATGGACTTGCGTTGACCCAGTTATCTAGTCAGGCCCTGATCATCGACTAAGCCCACAAGACCTGGGCCTTGGACAAAAGATTTTAGGAGGCCCCGAAATTAGCTGTAAACCTGTAATTTTTGTTTCACAAAAGTTATGTGAATATCTTTTAAAATCTATATAAAATAATTTTTACATAAAAATCATTCTCTTGTGTTTAATCAAATATACCAAACCATCATTTAAAAGCTTAAATAATATAACCTATAAAAACATAGTTTTTAAAATATCTTTCAAATGCATTGTCAGTTTTTTGTATTCATTAACACAGATGAAAAAAACATTTCTATCAGCAAAATGTGTGGCAAACTATGTTTAAAAATTTATTTATTAAAAATGAATGTGAATTTATGCTCTCATATAGAAATATAATTTATTAATACTGATGATTTATACTTCATTTATACTTCGAACTTTGTAATCATTTTCTTAAGACCAAAGGTCCCTTTCGTAGTTTCTTTCGGGTTCGAAACTCACGAAGAGCTGCGGATACATTGCACTTATTCAGATTATAGAGCTTCACCAGTTACGCAAGTTCTGGTAATGTCAGACGCATATCCACTGGAGCTGGTTTACTTCAGCTGAGAAATATCGATCAAAAAAATATAGATACTTTATCGTTACATGGAAAAATGTATCGATAAAATATCGATACATAGATACCCAACTTTTTTTAATAATTTTCTGGTCTGCCATAAGCGAATTTTTTGGGGGCAAATATCAGATTACTCCTTGTAAGACGACCTTTTTCTCTAAATGAAATGGGTCGATTACAAAAAAAAAAGTTTTACTTTCGTTTAATTGTTGCAGTTTATTTAAAAGCATTGAGCTAGCTTTGATATTAAGCAATATTTAGACATTTCTTGATAGTTTTAAATAGCAACGCTGAATCCTAAGCATTTGACCAAACCTTCCATTCCCTATCACGAATATCGTAAATAAAACACTGCTGAAAATTAGTTTATGAAAGCTATATTTCACTTTGTCTCTTCATTGCAGGGGGGGGGAGGGGCATTTTTTATACTCAGGCCTTCATAATGATTACTGATCATTAGGTTTTAAACAACTTTATTAAAAAAATTCAAATATCTACTGTACTTACCGAAAATTAAAATAATAATTATTAATCGATTATTCGATCACTGAGATATCGTAATTAATTAATCGTTTTAATAAACGTGTGTTTTATAATTAATTTTTTTTTTAAAGTCGAAAAAAATTTTAGGGTCGGAATTTTTGTATTGTAATTTGAGGATCGGCAGTGTTATATATACAAGGAAAAAAAAACATTTTTCTTTTTATTTGGCCTTAGAGCAGTTGCCAAAGGACTGGAATTACAAACATATAGTTTGATGAGAGAACGGGTAAATATTTCATAAAACGTTAGGTAATATTTTGCAAAAACCTTGCTGTACCATTAATGTAAGATAATGGCGACTAAAATTATACAGTGGACTCTTGTTACAAACACTTTTTGATACATTATTTAAAGTTCAAGTACTATAATATACTGGGTTATCATAAAGAAACTTTGCCGATATATGGACCTTTAGCTTCCGTTCCGTACGACAGATCGAGATGAGATTTCAGGTATTGTTATTCAGAGGTATGAACTCGGTAATCTATGAATAACAAAATGGCGCTCATGGTTACGGTTATAATTACAAAAAACTTGAAATTTTCGAAGGGCAACATCTACTTTTCTGGTCACAAAATACTCAGAGCAAGCGAAAACCCAGAAGAGCATTAGAACAGTGCGTGTATCACAAAAAACGGACGCATTATGCCACACACAAAAAACAGCTATCCCTCTAACAGTATTCATATCTCATGATTGACCACAACACAGAAAATTAAACAATTCATCTCTCATTAATCAGGTTTTAATTTATTCTCGAATAAAAATTAAAAAACAGATGAATCCAATATGGGCCAAACCACATTAACTAAATACTAATGAATTATCTTACCTTTTATTACACTATGCTTTCTCTTCAAATAAAACCCCATGTTTGAGGTATTTCTGGATGTTTCATATATTTTTTGTGAAATGTCGCCAAACACAAGACTTTACTTTTGGTTGAGGTGCCATTTTCACTGCCTCCAGTGCAAACTTTGGTTTTTGAAAAAGCAATAATAAAGACAATTGAAAAAGCTCATGTTTCGTTTTTTATAGCTGAATATTCCACTTGCGTGGGCGTGAATTTTCAGGTGCTGGATATTTTTTTAAAAAATATCGTCGTATCGATATATCGCCGACGTCTAATCCACTCACATCATCAACCACCGGCACATTTTTCTCCTTATTTTGACATTGGATCTGTCAATCCAGTTTTTTATCTATATCTATAAGCTATACACACAGCAAAAAAGGGCCGACCAAACGGTATAGTGGTTAGCGTGCTAGCTTCTAGACCGCGAGGTTGCGGGTTCGAGTCCCGTATTGGCATGGGTGTTTGTAAATGTATGTTGGCTTGTCTAATGACGAATGTTTCGGCCCATTATAGCACTCGTGTTGCTGACGGCGCCAGATAATCTGAATACAACCAACCAACCACAGCAAAAAAGGGCGGTTGTAATCGCAACCTCAAATTTTCAGTACAGAAAAAAAAATACATTCAAAGTACTTTTTCGAAAATTTAAAGAAACATTTTATTCTAAACTGTTTTTCAGAAAAAATTTATATTTCAGTTGTATCCCTCAAAACTGAATCTTAGCTATATCGTGATAAAACATATATTTATTTATCGATTAAAAATTGTATTTGAATTCTAATGCAGTAAGGAAAAAAAATTTATAACAATATTTGGTTCCTCTCTTATCTTAAATCATTCCCTCTACGCCAGTTGACTTTAGTCAATTCTTTTTAATTTACTCATGGCAAGGGCGAATCCAGAGTTTTATTACGGAGGGGGCAGTGCTGTCAAATTGCTTGGGTAAATTTTGTTGCTCTTAAGTTATATTACTATACCATGGAGAAAACTTAACTTTGATTATACAGAATATGTTACAAAGAGGTAAAAAGTCTCAATAACATAAAGGCGACCCAATGTTTGGCTACGCGTGAATTAGAGTTGTCTACAACTATGTGATTCAGGATATATTATTGTTAAATATGATAGAAAAAACAATCCAACAACGAGTACGTATACACATTGAACATTTTCAAACTAAAATTTGCTTTGTTGTCTTGCTTCGTCCTCAGCTTTTTCTTCTCCATTTTTTGGGGTGAGAATATTTATATTAAAATTGTTCAGTGGGGGATTCGTCAAATCTTAATTGATTTCATCCAAAGCATGGGAACAGAGCAAGTTAAAACGTGAGCGGTCCATGAATAACGGAGGGGACGGTCACCCCCCCCCCACCGCCCCTCGCTGGATCCACCAATGACTCATGACTATTACCAAATACAATGTATATCTGATGATGACATCGAAAAATACTTTAATCCTCTCATAGATTCTAATGTGTCTTGCTAGCAGCGTTCGATACTAACTTTTAGAGGCGGGCTTTATCAGGGCCTAATCTAACGGACAGTCATGGCTCATTTGGGCAGTCGTAAATTGAAAATCGGCAGTCGTAAATCAAAAATTGGGCCGTAATGAAAAAGTAATAAAAAAAGGAAGAAAAAAAAAGTACGAAAACACACAAAATTGTAAACTAATTATAATTGCCTCGCTCTAAATTTTCTATGTTTTGGTTTTCTTCCTTTATCAACTTTTCAAAGTTTTGCGAAAGCTTAATTTCCCACAAAGTTGCACAGATTATTTTTACATTTACGTTTTTATGAAGTATTCAGCTTTGACATGGCTCAAAAAGCTCTGGCCTTGTGTTACCTAGTATGCAATAACGTGGGTAAGTCAAGATATGAATAGAATAAAAAAATTATTCAAATTGGCTCAGCACAGATCTCAAATTATAGTATCTTTCCACCCCCTTCCTCGATTTTGCCCCCTTAATCAGAAAACATACAAATTATTATGATCTTCTTAAGGGGCTAAAAAGATTAGTATTCGATATTTCAAGTAGTCAGAAATTTTGCAAGATCAAGTCTGCAAAATTTCCTCAATGTCGAATAAAACTGTATATTTTTAGTTAGGATTATAACCCTTAAGGGGTCAAAAAAAGGGAGGAGAGTATTTTCCGAAATTTTAACCAGCTAGGAATCATCTTTGTTTCAAAGATAGTGTGATAAATTTCATCAAGATTGTAGATTCTTATTAAATAAAATGCATAAATAAGGACACTCTAATTTAAATATGTAGATTTTGTTACATTACATTTGTTACATACAATTTTTATACTGCAATTTTTCTTGAACTTAAATCTTTTGTGACACTAAATTCTCTTATCTTGTAGCCTATGGTCAACATAGACACAATATGGACCTTCCTAGGCGATAAAGCTTAAAAAGACGTTAAAGGAACAAACACTGGAAATATAATATAGGATGAAAACATCCTTATACACATATTAGCAAGTAAAACCGAATATTATTTTTAAATAAAAACGAGCCCATTAAATTAAGCCCAACATTCATGTATTATTAAAATTTATTTTGAATGTGTTTTAATGACATGGTATCTCTATTTCTTTTTCTTAAGAAAAGTGAAGAAAAAATCTTTTTGCGAGTATACATTTGTCTTATTTTTTTTTAAATCTAGGAATGTTTTTAGGAATCTAAGTAATTCTTTTTAAATTATGATGACAAATGCTTCGTTTTTATTTAAAAATAATATTCGGTTTTACTTGCTAATATGTGTATAAGGATTTTTTCATCCTATTTTATATTTCCCGTGTTTGTTCCTTTAACGTCTTTTTAAGCTTTATCGCCTAGGAAGGTCTATATTGTGTCTAAATTGACCATAGGCTACAAGATAAGAGAATTTAGTGTCACAAAAGATTTAAGTTCAAGAAAAATTGCAGTATAAAAATTCAAATTGATTTATAACTCAATTTGATCATAAATCTCCCCAAACGAGGTATTCGTTAGAATTAAGCTTTATATTATTTGTAGTTTTTAGTCATGCCATCCCATTTTAGGAAGAATTGTGTAATTCGTTTAAACATTTCTCTCCTTACAATAAGTACGCAAATGTGAAAATATCATAATCACTCTATTTGCAACTTTGTAAACTTTTCATGATAAATCTTTATTTTTTTGGCCGTGTATTTACAAATCTAAGCTAATTGCATGACTTGGGTTAAAAGGTGTATTTTTTCTCATAGGAAATATGAGCAAGAAACTATTGAATAAGAAATCAGTAAACTTTCTGGCGAGTGTGGCAAAATCGTTTTCAGTTACTACAGAATAAGGTGAAATAGTCTTGGGGGATCTTTGACAACTCAGCTTCTTTTCTTTTTTCCACATTCGGATTCGCAAGCAAAACGCAAAACCCCTCTCTGTATCCTTCTCCCCTATTTCCGGTCAATGGTACTGTCGTAACTCTATCCCCTAGAATGTGGTTGAGAAACTAGGGCGAGGGGACATTTTTTTTTTTTTATCTTTCTATAGAGTATTTTTAGGGGATCGGTGCAACAGGTTGTTTGTTGTTGTTGTGAGAAACGAGTACGAGACTGTAAAAAAAAAAAAAAAAAAAAAAAAAAAAAAAAAAAAAAAAACGACTTTGCATTGCTGAAAATGGTGACTGGATGCAGTGACTGGTAATCAATTATTATGTTTCCCTCAGAAAGTGAAATAATTTTAATTTATTATTGGTACAATTATCTCTTACGATGTCACAATGAAAAGGTATGTCCATTCTTAAATAAATATGAAATATAAAGCAAGGTACGGAATTACTGTACTAAAAATCGAGTTATTGCTAAATTCAAAGATAAATTATCATATGATATTGTTTTTAATTTTTAAGTTGAAATTTCTTTTGTAGTTTAAAACACAGCTGAATTAACAAATATAATTCTGTAATTCAGGAACTAAAGGACAACCTAATGGATGTGGGGTTAAGCACTATGGTATTGCATGCCAAAGGTACTGGGCCCCTCGAATCCTGGATAATAGATGTTGATTACTATTCAGAATTCACGTTAAACTGTAAGTCCTATCTTGGCTAGCCAATATTGTGTATAAAAATAGGTTGGTAAACGAACAAATTAAGTAACCATAAACTAAAGTTTTATTAATAAAAATGAAACATAATTTTTAAAATTTTAACGCAGCCATTTTAGAATTGCCCAACACGAATATTTTGAATTCTCTAAACAAAAGAAGAAAAATTTACTTGTACAAATGCTTAAAAAAAATGTGAAATTTAACTTTTACTTCTGGAATATAAATCTCAGGGGTTGCGGATAGGGCGATGAGGGTTTGTGAGGAGAAGCGACAAGAATAAACTTTTTGTGCAACTTTAAATGAAATTACACATTGGAATATTTAAACCTAACCAATAAAATTGTACTCCAAAGGATTGAAATCTAAATTAATTAAGGTGGTTTGTGAATGTATTTTTACTTTCAATTACCCATATATATACATAGGGTAATGTAAGTATAGCATTCGGTCGACAACAAAAAAAATTCGATTTTTTTTTTTTGCATTTCTCCACGTTTTGGAACATCCTGATTTCAAAAAAGTTATCAAGAAAAAATGTCTGTCTGTGTGTGTGTATGTGGTCAGCATAACTCCCAAACAAACTGACCTACGATATACAAATTTGGTGTGCGGGTTGATGGTAGCCATGGAACCTACCGTTAAGGCTTTCGTCAAAATCGCGCATTCGTGTAAGGTAGCTGCCATTGAAAAAATCAAGTTTTTCAGTAATTGCTTAAAAAACAGCTCCGAGTATTTTGTTAATAATAGCTGTGGTAATGCCTCTTACGGTGTTCTAAACATCCCCACCTCCGAAATTCCTGTAAAAATGCTTTAACGGCGTAAAAAGTTGAAAAACGAATGTCTTCAACACAGAGTCTTCTTTCGTTGAGCATACCTCATTATTGATCGTTTTTTCTTATGTGGTCGATTTCACTTATAATAAAGAATAATAAAAGGATTATCGTGAAGTATATCGCCAAAATCACCATTTTGACGAAGTTTTTTTTTTTTTTTTTTTTTTTTTTTTTTAAAGATCCATGCAAGAATTACTGCAAAAAATATCGCCAAACTGGCTATTTTTTCTAAATGAATGAGAAAATATAATAACGGTAAGTAACACAATTCCCCGTTAGTTTTATAGTGTAATTGAAAGTTGTGTGATGTTCCATTTCATTAGTTTTTTTTTTCCCTAAACCAAGATTTTACTACGCATAAAATTTTATGCATTTGGTAAATTTCCCAGATATTTAACCCGGCTGCCTAAAATATTAATCGACAGGTATTTTAACTGGATTAAGAAGGCATGTTAAAAAAAAAGTAAAAACTTGAAGAGGTAACATTTCAAAAATTACATTTTAATACATATCCCTTCCCTTCATTTACTTAACACTTAAATTTTCTACTTGATAAAATGGTTTAGACATGATGACTCAACGAACTTACTTATTTACTCGTTAATGGTAATTTATTTAATATACATTTACGATATTTTTTTAAACTTTGGCAGATAGGAAGGAATCTTTGTTTCTTTTGATGGATTTAAATTCGCGCTCCCCTCCCCTCCAATCTCTTCAAATGCATATCCTCCTTATTAGGGTGGATCACTTTCCTAGGGAGAAAAAAAAATATTATTAAACAGAACCTACCTATGGAGAAAAGATGTTCTGGGATATGGAGATTAGGGGGAAAATAATAAAAGAAAATTAATTTCAAAAATTAACACTGCAACAAGCGGGTTGAATTTTCGAAAAAAAATGGAAAAAGTCTTAATTTTGGTTAAGTGATTTTACACTTAAATATATTGTTTTTTACAATATAAAACCTAACAAAGTGATGATTATTGAATAATTAGTAGTACAATGTCCATTGCAACCTTTTTTTACTCAACTTTCACCCATAGTCCAGTCATTCTAGAGTTGAACCTTGCACAAATTCCCATTGAGCTGAAATTTTGCAGAGTGGCTCTATTTGATGCCCTGAGCAACCCACAAAAAGTCCCCTATTCTCCCCCTTCGGCTTCCTGGTTTTTTAGGTGCTGGAATGCTGGGGCGCTGGAGAAATGCTGGAGCAGCTGTTACGTACGAACGGCTTGTCGCATTGACCTCAAATAGAGCTCAAATGAAAGGTAAATAAATGAGCTTTAATTTAAATATAAATTTGATATCATTCATTTACTTACAAGTCGATAAAAGCCTGTCAAAGTAAAATAAAAATGCATTTTTCTCTACTTTTTCGCTTTGAGTGCTTCTATTTTTAATAAATTGACGTAAAACTATTCAAATCTTTTTCAGCTTTCTAGAGATATATAAATTGCTTGTGAGATAAACAGTTGCAAATATATGAGCGTTTTAGTGAAACTGCCTCGTATTGGGAGTCTCATAAGCGTGCGGTGTTTCACCATGATCAAACCAGACATAATAACCATTTTCCTCAAGTCTTTTCGATTTAAGACCTTTTTTAAACTGAAATACAATATCATATTACATGGATATGTAGATAAACATGTCATATGCATCTATAAGAAAAAATATCTCTGAATAAATATTTTCCTTAGAAATTTTAATTTTCAACTAATTACATATTGTTAATATACAATAACTAATAATGCATAAATAAAGCAATAACAATGTTTGCGGGATATAATTCTTATTATCCTTATCCCTGAAATAAAATAGAAAGTGATGTTAAATGTGGTTGAAGGGTTATTCAAATAGAAAAACTATTTTTTTTTCTTTTGAAAGATATATTTCCCCCCCCCCTTTTTTTTGTCATTAAAACAGAAATACTTAGCTGCTTTCTTCATCAAATAGTATATTATCTACGAATTTGTTTTTGCACATCCCTCGTCATTATTCACAAATATTTGAGCATTGAAGTTCTGCTCTCCTGCAATCACACCTGCTACTCGAGTTATATTTGCAAGATATAATTCATAACAGTTCATCTGGAGAGAGGCAACATTGTAGATTAAGGAACTAATTTGTCATTTAAGAGTTTCCATCCATATTTTGCAGCATCTAGAACCATTTCTTAACCACTGTTGTATTTTATGATACACACGAAGCGAATGACGACGTACCGCAGCTGACGTTGGAGGGAGAGTTTCTAATTCAAAAGTGGTGGTTATTGCAGTTTTGGCTATACCTCTGCTGTACATGTATATCCGTAATTCGTCTAGTGTTACCCAATTTTGGCTTTTGTGAAATGCTGCCATGAACTTTTCTGCTGCATCTTCTATTTTATCACAATCTGTTTCAAACAAATTAAAAATTTCTAGCGTTTTCTTTATTTGAAAATGTTCACATAGGATACCCCTTTCCATTATTACACATTGCAGATGTTGTATTGCATCCAGTCATAAAATGGATGAAAAGTATATGGTTCTTCATATCCCCAATCTTTCTCTGTATACCTACAATTTTGCAATTTTTGATCCGACGTTCGATACAAGGAGCAAAATGTTTGCTTTATTTGGAGTTCTAGCAACTAGCATTGTCAAAATATCACTATCTGTAGCAACAACTGTCACCTTTCGTTTACATTTAGATTTTTCCAAAGAAGTGGCAACAATTAAGGCATCAGCATCTCCTACAGCTTCTTTCACGTGCACTCCTTCCTTTTCAAGACAAATTTGTAGTTGCTGTATGAGCATGGTTTAATTGCCACTATTTAACAGAAAATCTTCATGTTTGCATGTAACCATTTGTGTCCATATACTATTATGTTCACACATTCCCGTTTTCATGCTCTTCGAATTTGTTCTTTTTCTTTAGTTGTAGGACCGCCGTAACCTCAAAATATTTAAGTGATGAATACAAGGTGGGAGTAGCCAAAATAATGCTATCACTGTCTATCAGAAATTGAGACTGTATTTTGTAAAGCTTTTCGAATAATAATGGGGCAAATATAACTTTTACTACAAGCGGCATGAACAATGAGACCATTTTTGAAAATTGCATTCGAACCATCACTTAGTTGTGAGCTTGTAGTCTTAAGCGTTGCTGCAGCTTTTCTCCAATAGTCACAGTACCAAAATTTTTCAATGGGAATCCGCAGATTATGCAAGTGTCACAGCCCATTATTGCCTTTATGTACTAGTCTTTAAACAGGGTGTAATCATAAGTTCTATTGTAACTAGCAGCAGAAAAACCCAATGAAAAGGAAAAGAGCGATACTTTTCAATAAGCAATCGATAAATTGTCACAACGAACAGCGATATCAGCGTTTAAAAAAAAAACCCGGACAATTGTGAAACTTCCTAAAACAATCCTGTTTCCCTCATTTCCGGTCAAAGGCACCCCCCTGGTTCTTTCAAATTCCGCATGTTTTTTAATTCCACATGTTTTTTGGAAAGGTGAGAGCCAACTTTTATGGCTAAATTGGTGTGTAAAGACCATTCAATTCCGAATGGGAATAGTCTCATTTAGTCTCAGACACTTGATGGCCAAATGAAAAGGGGAAATCTTGTATTGCGTCACTGAAACACTCGTATATCTGCAACTATTTATCGCACAAGAAATATTTATATAACTATAGTAAGCTGAAAAAGAGTTGAATAGTTTTATGCCAAATGTGTAAATCATTTATTATAAAATAGAAGCGCCCAAATCGAAAAAGTAGAGAAAAATGCATGGTTTTTAGACTTTGATAGGCTTTTATCGATTTGTAAGTTAATGAATGATATCAAATTTATATTTAAATTAAAGACCATTTATTTACCTTTCATTTGAGCTCTATTTGAAATCAATGCGACTAACCGTTCGTACGTAACAGCTGCTCCAGCATTTCTCCAGCGCCCCAGCATTCCAGCACCTAAAAAACCAGGAAACCGAAGGGGGAGAATAGGGGACTTTTTGTGGGTTGCTCAGGGCATCAAATAGAGCCACTCTGCAAAATTTCAGCTCAATGGGAATTTGTGCAAGGTTTGACCTATTTTTTGCCTAGAATGACTGGACTACCCCCCCCCCCCCCGCATCACCGTTGAATCAGCCCTACAACCCTGTAGGGCAGTTGTCAGCGGCCTACGGAATTGGACGCCTAATCTGTGAGCACTGTTCTTGTAAAGTAAATTAAATTACAATTTTATTGCGTGACATTTGTTTGTTTGTGTACTTGGACTAATACTGTACTGTGGCGTTGTTAAGAAAAGAAATAATTTCTCCTATATTTGGGTTAGGCTGTGATACGCCGACGAATATACTTCCTACGTACGAAAGAAAGCCGACCAAACGGTATAGTGGTTAGCGTGCTGGCTTCTAGACCGCGAGGTTGCGGGTTCGAGTCCCGTGTTGGCATGGATGTTTGTAAATGTATGTTGGTTTGTTAAATGACGAAATGTTTCGGCGCATTATAGCCCTCGTGTTGCTGACGGCGCCAGATAATCTGAATACAACCAACCAACCTACGTACGAAAGCGTAATAAGGTGCGTATATTGGCATTCCAAAAGAGAAGCAAAGACCAGTGTATTTATATGTACTTTTCTCCATGTGTAAATAAATGCAAGTAAGTTAAAAGATACCTGGAAACGAGCTTTAATACCAATAAATGACCTCTATGACATTCTTAGAAAAACAAGTTCATACCATGACAAATATCGCGCTTTCAAAGCTAGAAAATAAATTGAAAGCTATTGCAAGCTAATTAATACTTTCCGAAAGAAGGCAAGTGTTTGACATATCTACATGTACTTCTAAATACTTTGACAGTTGCTACTGTAAGAAAGAACGGAGTGTACCAATGAACGCGTGAGAATGTCTACTAAATCAATAAACTGAAAGAAAAGAAAGAAAAAAATGGTAATCAGATCACTGAATCGGAAAGTCACTTTTAAAAAAAACTAAGACCGTGAAAAGAAAATTGAAGCTAGAGTGATATGGGAAGAGAAACAAAACACTGGCTGATTCTTTCAATTCAATGGATTTAAATAATGAATGCGAACGGAATCTGTGGATGTACGAGCATACTGACTTTTCTACACCATCATCTATCATTAAAAACTGAGCCGAAAACGTTGACGACGTCATACCTGTTGTGACAAAATTCCTGGACCGCTTTGGCATTTCCGACCGAGAAGGCCCAGTCATCGGGTCAGCTGCGCTCGAAGATGCAAGCTTTATCTCACAAAGTCATGTATCGAACGTTGTTGACAGAAATAAAATTTGGCGTGAAAGACCAAAGGCAAGAACCAATATATTCTCTCAGTCAGTTGTAGAAAATTATGACCATGACCAATTTGGTTTATACTTCGATGGACTCAAATCAATAGAAGACAATTGAAAAAAAGTCATAATAGAAGGATACGTAAGGCGTAAGATTGGTAAAATTACTATTCTTTGAATACATTGGTCACGTGTCTATAAATTCCGGGAGAGCTCAAATCATTGGAAAGCACATCGTAAGTTTTGGTCATGCGTCGACAATGGCACAAATGTAACAAAGTTGATTGCGATAATAGGTTGTCTGTCAACACAGGTATCAAAGAAGGTGTTATACGAAACATGGAACTGATTCTGAAGCGTCCACTACAATGGTTTGTGTACCAGTTGCACGCCAACGAGTGACTGTATGCAAGATACTGCCTGTAGTTTCATTCACGTCAAACCCAGCCTGCTATGCGAACTGACTAGCAAGAAATACTTAAGTACTGATCAACTGTTCTTAATGGAAATTTGTGAAGCCATCACAGCCGACAATGCAGTGAAGGGCTGTTGAAGAGAAACTCTGGAATGATTTGCCTCTCAAGGTGGTTTGCAACCTCCAACAAAATTCTCATGCTCTATTTAGCTTAGAGAAAGTCCAACCAAAGCTTTTGTGGCATTAATTACTACTAAAAAGTCTAGGCACCTATGTGGTTCAAGATCAAAACCAAACCATCGGTAATCAATGGTTCACAGCATTTGCATCAATCAATCTTTCTATCACGTAATTTTTCAACTGATTTGAAGAAAGTCATTGATCCAGTAATTTTTGAAACGGGATTTTTTGGCTTTCCTGCAAATATCTCGATATCAATGCTAGCTGTAGACAGAAATAACATAAGGGAATCGATCCTCCAAAGAATTTTGAAGGCGCGGAATGTCAAAACGGTCTGCTGCAACCCAGCAGACCGTTTTACCCTTTTAACGAATAATATCCATTTCTTAAACATACTAACTTTTGACCCTTGGGCGACAGAGTATGTGGACTTGATTGAGTGGGAAAATGTGACAGAACTGACTGAACGATTTAGTAAATGCATGATTTCAATAGAAATAGTAAACCCAGCAATCATTTTTAGGGCAATACTATTAAGGGGTTTCCCTCTCAAACTCAAGCAACAAAACGAATAATCACAGAAGCATTTGCTGCTGTCCGCGGAGCATATAGAAGAGACGGGTTAATAAGAAATCGCATGGAATCACGAACCTCAAGCCAGTTTTCAGCAACAAACGTAATTACCGTCCACTGTAATTTCAAAGATTTTTTTTAAAAATACTTCAGAAGCTGTTACATGTACCTAAAGCATCTCCTTACAATAAACATTAAAAAGTACTAAAAGCCTGATTCGTTTGAACAAAAATCACTTTGACTTTTTACCATAAGAAAGCTCAAATACCTAAACTTCATCCCCCTTGTGCAGAGCTTAACCTAAAATTTATTCCTTTTATTTTATTTTTACTTTAATCAATGTACCTTAGAACAACTTTTCCGTATAGATAATATTTGAAATTCCGCCGAAAAAAAATTCAATTGACTTTGACTTTTTGCTATAAAAAGACTCAAATACTTAAACTTCATCCTCCTTGAGGCAGTACAGAACTTAAAATTTAATTTTTTATATTATTTTCCATCTATCTATATACCATAGAACATCTTTTCCCCATAGGTAGAATTTGAAATTCTGAATATTTTTTTTTTTCGATTCACCCTACTGCTTATGCTTATGTCATTGTTGTCAACTTTATTATACATGAGTTTTTCTTTTTTTAAATTGGAGAGGAGTGGGTGAGGTTTGTTTGGGTGGTGTTTGGGCAGTCTTAAATTTTGCTTAAAATAAACCCTGGGCTATATGACTTATGTTGGAGCCTTTCGCGGGCCGGATGCACCAAAATATGTACCTTTAGTTATTATCAATTTAACAATATATAGCATTTCTGAAAACTGGAGAAAAAAATATATAAATTTTTTTATCTTAATAAAATTACAATTGATATTTGAATCTTTTTTTCAAATTATTAAAAAAAAAAAAATAGTAGCTTTCATTATTTGTAAATCAAAGTTTTAAAAAGAAGTTTATCTGTTATTTCAACGCGACAATGCGACTTGACCTTCTAATAAAAGTATTTGAACTGTACTTCCAGATTACTCCGTTTAAGTTTATATCAATGGTGAGACGATGGCGGTCGAAATCATTCAATTTATTTTTTTATAGAGTCGATGTCTTTCGGAGTATTAGTTGCAGTCAATTTTAATAAATAGTCCAAATGAGATTCAGCTATTTATTTATTTTTGATGGAAACCAATTTACTGAAAGTTTCTTCATATAGTTTCTTCAAACACGTACTAGAGAACTCCGTTCTACATAATTAACGAATATTATTTTTGATAAATTACAATTTTGTGAGAGAAAAGAAAGTCCATACCGTGAATGTGATTTTTTTTTTTTTTTTAAATCTTTTGTGGTGCCTGCGGGCCACAGAAAAATCCGTCGTGGGCCAAATTCGGTCCGCGGGCCGCGTAGTGGCTAACACTGTGATAGATGTTTAAAATGCTTTTTTCTTTGATAATTTTTCTTTAGTAACATTAGCATTATTGATGCTATTGCATTGTTTTATTAAGGGGACACTCTACTCTAAGAAAGCAAAAATTTCAATTTTTTTTTATTTGCTCTAATTATAGTTTGGTTGGTTGGTTGTTTTCAGATTATTTGGCACCGTCAGCAACACGAGGGCTATAATGCGCCGAAACATTAGTCATTAGACAAGCCAACATACATTTACAAACACCCATGCCTTACACGGGACTCGAACCCACAACCTCGCGGTCTAGAAGCTAGCACTCTAAACACTATACCGTTTGATCGGCCTAATTATAGTTTGGAATCTTATAAATACGCATATAAAATTTTAAAACTGTATCTACATTTGTTAATGAGTTATGCGACATTTTATCCTGGATGATCGTAAGATCTTCTTAAGAAATGGAAACTTTAAATCGATTTTTCGCACTGTTTTTTGTTGATATTAGGTTTTTTGAAACGCTACTACTTTTTTTCTAATAAATGGAGAAATCTTTAATCTTTAGAGGATGTTTTAAAATATGTATATTTTTTAAATTGGCATTCTTATTAACAAAATATGTTGTACTTTTTATTTTTTTAACACTAAAGTAAAATTTTTGCAGATTTATAGAATTTTTTTTTATTATGAATAAATATTTATATTATAATTAATTACTACGAGTACTCCATATTTTAATGTCAATTCTTATATAATATAGTTTAAAGAATTTTTTAGAAAAAACTATCCGAAAAATTTTAGTATTGAAAAAGGTCTTAAAATTTTTTAAAAAATTTTTTAAAAATTTTTTAAAATGCTAAGCTTTTAAAAAAAAATGATTTTTTTTTTTTTTTTTTTTTTTTTTTGTGGAACATTGTTTTTTCTATATATATTCAAATAAGGGACACCTATTTTTTTTATTTAAAAATACAAAATTAAAAAAAAGTTTAGATGTTATAGTGTCCCTATAACTCTTATAAACTTAGCATAGAACTTGAGCCTTATGAATGACACTATTTAATCACATGTAAGTAAAGACGCACATTTTCTGATTTTATAAACATAAATTTGGCTAGAGTCCAAATAACGATGCTTAAAATTACATGAAGTATTTCATTATTTATCCTTTGGTATGTAAGCAGCACCTAAATGTATTGATAGTGAATACGCAATATCCTATCAGATTCGATTTTCTAATAAGAACCAGATAAAAGTATTTTATATTGATAGATGTTATAAATATACAACTGTTATCATACATAACACTTTCCAAAACTTCACCAGCAGTAAATGGGGAAAGAGTTACAACTTGAAGTTGTTAATGGTGTTTAACTGCCTCTAAATATTAAAAGCTTTGACTGCTAAGCATTTAAATATAAAACATTTAAAAATTAGTTATTACAAAAATTATGTCATTTTAGGAAACATTCGTTTTCAGAAAAAATTCTATTATATATATATATATATATATATGTAATGTACTGACACATTTTAATTAAAGTTTTTGCAGTGTGCTCGTCGGAACAGTGAAGAGTTAATTTGGAACAATCGAAGATATTTATTAAAATAGCTCGGAGAGAGAGAGAGTGAAAGTTACGTCTTAACTACATGATGATTGGAAATAGAATCTAATGCGTATTACTGTCGAACAGAGCGTATGGTCAAGTAGCGTCGTGTTAAAACCGTGAGAACCGCTGAGTTATCTAGGGTATTTTATAAACATCGAAGTGAGAAATGGAATATCAATTATGGGATACTCTGATATTAAAAATGTTGACACCGCTGTTCTCAAACTTTTAACTGTGCTTGGGCCACATCAAAAGAAGTTGTTGAATGAATTGGTTAAAGAGGATTTCGAGCTTTGATAAAAGGAATTAATTTAATGTTGTTTCTAAAAAAAGATTTCTATTACATATCCCCCCTGACAAAAATGCTCCCAAAGTTAAAAAAAAAGTGTCAGCAGATGTATTTTAAAAACAATTCTAAAAGGTATAATTAAAAAAAATTACATTTTGGAAACTAACTTTAGGTTAAACAGCATGATGGCCTGTCATACAGCATGACAAAAAGTAGCTAAAATCTTATAAAATTAGTTTTAAAGTGGCTCTCTGTTAGACGACAATTTAGTAGCGTATAAATTATAAAAAAAATATTTCAAAGAAAAAGGTGCATAAAAGAAACTTGTACTGCAATATAAACATGGCATAACATATTATTGGATAGTTGGGTAAACAGGCCAAACAAAATACAAATAGTATTAACTGAAGCATAAATAATTAAATGGTACAGTTCTAAAGAAAATAAACAATTAAATGGCAAAGTTCAAAAACATTAACAATATTAAGTGTTATCTAAAACATAAAATTGTAATGTTCTAAAACCTAAATAATGAAATTAGAAAGTTGACTATGCAATATAAAAAAAGATCAAAGTTAAAAATTGTGTTGAAAAAATTACACCATTCTGGTTTGCAAACGTTGTTGTTAACAAAGTGAAAAAAATTTATTTCAGAATCGTGAAATGAGGGTTCAAATTTTGGAGTTCAAGATTTAAAAAATTGTTAAGTCTAGTGAAATTAGAATTTGAATGCTTGTTGCAAAAAGGGGTAAATAAACAAGTGTTAAATTGTGTGTAAAGTAAAAATGTAATCCTTGTGTGTATGATACATCGTCCAGTAAGGTAATGGAATGGCAGAATTGACGATAGCATCAGATCCTACACTTCAAATCTTAAACTGGATGAGGGATAATACAAAATAAAAGAGAGATTTAATCCTCAGATGCATAATTATTTAAAAATAAACTAATCTGAATAATGACAGGTCATCAATGTGCACAAAAGAAAAGTTTGGTGTAGCATGTTGGCAAAATAAATGTTTGTTTGTGTGCGATTCGAACATTGTGTTAAATGATGCAGGCAAAATAATGCAATAAATTGTAGTATACAAAATTGAAAATTAAAATTGAGGCAGAGAAGAATTCAGTCCTTCAGTCATATCAGTGATAGACAACAGTGTTTTGGTAGTGACAACAACAATATTCTTTTCTGTGTGGTCTTTTGAAACATGCTATCTCACTGACAAGGAATTGTATCTAACTCATGTGAAGTAGTTGATAAATGTAGGAATGCCAATACACAAATAGTAAACAAATCTAGTTGTGCTTTAAGGTGAAAAATGTTTAAATAAAAAATTAATAAAAAATTTAGTAGTGCTTAAGTAATAAGGCTCAAATAATATTTTCAAAGTAAAAATGAAGTGTCGACAGATTTCTGAGATTGAGCACTGTTCTAGTACTTTTAACAGACAAAAATGTATCACATTCCTGTGGTTTAGTACTTGGTTTAGAAAGCACGTCATTCTCTAAAATGGACAACACTCACATAAATTACTTAAAAATTATAAAATATGAACACCTAAATATTACCTGAATCTTAATTTTAAGTATTGAATAATTCTAAAGCAAAAAGAGAAGTGTTGACAAACTTTTCGGACTGAAGTGACTTCCCAGTATTAATAACAGACAAAAATGTAATATGTATATGGCATAGTTGTGGTTTAATACTTGGTTAAGAAAGCACATCAATCCTCAAAACAGACAACATTCACAAAAATTACTTGAAAATCATAAAATATGCATACAAATAATAGAATGTTAATTAAATAATTTAAAATTTGTGTTGATGAAGGACTTGTTTACACTTAAATAAACAGCATTTCAAGATTTGTTTGGTAATGTTAGCACTCAAGTTGTCTGATCTAAAATTGAAAAAGAACTTGTAGGTGGTGATTACATGATGTTGATAAACAATATTTTGTTGGGCACATTGACATATTAAGTGATTATTCGGACTTGTATTCCATAGTTGATGGCTTGCATTTTAAAAATATTTCACAAGAAAAATAAAACACTGACATTCTCGAGATCAGGCCTATTCTAAGGAATTTTTGCGACTGCCCAAAGTCCGATCCCTCCCCCCCCCCCCCAACCAAAAAAAAGAGGCTTATTATGGAGCCTCATGTAAATATTTTCACCTCCTGTATGGAATCGCCTCCTGCATGCTATCTATCAATAAGTCATTTATACGTTTATAATTTAAGGTCATCCTGATTTTAAATTTAACACAAAGTTGTTACAATTTAAACCTAATTATTTAACTTAAATTTCTACCAAAATCAAAGCGTTGAAAGAACGAATCACCCCCGGAACGGTTCTTCGTTTACAAAAAGGAGTTGAAATTGCTTCGATTACGTCAGATAGTCACTGCAAATTATTGGGTTGCTGGTGAGAGTTTTTCTTGTTTTCCTTAGTTCGAGACACAAATGTGGATTAGCTTCCTTTCGAAACGACATTTCCCTTTGAAACGTATTTGGAAGATACATTCGGAGAAGTATGTTGCCGCCATAAGTTAAAAAGCAGTAAATCCAAAACAATTGAATTGCATATATTTTGAGACTTTCCGATTAATCCATAGAAAATAATCTTTTTATTTTATTGAATGGCTCAAGTTTTTAGGTCAGACAAACCTATGCAACAATAAAAAAAATTTAATTTCAAAGGACGCACACAAAAGTATGCAATTGACTTCAAAATATGCAATTGAATTATTTAAGATTTTGGGCTCTTTGCTTATGACGGCAATATAGCCGCCGTATATAACCTGCTCCAAGGAAAATAAAATCTAAAACCTACCGACCAAATCGAATTACGCTATTTGTAAACTTTACTAGCATTTTTTTATGCCTAAAATATAACTTAAAATAGAGATTTTCTACACTTTTCCGTACAGATTTTCAAGCATGTTCGTTCATAGAATTTTTTTTAACTTAATTACCTTACCGAAACCTTTAATTTGGTATATAGCACAGTTCTGTAACACTTGTGATTGAGGTTTATGAGTATTCCTATAAGCTTTTCACTTCCATTATTTATGTATTTATGTTGATTCTCGGAATACGAATATATCTCGATAATATTACATATTTGCAAAATAATTTTTCTAAAACTCTCAATCTTTGAAAATTTATGAATAAGAATTGTTTTTAATTTATCCAAACTTCTTGTTATCCTTACCCGTAAATGTCGAATGCCTTTTAAAGATGAGTGAATCAATGATGATATTTAAAATTGTATTTAAATTCAATAATACAATAGTTTCACTAAACACAAAATTCGATAGGTATTATTGAAAAAAAAAAAAACTATAAGCTGTGTATTTTAGTACTCTGAAGAACAAAACTATCACTTGATAATTTTTCTTCTTATCTAATTATGGTAAAATTAGAAGCAAGATTTCTGATACATTGTTATATGATACCCCTGTAAGAGTTAATTTTTTTTTCTATAATATGCATAAACCATTAGGTTTATTCTATAATTTTTACATAAAAAAAAGTTGGGCATACCTTTTCAATCTCGTCAATACAGAAGATACACTGCTAGCATTGCAAAAGCAATCTTTGAACAAGCCTACTATCTCCAACCTCTTGTCACCTTGAGGTTTGACTATGTTTGACATTCAAGGACACCCGTGTTAACATTTCTTTTTATGATCTCTAGGCAAGAGCAAAAAAAAAATTAAATAAAAAGCTACATCGTTTCCGCTCAGTTGTGAGAATCCAGAAATTCTATAGAAGCGACCTCAAGGCCAAAATTGAACTGCAAGATAACATTGTTGACCTAAAAACTGAGAGTGTTACCCAACACCCTGAAGACGATAGGGGATGCCCTCCCTTGACTATTTCTTTTCAAACTGTGGTGGAAGGAGACCAATTAACCAAATCCAGAAAAGGAGGTAGTATTATCGGGAGTTATCTTCACCACGCCATTTTCTAACCTCCCCCCCCCCCCCTCCCCCTCTCCTTCTCTTACAAATTACTTTTTTCTTCTCTATATTATGACTCTCTTGGTAGATAAGGATTGGAAGGACCTGAATGGTGATAGTCGCAGGGGATGCTTACAAGAAACTGTCGAATAACGAATTTATCTATAATAGGGTGGTCCTTTATTTTTCCACTTTCAATTTCGTTTTTCTCACCACCCAATTTTTTTTACTTTGACTATAAAGAGATTATTATGGTCATTTTCAAAAAAATTCAAAGTGATTTATCCATGCAGCAACGAACTTGAAGTTCGCATCCTGAAGCCGCATTTTACTTCATTGCGCTGTGTCGCTGACCATTTCGCTTGTACCTTACATAAACACGGTCAACTGTTAAATACAAAGAAATTATTGCAGAATGGCATAACTGCACTCAGAATGGGGTATTAAGGGGATGAATTTTACTACACTTCTGTGAGCTGTAGGAGAGTGGCAGAAATCTTGTATCCCTCGACTATTCCACACTTAATTCAGGTAGATTTCAATTTGAAGTTGTTGTTATTCTTTGTTTCAAATATGGTGCGTAGTTTTAGAAGTAATACCAGTAACACTGTTTTAATCAGTAAAGTTTATCATTAGGTAACAGGTAACAAATTATATGTAAATCAACAGCTTTTGTCAGTCTTGCTGTACATCGAACTAGAGATGAAGCTAACGATCGGTGAAAGTCTTATTCGAATTAGTTGCATAAGAGTGCTTAATAAATCACTTTATTCTATAATGATATTTAGTAGATATTTTTTTTCCTAAACCATAGCCAACTCAATTGTGCTTTGAGATGGTCGTTATTTTATATCTGTAATATTTTAATACATTATTTGTAATACACATTACGACTGCTTTGAAAATAAGATATTTAACTGTAATAAAGGAAATGATTTGAAAGTGAAACACAAATTTGTAAGTATTAGTATTGTTATAAATAAAATATTAAAATAGATTTTTATAAATAATAAAAATCTACATCATAGGATTAATCTTTCATATATTTATTATTTTAGATTAGGAAATTGTCGATTGTATCAGTCCAAAGTTTGAATCTGTTTAAGGAACTGTAATGCGATTTTTAAATGTATCGCCCACTTTTTTATAAAGCAAACATTTCTTATAAGCATGTCAAACATAAATGTTTACGATGTGTGGATGGTCGATGCAAACAGTATGCAAATGTACACAAAAATATCACTAAAAACACCAAATTTATGCTGTATGAACATTATACAATACCTTTATTTGTTGAACTGTATCACTATTTTGCATCTTTCTTTTTTTATTTAAGGAAATAAACATTTTGGACTATTTTCGTTCATTTTTGCGAATTCTGTCCGATTTTAGCATTTTCAATATCATTGTGGCCGGGGTTAATATTATCTTAATATATAATAAAACTTTATACATTGTCAAAATTGGTCCAATGGAAAAAGTTACTGGTGTGTGCAATCAAATCCGAAGAAATTTTATTTAAAAAAAAAAAAATTAATTTGAGTTAGCTTTTTTAACAACTTCAGTCTCGTTGAGCACGGGTTAATATTAATTTATCGGAATGAAATTTGGCACACTGTCAAGATAGGTCAAAAGGGAAAAAACGAGGGGGTGATTGTTAAAAACGGATGAAATTTTATTTTTGACCCCATCTAAGGACCACCCTAATCTACAATGAGGCCTTATTGTATGGAGGCAAAAGATGCAGTCTTGGTATGGCTGAATACAAAACGTCTAGTAAAAGACACTCCTAAAGTCAAGTTTCAAGACTGGTACAAAGGTATATTCAGTGAAGCTGAAACTTCAGAGAAGGAAGGGTTGTATAGAACAATAAAAAAGTAATTTTTGATTGTATTATAATCAAATTCAAATGGATGAATGATAATTGAACTCCTTTAATAAAGTCATATTTTTAATTTCCTTGTTTTTCTACTTTTTACGACTGTCCAATTTCTGATTTACGACTGCCCAAATACAATTTACGACTGTCCAAATAGGCCACGACTGCCCGTTAGAATAGGCCCTGCTCGAGATGCAAACGCTGTGGGCTGAATGACGATATCTTGCACATAGGAATTGACTGGTCGGGTAGAGAAATTGGCTATTGTAGAGTGGTGTGTTGGAGGTAGAATACAAGGGCGCGAAAACACTGGTTTAAAGTAGATTAAGTTTCGACGGGGAGGTCGTGTACAGAGCACACCGAGAGGCGGAAAGATAGGTAAAATGCAAGTTGATGGAAATAGTTGCAGAAAGAAGGTACACGGAAACGTAGGTTGGCGTAGTTGGTAGATATGGAATTTTGTGGTAAAGGAGCACTGGCTCATTAGTAGACATGGAATTTGGTGGTAGAGGAACACTGGCACATTAGTAGACATGGAAGTGGTGATAGAAGAACATTGGTACATCTTTTAAGAGGTGGATTGAATCAAACATTGCACTGGAAAAGGTGGCGCGTAACAGATCGTTGTTGGCCGTTGTACACCGAGATGGGAAAGATGACAAAAAATCCAGTAGCTGAATCTTGCTGGAGTTGGTAGACATGAAATTGGTAAAAAAGTAGAATTTGTTGAACGTCTGTCAGTCCGTTGCGTGATTCTCGAAAAGTCGAAACATCAGAGAGGAAATGTCTTTCTTGAAATTTGCAGAGTGTGGCGAAAACGGTGAAAAAGGTAAAAGTTTTTCAGTGCGTCATAGTCCGTTAGGCGTTTGATATTCTTTTTCTCTCTCTCTCCGTCAGTGAAGTTAAATTTCGAAACAGAATTAATTGAAAATTTTAAAAACATCGCAGGGCTTCACGACAGTACTATCCTGTCGACTTATGTAATGTACTGACACATTTTAATTAAAGTTTTTGCAGTGTGGTCGTGGAACAGTGAAGAGTCAATTTGGAACAATCGAAGAAATTTTTTTAAATAGCTCGGAGAGAGAGAGAGAGCGTGAAAGTTACACGGTCAAGCAGCGTTGTATTAAAACCGTGAGAATCGCTGAGTTAGCAAGGGTATTTTATAAACATATCGAAGTGAGAAACGGATTATTAATTATGGGATACTCTGATATTAAAAATGCTGACACCGCTGTTCTCACTCTTTTAACTGTGCGTGGGCCACACCAAAATAGGTTGTTGAATGAATTGGTTAAAGAGGATTTCGAGCTTTGAAAAGAGGAATTAATTCAATGTCGTTTCTAAAAAAGGATTTCTATGTGTATCCCAAAGACCACTACAGAGCGATAAACACTTTCATTTTGAAAGGCAGCACAATTAGACCATAAAATACAATAACCGGGTAAATTTAAATTTCTCCATTCTAAAAATATCGAGAAACAATTATCAAAGTAAATTTTGTTTTGACAACACCCACAAAAGTGTTATTTACACAATTCCCCTATCAAACCAAGCGTGATAAAAGAATAGAAAATTTTAGTAAAATTACAAATTTATACAGGAAATAATTACTTTTTGTCATTAGTTTAAATCAATATTAATATAATTAGGAAAGTATTATTACATGGCACATTGACAACTAACATGGCCTACTATCGATTTATTGAGCCCTAGACAAATGAAAATCACATTGGGCACTAAAAAGTAAAAAAGATTTTTCTACTAAAGTCGAGTTATGGCAGGTATAAAAATTTTCTTTCTCAAGTAGATTTACAGTACATAATCGTATACCAAGTAAGAAAATAAAAATACATTTTTCTATCTCAATTAAAAGCATTTGCAATTGATGAACAATATTTCGTTTCTGAAATCATAATTAACTTTTTCAAATTGTAAACAAATCCTGGTATTAAATCATTATTTTATCCGTTTCAGATAATAGCATTAATAATACTAATAAATATCATTCCGTTAAGTACTAAAAGTGGACATTCACGCAAGTAGGCTCGTGGGAAAATTCGAGCCTGCAACTACGAGCATAAAATTTAAAATATTTGTTATGCATTAATACTTTTTCCTTACTTTTACAATCATAACTGAAATAAATTAATCAACAATCGAATAATTTTTCAGACTTCTAATAATCACTATGAGTAAAGCAATGACTAAATCTGAAAATATCCAGGCATAGGAAACTTAAACCAGGCACCTCTAATAATCCCCAGATACCTACCCAATCAATGCTCATAGAACTTTCACATATTTGTTTGTCTTGAGATCTAAATTGCAACCTTATTTCTTTCCAGGTGATGAATTCAGTCAGAATGATTTGGGCGTTTTCCTTATGCCTGGCTCTAAGCAGCCACATTGGAACTGCGACAACTCCTTCCTCCAATTCACTCATAAGCATGATGCAAGATGAGCTACTTTCACAAGCACCAACTACTGAAAGCTCACTTATATCGACCATGGAGACAAGTACAGAGAAACCCTATGATCCATTCCATTTCTTGATTTTATGTGCACCTGGTTCGGAAAGAAGAAATACCTGTGAAAAATGCACCAAGGTGACAAAGGATCCCAAGACATACAAAATGTGCTGCGAGAACAATAAAGGCGTGCGTCATTGGTGTCGGACATTTTTAGACTATACACTGCCACCAAGAGTTGTTGGCTTGAACTAAACTTCTCTCACTTCACGACTGACTTGAAACTAATAATGTGATACGAGCAGTGAATTTGTTCATCTTGATAATAAATCTCTCTTTCTTATCTTTATATTTTGATACACTGGTTGCGTATTATAGAAACTTAGTATAGTTATTTTCTTTTGCAAATGTGCATTTTGTGTATCAAAAATCACGCGTTTGTTTTAGTCTTTCAATGATTTTTTTTTAACAATGCGATATTTTTTTCTGAATGGACTTTGCGTTAAGCAGAACATATAGGGTGGAAATGTGAAGTACCATGACTAATATACAATTTTGAAAACATTGTATATTAGGCAATTGTTTCATTGTGGATTGAAAATGGGTTTCTGAATTATAGCAACATTTTTTCTGTTGTTTAATTACATACTTTTAATATACAGTTGCTATTTTTAATAAAACAAATTCAGGTAGGTGCAAAAGATAAACATGCTTTACAAAAATCATGTATTAAAATTATTGTAACATAAAGAAAACATGTCTTACCTACTCAAACATTATACGACATCTAGTTAAATTGTTAAGTAATTCATGTTTTTAAAATACTAGCTTGATTAACTTTGAAATCCCACTTGTTTTAAGCCCTACACATATTATTCATTGTTTACTGCGCTTTGGCGAAAGACTAAATCATCAAGTAAATTTTTAAAAAAATCGTATTTAGTGACATATATGCCTGCTGTATATGCTTTTATTAAGAAATTATCTGTATTTAATGGAAATATTTAATTTTAGGTTAAGCATACGCTTTTATAAAACTATCTTGAAATACTTCTAGAAAATGTAATTGTTAATATATATGAGATTCGTATCCTTGTTCTTAATGTATTAAGTATTTTTTTTTATTTGTATTATTTAAGTGTTCGATTTATGAGGAGTTTTATTTTGTTATTCTTTTGTTTTACTTAAACTTAATTACTCTATAAACTTGGTTTTAGAATATGAGAGATGTAATGTAAAATATTTAAATATAAAGCTCAAGTAGAACAGACTTACTGAGAACGCAATTAGCACACAAAATATTCAAATAATATTTATAAAATAATATTATTTAAAATTTTATAACATTTCTTGAATTCTGTAATGATGAAAATATACGTGTTATTTCTTTTTACTTTTAATATTAATTTTGATGGTCTGTAATAAATATTTAAGGTTGAAATTTGAAATAAATAAATAAGAGTGTTTCATCCGAATTTAATGCTTTGAAGCACAACTTTTATTTTTAATTAATACACCCTTGCATTATTTGACCAATCAGATTTAAGTGAAAATTCAAACAATGGTCCAAGGATATTTCTTTCTAGATAATAATTTTGTAAAAAGACATGCCTTTGTAGGGAATTATCAAGAGAAAAAACTGTTAGTTCACCATGTTTGTTTATATTTGTAAAAAAGAAAAGAGTTTACCTAAGATTTTAATTTTGGTGGAGCCAAGAAAGTAAAAATGAAATGAAAGCATTCGATATTAGATAAGAGTCAAGTTTTGTGCACAAACATTAATCAAGTAGTGAACACTATAATCAAATGGGAAAAAAAATGACAAATAGGAACTTTCACACTCTAGTACAAATAACAAATATAAACAAATAGATACATACCATGCTTAGTGAATTAGTTCCAATATGGTTGTTTAAAATGGCAATCATGGCTTAATTTTGACTGAAGACAATTGTGAAATAATGAATTTGTTTCAATAATAATTATTCATTATTATAGGTTTCAGAGTCAATATTTGCAAAATAAAATAAAGAT
Organism: Linyphia triangularis; assembly: GCA_963978545.1. Lineage (NCBI taxonomy): Eukaryota > Metazoa > Arthropoda > Arachnida > Araneae > Linyphiidae > Linyphia > Linyphia triangularis. The sequence continues at coordinate 125,101,616 of OZ021721.1, forward strand.
AAAATAATTATATATGAATGTATAGAAATTGTATTGTAAAATTATTAGTGTGAAATACCAGAAAGATTTCTTAGCTTTTTAACCTCAACAAAACCAAAAACAATCAGTTTTAAAACAGTAAAACAAATAAATTATGGTAGAATTATTGTAAAAGTTGTAATATTACCCAATACATGAGGCGTGTAGCTTCAAAACTAACTCCATAGATTTTTTTTTGTTAATTTTCAGAAGGTAATAAAAACCTATCTCATTGCCATGCCAATAACTTTTTTTTTTGTGGTCCTTTTCAATTAGATGGGTACCACTTGGCATAGTTGTCGCCATGTCCAAACGTTAACACGTTTAAATGAGTCGCCCCGGCTAGATGTTTACAATTTGTAATGGGAATTATAAATGATTTAAAGGTTGTTAGTTTGGTTGAGTTATCGCTGCAATTTGTCGATTTTTATCTGGTACTCGTCTAAAGGAAGAGTACCTTTTTTATATTTTTTAATAATGTATTTAAAGAATCAAAGCCCTTCATTGTTTCAAGGTTAATTTAATTAATTAATAGAGGTCACATAATTAGAAAAAATATTTAAAATCATTTTGGGTGATGTAGATGGAGCTGGTTTTGAAGCCACACATCTTGCATTATAGCTCTTTATAGGAGAAATGAACTGTAAATAAAAGATAAGGCATCAACAAATCCAAAGAAAGCAACATAAATACTTTTAAAAATAGCAATTAAAAATAAGTAAACAGCCTGTTCAAATGTTATAGAATTTTACACTTAAAGCTAAACAATAGCAATACTACATGCACCAATTTATTTTTCTAAAATATTACTTATTTCATTAGTAAATTTTTATTTCAGAAGAAGTGTTAAAAAAAAAAATTATAGTAACTAAAATAAGCTTTGAAAATAAATAGCATTTATGCCAATACCAGTTTAGGTTTGATAACAACTTACATAATACTAGTTTTAAATTGGTCGTGTAACTACTTATTAAATAAATATATGGTGTGAAACCAACGTGAACAAAAGATCTCGGGGTAAATTTTAAACTTGCTTTTAGTTGCAGTTACTAAAGGACAAACAAACAAACATTTAGATTTAAACAATTGATACAAACAGTACATTAGGGTACAATACAAAAGGAAACATTGAATTTAATAAGGAAATACCTGAATCAAAATTAAATCGTGGAAAGATAGACAACACGTCTTTACTGATAAATGAATCCTCTCTCTCTGATTAAAAAAGTAAAAACTTAATTATCCACTTATAAAGTTGAGGGTGTGAAGGAGGTGGCTCCATCTTTATTCATACTTTAAAGCGTCTGTTATAGACTCCCCCTCTGGTTCCGATGCCATCCCGACGAGGAACCAGGGAGTCATTTTTTGGGGCGTCCTCTTTTCCTTAGAGGGGCCACAGGTCCAGTGTCTCTTTCTGTTTCAGACTCATGATAGTCCTTTAGGGCAGATACGTGGTAAGTTCCAAGAACTTGGTCTGGGGTGGCTGGGTCGGCAATCTCATATGTCGTTGGTGATCTTTAGGTAAGATTGAGGTAAGGGCCTTCCCTCTTCGGCATGAATTTCTTGCTTCTATTTTTCAGGCTTATGGGATGAATGGTCACCCAAACTTTATCCCCAGGTTTAAAATACTTTTGTTTTCTTCGTCGATCGAAGTTTTCATTTTGCCGATCCTGCTTCTGTTCAACTCTATCTTTAACATCCAAGATTGAGTTGGAAAACCTCTTGAGATAAGGTGTGATCTCAGGTACAAAGTTGTCATTGTCGATCACTTGTCGTAGATCGTGGCGGATGTCATCTGTTGTTCTCAGCTTCTTAAAAATTGTAAAAAAGCAGCTGTGTGACCGGTGGTGTCGCACACTGAGGTGTTCATTGCGAAACGAATTAAAGGTAACTTGTCTTCCCAAGACGAATGTTCTTCTCAAACTAGAATAGCTAGTCGATGTTTTAAATCACGATTTTTGCGTTTTGACGGATTGGCTTGTGGATGATATACTGGAATAAGGTCTTGAGTAATCCCTAACAAGTCACAAGTCAGTTGCATGACAGCACTAACGAATTGTGGTCCGTTGTCACTGATTAATTGTCGCGGAATGCCATATCGCAGGAATACATCTTCTATTAGGATTTTAGAACAGTTGTCCGCAGTGGCTTCGGCTAGAGCAAACAGTTCAACCCATTTGGTGGATGTATTTTCAACAACGAAGATCCACTTTTTCCCAGGGGGGGGTTTCGATGAGAGGGCCAAAGAGATCGATGGCCAGAGTCTCAAATCTTTGTGCGTAAATGGGTGTTCTCAAGAGTCCTGCTGGTTTCTGATTTGTTGATTTATATCGATTACATTCTGGACAAGTCCTGATGTATTCGGAAATAAACTTTTTCATACCTCGAAAATAGTATCTGGATGCAATTTTCTTGTATGTATTCTCAACACCGTAATGACCAGTGGTCGGGGCATCGTGGTACTCTTGAAGAATTCTTTCTCTTTCTTGTATATTAACTACGAGCTGGGCTTCTTCTTCATCCTCATGTTCAGGTGAATATCTATACAGGATACCTTGATTCATTAAATATCCACGACTAGTGTAGTTGGCAAAGTTCTCATCCTTGTCCATACTTTCAAAACATTCGATTATTTTCTTCAGTTCTTCGTCTTCCATCTGTCCTTTTCGAATATCACTGGACTTCCTGGATGGCATGTCTACAATGATAGCACACACATCAGGGTTCGAGTCTTCAACGTACTTCGGTCTTGATAGCATGTCAGCTACTACATTCGATTTCCCTGGAGTATATTCGATTTTCAGGTGGAAGGATTGAATTTTCAATGCCCATCTGGCCAGGCAGCCAGAAGGTGACTTAATACTTAATAGCCATTTAAGGGGTTGATGATCTGATGCAATGAAAATTTCTTGATTTTCTACGTAACCTCTAAACTTCTCTAAGGCCCACACTACTGCCAAGGCTTCCCGCTCGGTTGTAGAGTAGTTTCGTTCTGCTGTGATCAATAGTCGGCTTGCATATTCAATGACATGTTCATCTGGTCCATTTCCCTGGAGAAGGACTGCTCCAAGGGCATAGTTACTTGCGTCTGTACGGATGGTGAAAGATTTTGATCCGTCGGCTTGTTTCAATATAGGGGAAATCATCAATTGCATCTTGAAAGTCTCAAAGGATTCTTGTTGTTCAGGACCCCAGAGCCAAGGCACTTTCTTCTTTGTGAGATTACTAAGTGGACGTGCTATGTCAGCAAAGTTGGCGACATATCGACGAAACCACGAGCAAGTTTGTAGCAAAGATGACTTCTTTCACCTTGGTAGGGACTGGAATTCTTTGAATAGAAGAGATTTTCTCCTGATCAGCTTCAATTCCATCTTTAGTTATCTAGAATCCTAAATATTTCACACGGTCACAGGCAAAATGACACTTGTCTCTGTTGGCATGGAGTTTGTAGATAGACAGTCTCTCGAAAACTTTTTTAAGATCTTCTAGATGTTTGTCAAAAGTTTCTGACAGGACGATGATGTCATCAAGGTAAGATAGGGCAAAGACATCTTTCAAGCCGCTTGGAAATTTGTCAATCAATCTTTGAAAGGTTGCAGGGGCGTTTAGTAATCCGAAGGGCATACGTAAATAACGGTACTTACCAAAGGGACAAATGAAAGCAGTTTTGTCCTGGTCAACATCAGCCACTTTTACCTGATGGTAGCCTGATTGTAGATCTATGGTTGATATGTAGGAAGTCGGAGTGGCTTCATTCAAAAGATCGTCCATTCGGGGTAGGGGATAGGTATCCACTTTAATCACAGAGTTCAATTTCCGATAGTCAACGCAGAGGCGTACTTTCCCATTTGGCTTAGGAACAAGTACCACAGGTGCAGCATAAGGAGACTCGCACTCTTCGATTATGTTCTGCTTCAGCAAAAATCTTCAATCTGTTCCTTCAAAATTTCCTTCTTTGCAGGAGTCATCCGATAAGGGGATGTTGCTACCGGTGGATGATCACCTGTATCAATTCGGTGTTCTATGTATGGAGTTGGTTCTCCTCCTGGCTGGAAGCATGTCTCGTTTTTGTGCAGGAGTGTGTTCAGTTTTCTTGTCTGTTCTGTGGACAGGTGTTTACCTTCATCTTCCCGAAGTTCGAATGGGCCAATGGTTGTTTCGTCTACATCCTTTTTGAAGAACTTATACTGTATTTGAGGATTTTCGGAAAAATACCATTTTCCAGCTTGGACATCAAGGACGATTCCAGCTGCGTGGAGAAAATCCATTCCCAACAAAGTCTTATTTCCTTTTGCTTCAGGCAACACTAGAAATTCTGTTTGAATAACTTTGTCTTCAATGTACAAGTTGACAACAGTACTCAGAGCAGTTATGTTCTGTTGAATTCCAACAGCCATAACAAATGAAATTTTCTTATTCACAAAAGTGACGTTGTGCTCTTGTTGGAAATTATACAGCTTTTCACCTGCGATGATTGTGTGAAGCTCCCGTATCAGCACATACAGCGATCTTCTCTCCAAACATTTTCAGAACAAGCAAACTTGAGGGATAAGAGTTTGAATCCATGTTGAATAACGTCATACAGTTCACAGTTGTGTCTCCTTCATGAGCCTTTGTGCAAGTAGGACACTTTGACTTGATGACTCCAGGAGTCCCACATCCATAACACTGGATGGCTTTTCTTCCATCAGTTCTGGAATTTGGATATCCAGAAAGTACTGTTCTAGAAGGTCCCGATGAGTTGTCATCATGAGATCTTCCAAAGGGTTGACTTTTCTTCACTGGAAAGGGTTTCCTGTATTCTTCTTTCTTCTTATAAGTTTGATTTGGATTGTTTTTCATTGCAGGCCTTAGGCTGTCGTATGCATCAAGTTTTTCAGCTAGTTCTAGAAGATCATTCAAATCTGCCCAACTATCTAAGAAATGTTCTCTGATATTTGCTGGAGTTTTCCTTTTTATTTGATCAGCGATCATAAGGCTTTTAAGTTGTTCAAAGGTGGTGATTTTCAACTCTTTGATCTAACCTTCGAGATAGGAATCTAATTCGAAACAGAAGTCTCACCAGGTTGTATCAGGGGTTTTCTTTTACTGAGAAAAGTACAGCCTAAACATGTTTCCTGTAATTCGAAACCTTTTCAGAAGCATTTCTCTAACCTTTTCATAGTTTTGAGCATCCTCTTCATCTTCTCTAGCGATGAGTTGAGATATATCGGGTGGCAACGATCCTATCAAGTATGCAGTCCAATTCCTTTCAGGAATATTCATAAATTTCACTTGACGTTCAAAAATGGTTAGGTATAGACCGATTTTATCTTTTGGGTTGAATTTTGGGATAATTCTATTTAGCTCAAACTTCGATTGTTCCAGATGTTGGCTTCCGACAGCGGTTTGCGACAGTTTCTGCGTTTCAAGTTCAAGTTTCAATTTTTCCAACTCGAATTCTCTTTCGTGTTGCATGGCCAATTCCACAGCATTTTGCTTTTCTGCTTGAACTCGTTCTTCCACAGTAACGAATAACATATCATTAACGAATTCCTCGTCAAACTTGTCACTTTTGGCTATGAGATCCCTTAACTCAATCACTTTGAGATTGTCCGACGGAGCCAGACCCAGTTTTATAGCTAATGTTTTCAAATCCTCTTTTTTGGTTCTTCCCAAAAATGCCATTGTTTCGTATATTTAATCGTGCACTTATTTATAAAAAGTTCAAAAGGGGATCTTAAAAAGTTCGGAAATATAAAAGTTTAAAAGTTCCAAAAGTGATTTTTAAATTTTCAGATTATAAAAGTTCTAAAAGTGATTTTTAAAAGTTTCAAAAACATAAAAGTTCAAATATATGTCTTATTTGCACACAATTTTAAAATTCGAAACTGTTAATTTTATCCTTTAAAATCAATTAATAACATCAACAATTAATATTATTTCCAACGGTTGATATTAATTTAAATGCACAAAAGATAAAGATATAATGCACAAATGAAAAACATCTCTTCCAGAATACTGATAACATTAATAGCACTCGTAGCTGTATTAAGCATTAGAGAAATACCAAGCATAAATTATTTCCATTAACTTTTCATTTATATACATGAACATAAAAAGAATAAAAGTTCAGTTCGAGCCGCTAAAAGATACCAAAAATTATTCACTCTTAATACCCCCCCCCCCCCCCATATCCAAAAGAATAACCATATATATCAAGCATCTGGAATGCAGAAAAGAAAAACAAATTCGAACGAACTGGCAGTCAGATTTGTAAACACAGTATACATTTCTTCCACTCCCTAATGGGCCTCTTGCGGAATCATTAATGCGCACAAGTGAAAAAGGGCGAGTTGCAACGTTACAATAAGTAGAATCTTCCAATATCTATGTTAAGGGCCCTTGCTACTCCGAAATTTTTTCGATTTTGCTTTGAACTCGTTTCGGTGGCAACGCAGGGGGAGAGTCCATATTCTCCGGTTAGTGATACTTGATTGGACAGCAGTGGATGATTGACAATGTCAGCAAAAGGGGAACCTAGTGAAGATACTCCTCATATGACCCCAGAGGTCACACTGTCAAGAAGTAAATCACTTTCTTTTGCCCGGGTAAGAGGAACCTAGTTTGTTGAGGTTGTAGCCGGTCTCGCTATCCTAATAAGAGGGCTGTGTGTATAGCTGTAATGCTACTTTTTTTAAAAAATAATTTTGAAACTTATTTAATATTAATATTTTTTTTTTTTATTAAAAATAAATGTATTTACGAGTAGAAATAGATTTGTACTGTTGATTAAGAAAAAAAGTTTAAATAGGGGTGCCAGACGAGTTGATAAAAAAAGTTATCCATGGTACCATAAGAACTACATTATCCTGAAACTCATTACAACGTATCAATTTCAAGAGACGTTTATTTGGAATTTAATTCAATTGTGAATTCTGGATTGTAACACAATAAAGTTATTTTTTAATAATAAAACAAAGGTAATAGTTTTTTATAATTATGAATAGCTCAATATATAAAAAGATTATTTGTATTAAAAAAAGATTATTTGTATTGTAATTATGTCGTTACATAGAGAAATTATGGCAAACATAATTAAAAATAAAAACAGCAAATATTTCGCAAGGGAACAATATTATTGTTTACATTTTCATTGATCAGAACGTTTAGGTGTTCTTTTACATTAAACATGTGGCAATATTTCCTGGAAGAAAAAAAGTAATCCTTCAAATTCCTACACTCTACAAGCACATTTTAGGACATTGTCATCTATAAAATCATTAAAAAAAAATACTTTAAAGATACAATCATATTTACTATTTCATTATATTAATTTTGAAACAAAATTTCAATTTAATAGAGACCGAGGCAAGCTATTGCAATACTAATAATTCACATACTGATTCGTCAAAGTTCGTTCGAGTGATAACAAGTAATAAAAACTGTTTTTAGCACCTACATAAATTTTGTCAAATTATCCTCAATAAAATAGATAACTCTAAATCTTTATAAGGTATTTTAATATTCCTTCGGGACAGTTATCAAACAAATTCAATTTCAATAAATCTATTTTATTAAATTTGCTGAAACAGAAAAGAATGTTTTTAAAAATAAATAATGAACCATGGAGGTTCAGTTATAATTATAGTGACCAATGGGACAGTTTACAGAAAGAACATGAAGCATATTTAAATAGTGTGCAAATCAAGATGGATTTAAGTTCTCAACGAAATCAGCATTTTAATGAATGCGATAGAGACATTTTTCTTTGCAAAAGGTTATGTGGTTCTGATTTTTTTAAATATGTTATAAAGGTCTGTCCCGTGGTTTATAAACCAAGTTTTTGACCTCCTAACCCTTGTGGTGCAGGGTGCACCAAAAACCAAGTCGTTTTTCAGTTTGTAAGTCATAACTGTTTGCCAATGCATCTTAGAAACAAACATTATATTCAAAAGTTATAGAGTATTAAATTTTCTACAACTTTTGTGCATGAAGTTTTTTTGTAGAACTATTATGTATATAGTTAAGCCGCATGAAAGTCAAATTTTTTTTGTAAAAATACTATTTTTTAAGATTTGTGTCGAGTTTTTCTATGTCTCCATAATGTACGTCTTAGAGAAAAAATTTGTAAATATAAGCTGTAGAACAATAAATTTCCTACAAGTTTTATGCAACAAGTTATTTTCTAGGACTAATAGCAAAGGAGCTACTTTGGTTTTTGCATTTTCCGTGGTGCACCAAAAAAAAATACGCTTTTCAGTTTATAGATCATAACTCTTATTTTAAACACAAATATTAAATTTAAAACTTGTAGAGTATTAAATTTGCTATAATTTTTGTACATAATTGGTTTTTGTAAAACTATTATGTAAAGAGTTAAATAGCATCAAAATAAAAACTTTTTCGTTGATTTTACTTTCGAACTTTATAGCAAGAAAGAAATTTATACAATGTTGAAATAAGTACGAAAATTTTCAGAATAATACAGGGTAAGTAATACAGTAAAAAAGTTTAATTTTTTTTTTTTTTTTTTTTAAAAAAACACGCACGGTCTTCACAGAACTGAAGTTATCTATTAATAAGGGTAAAATAATACCAAAAACCATCAGAGACACACACAAAACTAGGGATGTGGAACATCGCACAACTTTCAATAACACTATAATACTGACGTGGATTTGTGTCATGCTATACTTTCATACCCTATGTATATACATATGGGTGATTGAAAGTAAAAAATGATCCGCTTCTGAAACTTAGCAAAAATATTTCATTTGACATGAAAATGAATAATTAAAAGAGTCTAAAAATATCTAGCAAAGAAGTGTGTTTTTTGGGGGTTGGGAACTTAGGGGATTTATTATTAAAAAATTAATTTTGGAACAATCTAGTCATATGCAGGCCCTGATCATCGCCTAGGCCCACAAGGCCCGGGCCTTGGGCCCATGATTTTAGGGGGCCCCGAAATTGGCTGTAAACTTATAACTTTTTTTTTGTGAATACCTTTTACAATCTGTATAAAATAATTTTGTATTGATCTTGAACCGTCTTTCGTATCCTAAAGTGTATTTATTCAAATGCATCAAACCATCATTTAAAAGCATAAAAAAACACTATTTCTCGAAGAAATATTGAAAGTAAGTCTTGACAAATTTCAAGATCAGCAAATGTCGGCTTTGAAGTTGTGAATAATGTTACAGATATTGTTGTCACGTATAATACTACACATTGTGATCGTGAAATGCAATGCTACATAACAAAGTTTTATGTTTTGATTTATAAATTTGATTATTTAAAATTTGTTTCTTTATTTATGATAAAAAAAAACTTTAAGAAGACAATATATTGAATTAATTTATCAGCTTTTTCTATATTTAATGTTAATTCATTTGACAACGAGTCAAGCTCATTTCCAATAAATCTCGCATTTGATGAAGAGGCCCCTAAAAGTGTTCTGGCCTTGGGCCCCAACTTATCATGACCAGACCTTGGTCATGTGACGCATGTTTATAGAATAGTTTTTGATGCTGATTCGAATGGGGAAAAAAGGCAGGACGCTATTACCTATCAAGAAAAAGTTAGTCCTTCTTATAAACGAAAAAGCCTGTAAAAAGCGAGAAAAGGTAAAATTAGGCAAAGAAATAAAAATTATTTAGCAGAGAAGTGTGTTTTTGAAGTGGTGGGGTGGGGGGTGGGAATGACGAATACGTGTGGAGTATTTTTTGATGAAATTGATGATTTTTTTTACTCGAATAAAAAAAAAAAGGTATAATTATCCTCCATAACAGTTATAGTCCATTTGTCCATTTTATAGACGAAAATACATGTATTATAAAAGTTCATGTAATGAACCAAAACTGAGTGGAAAAAGTTAAAAAACAACCAAAATTTAATAGAAAAAGTACCAGTTAGCAATAAAATAAGTAAATAGTTATGAATAATTTAAATAGTAAGTAAGCAAAAACATTAGTAATAAAAAATAAGTAATGAAATAAAGTAGTTTTTACAAGTAACTTCGTTTATAAAAATGACTATGACTTTGTAAAATACTTATATCATCTTGCTTTTTCTTTCATTCGTTTCAGCGTCAAAAAATACTTCACACAAGTCTCACAGGCCTAGATTATAATAAAATTAATTTTCAGTTTAAAAAAAAAAAAAAAACTCCACCCCTTCAGAAAACGTCTTTCTATGCTATATAGTTTCTTTATTCTCATGACAAAACGTATTTCCCACTGCCAAGTTTCATGAACGGACCAATTTTTTACTTCTTTATGTCGTATTTTATCTTTCCTCGCTTTTTACATGTGCTTTCGTTTATGTACTGTAACTTCTTCTAGACTAGTTTTAACATCTTTTTTTTTTCTTTTTTTTCCATTCGATTTAGCATAAAAAAATACTCTAAAATCATGCGTCAAATGCTTAGATAATTACAAAATTAGTTTTTCGGTTATAAAAATCCCCTAATCCCCCACGCTCCCCCTAAAATAAGTACCCTTCTATGCTAGATATTTTTATACTCTTTTGATTCTTCATTTTCATGATAAATGAAATGTTTTTACCAAGTCTCGTGATAAATGAAATGTTTTTGTCAAGTTTCGTGAACGGGGCAATTTTTTGTTTTTTATATCTTATTTTACTTGTACTATATTCGAACATTTTCCTAATTTAGGAGTTTTCCAAAAAACAAAAAATAATAATAATAATAATAATAATCGAAAATCGCAAACTTAAACTGTTCTTATATCAATTATATTCTCATTCCCTCTAAAATATTCAATCTTGGAAAATGAACTAACGTTTTCATGAAGGACAGGTTTTAATATGCAATCAGCCACCTTTTACTGCATCACGCTAGAACACGAAATATCACCCCATTCCATTTCCTATAAAAGGGAAGCGATCCCTTCCCCCCCCCCCCTCCCCTATCCACTCCACAAAGTAAAAAAAAGCAAAAAAAAATCCAGCTCTTCTCCGACAATATTAAGGCGGAGATTATGGGAGGCGTAGTTTTCACATTTTTCTCTTATAGTTAGCTTCAAAATTTGTCTAAAATTGATAGTTTGAAAAATAAAAATGAAGTTTTGAAACTTGAACTAAGCAGATAATAGTTCAATATTTATTTTTCAGTCGTCAGTTTTTAAATATCTCTATTCCTTTTCCTGTAAAATGAAGTTAAAGTAAAAAGGATTATATTTTTTCTATTTAAAAAAAATTAACAAAATTTTTGACAAAACTAAAAAGATTAAAAGAATCCTCAAAGATATATCTATCCAACAGAACAAACCCTGCAGAAATATTCTCAAAACTTCTTTAGCAAAATTCAAGCATTTGTGGTATATTTTCCCATTGCCTTAGCATTAGAGGGGAAATTCAAGATGGACGGTATAGAGGAGCCTTAACTCTTACAAAACAAATTTTCTATAAGGCAGTTCTTAAATCATTATCAATATAAGTACTTAAAAACTTATCTGTTACACTCGCAGGAAGCGAATTTTCTTGTTTGTCGGGGCGACAAGACAAAGCACCGTACAGGATTGCAGGCACATACGCAGGTTACAATCACTTGTTTTTGAACCTGTGAAAAAATGTGAGAGACAGAGAGAGATCCGGGGCATTTGTGATTCATTTCCCATTAAATTATAAAATCGGCCAGACGTTGGACTGCCATTTGTAACTACTTATTAAATAAATATATGGTGTGAAACCAACGTGAACAAAAGATCTCGGGGTAAATTTTAAACTTGCTTTTAGTTGCAGTTACTAAAGGACAAACAAACATTTAGATTTAAACAATTGATACAAACAGTACATTAAGGTACAATACAAAAGGAAACATTGAATTTAATAAGGAAATACCTGAATCAAAATTAAATCGTGGAAAGATAGACAACACATCTTTACTGATAAATGAATCCTCTCTCTCTGGTTAAAAAAGTAAAAACTTAATTATCCACTTATAAAGTTGAGGGTGTGAAGGAGGTGGCTCCATCTTTATTCATACTTTAAAGCGTCTGTTATAGTCGTAAATAAAACATTTAGTACCAGAAAACTGGTATTATGCTCTAAAAAACACAATCAAGATTCAAAGCAGTGAAAACTAGAAAAATAGAGCTGTTTGATAAATGCATTCATATTGTTAGTCAAGGTTTTATTCTATAGCTATAAATTGATATTTTAAAAGGTCAGGTTTAATGTCACTTTGTGTCTACGTTATATAGTATTTTGAACCTCATTTAATTAATATGTAATATGTTGATCCTTGCTTTTATTGTTTTGCTAAAAAAGCACTCAATCATTGTTGCTGAATTAAGAGTTAACATAAATTATGTAAATTTTTTCCAATTTCTGACAAGAATGGAGGCCTTTTGACCCTTCTAAAAGTACCATATTTATTTTTTACTTGGTTCATTTTATTTTACTAAAATTAATGTTAGGAACAAAGTTAACTATACTTATTAAATTACAGTAAGTTGCATGTTTTGATTACTATCCTCAAGATGTTTATGATTCTTATTCCTTAAAAATTATATTTTCTTTAATGTTAAAGAATGATTTTTAAGTAATTGTAATAGTTTTCTATTGTGTACATAGCCCCATTGTCTCAGCTAGCTAAGGCTCTGGGAACAAACCAGTACCTTGCCGTAACAAAATTTTATAATAATGCTGCACATAAAATCCTCCGTGGCCTCAGCATCAGTTTGGTCAGGCATGGATTTGGAGAGATTGAAATGCTAGCTCAGTTCTCATCAGGTTTATTTGCTGGATAGAGAAGCAAATTGCATACAGCGGAATGCAAGATTGAAAAACAAATGAATTTCCTACCCAAATGTTAATAGTTAAGCATTTTAGTTTTCTTTTAAAAAAGTGTACATATTTTCATTTCTTGCAAATTTACCACTTTTCTCTACTTATTTTCTAATTTTCAAATGTAAAGGCACCACTTTGACTCTTCCTGCAACACCTATGAATGTTGGTCATCTAGCTAAATCTAAAAAACATGAGGTGTATTATTATTAAAATGTTTTTGTGCACTATGGCCTTTGTGTAATATTTGCATCAGAAAAACTCCAAATAGCCAAACCAATATAATGTACATTATACTAGTTCACATATTATTCTGGTCAAATATTACTTGTTCTCTGTCCTAGATATTATAATATTTAAAATTTTGAAACAAACAGAACCAACCAGAACTACAAAATATTCATCCTGTAATCAGGGACGACGTGAACGGGGGGGGCGTAGGGGGCGTCTCGCCCCCCCAAAGATTTAGAAAGTTGAACTCAGTCGGCAAATTTTTGAAATTTTATCGAAATCTTTTTTTTTTTTTTTTTTTTTTTTTTATAAGTCAATTCACATTAAAATCGAATTGAATAAAAAAGTTAAAAAAAAGAAATATTTAAAAAAATACCGGAATGCATCTGCGCGACCCGAGTTTGACGAATCGGCATTTTTACTCAAGAAATAGGGGTGCTGGTGTATTTTTCTCCTCTTACATTGATTGACTAACCCAAATATAATCATAGTTATTAAGACATCTTCATTATCTCACCCCGTCAAATGTTTTAGAAAGGCGGCAGTCGGCAAATTTCTGCGATCCCTTTTTTAATAATGCCTAGTGAGTCATGTTTCAAAAATATTGAATGGAAAAAAGTAAAAATAATTGAAATCGTCAATAGTATTAAAACATCCTGATCGCAATACAGAAGTTGATGGTCGCCAATTTTGAATTGGAGTAAGTGTATCCTTTTTGGCAGGAACATTGATATCTTCCTGACATTGGATAATTTTTATGTGTTATAGTTAGTGACATATTTGTAATACGTCAAATAACGCCTCAAAATCCATGCTATACACATTAAACGTTATTTACATAAAGTATATATATATATTGTACATAATGTGAGTTGAATGTTTTATACAAAATTTCAAATCACCTTAATTTTAGCATCCGAAAAATAGACTATAAATTTGCCATTTTACAAAATTATTGCAATTAATGTCAAGTAGAGCTCCATAAATGATGTTATGTACTTTATATATTAAAAATGCATTTCCTATATAATGCATGCCAAATGTAAACTGGAAGGCGATATCGTATTTATTCCAACAAAATAGGTTTATTATAATACTATCTAAATTTCTTGACGTTTCCCGTGCTCAAATAGCTGTGGCCCGACGTTCTCCGGCACAACCAGGTTCAGACTATTGCAAATTGTGAGTACCCTTTCATGCCTATCCTCGATTTCGCCACTTTATACACTAAACATCGGAAACAAACTGTATTTCAGATAAACTAGATTAGTCAAAATACCTTTAAAGTATTTCAAATTGGATCAGTAAATATCAAATTAGGATCATAACCTTTAAAGGTAGGAAAGGGAAATGGGGGTGGATTTTTGGAAATCTCATGTTGACAGTGACGTTTCTTTTGCTTCGACGATCAAGTGTGTATTTTGTCCCTCCTCGAGATCGGAATAACACTCTGGATTTGAATACCCTCCCTCCTCTCCCCCCAAAAACACTACAGGTACTGTTCCTTTAGTTTGGATATTTGTCCTAAAAATTATAGTATACTTTTTTTAATAGATCTGAATATTTTGTCGCTAAATTCGAAGTTCATGAAGGTAATGAGTTAGTTGAGAATAACTTACTTTTCTGCATATAAATAATGTTATAGTTTGGTTTAATGCTAAAGTAATCTATTCCTTTTTGTCCCGCTAAGAAAAAAATAGCATTTTCAAGATTACTTTCTTTCTTGAACAAATTACTATTTCTCAAAAAACGAGTAATATTTCCACAAATTATTGCCAAAGAACAGAAAAAAAATTAATTAAATTCAATCTAGCAACAGTTTTGGTAAAAATATGTACTATCAATTATTTTTAAGCAACTATTTTTGAGAAGTAAGTTCCTGTGTTTAATTGTTAAAAAATTAAATTTTACTATTAATATACTTTTCAAGAAAAAATAAAATCCTTATTTCTTTTTTGGTTAGGAAAATATGTTAAAAAGTATTAAAAAATTAAATAATAAACAAAATGTTTTAATAATTTTGCAATGCAATTATATAGATCATGAGCGCCAACTGGATTATTTTCAGGGAGGTGCAGATCAGAAACGGAAAGAGGCGACATAAGTTTTTGTTTAATGATTGATTTTTCGAAAATGGGAATTGGATTTCCTAATTGGATATTAGTTAATAGTTGGGCATTAATTTTCTGTTCGAATTAATAAATTAATACCGATATTTTTTTTCTTGTAAATTTTACCCCTTTTCTACTATATTTCGAAAGCCAGAGGGGAGGGGGTGCAAGTGCATGTTTCTTATGTCCCTGGCATTGCATCTACATTATAAAAATCGTAATGCTTTGCATGAGTAATTTTCTGTAATACCAAAATAGTCCGCCAGAATTTTGCGAAGAAGATCTTTTCCAGAATTTGTTTCATCAACGTTTATGCAATTCTAGATTAAAGACTCGCCTATTTGATCAGTATTTTTCATTTATTTAATTCAGTGTGTTGAAAAGCCATTTGCACCCACTTTTACGCTTTTAATTAATTTATTCAAAATTGCAACCTGAAAATTAAAAAAAAGAAAAAAAATTACAACGAAATGAAACTTTTATACTCAGGTCACTTAATTGGTTTAAGATTGTGGGAAATAATTTTCTATCTATTTTCTATCTGCAAGTGATAAATGCCCTCACTTCCCACCCCCCCTCCAACCAAAAAAAAACGTTTTAAAAAATTATCCCTTTTGTTCAGGAGGATAGGAGTAATTTTTTAAAACGGGGAAATGAATTAAAGTAATTTGAAGAAACTTGAAACTTTAACTAAAATGCGATGAGAATTTAGGTAAAATTTGACATTAATTAAAAGTTATAATATGTTTTAAACGGTAATTTAAAAGTAATTAAACATTAATTAAAATTAATTACATATTAAATAAAATAATTCACAATTAAATAAACCATGCATTAAATTTTTTTTATACATTAATTAATATATAAGTGTGTATTATTTATCAATCAACTATGTATTAATTAAAATTAATTATACTTTAACTAAATTTAATTTTACATTAATAAAAATGAATTAAGTATGTATTAGCACCTTAATTGATATTTTTTACTTTTACACCGGACTTGTCTAAATTTCAGTCGGCAAAATGATGTCTAACGCCCCCCCAACCGAAGTTCTTAGTGACGGCCCTGCCTGTAATGAAATACGAATCCTGATATTTGAGTGGAATTTTTTTACAACATACCCTGAAATGGTGATTGAACATAGTGGACAGTCATTGACCTAAAGAAGCGAACAAGTTGAATGTAGAAAAGTACTAGTCTAGTTAAATGTTTATTATAAAATAGCTTCTTTTTTTTTAGAAAAAACAAAAGTTTGTATTAATTATACTCTAAAAAGTTTCTTATTATGTATTATTATACATTTTATGGCATATTTTTTAATCATTTTAGCATCTGGTTATTCTTTTTATGAATTATATACTACTATTAAATTTGTAGTAGTGGTATGGTCATGAGGCATAATTGTAGATGTTGTGTAGTTGTTTCAGTGCAGTGGCCCTCGGGTAGTACTTGAATTGGGAAATCAAATAACCAAAACTACATAAAATTATAGTTTATTTATCATTCTTATCAAAAGTTTCACATTTTGAAATAGAAAAACCTACCACAGTATTCCCCTACCAACATAACAAAAATTACATCCTGTAATGAAATGCTAATACGAATCTTGATATTCGAGGTGTGTTCTTCATATATCCACATTAATGGTAATTGAGGATAGTGGGCACTCGGCAGCCCATTTGTTGAAATTTTAGTAAGTTTTCCTAAGAAATATGATCAAGAATTAACAATATTAATAGTAAATAACTACCAAAACACATTTTTAGAAAAAAATATGTCCAATAAGGTTTCCGTGTTGTATTACTTTCGAGGCTAAAACCAAAAGATATTTAGTAATGAGAGCATGTTGTAAAATAACATGGCTCCCAAAGACCAAACTCCATTTAGCATGTACCAAGAAATATTTACCAATCAACGGTTTAATAAACATCTCTTTTAAACACTTAATAATCAAAAACAATAAAAACAATGGTCATACCTTCAAAGAAATAAGTGTTTCCATTAATACTTACTAATAAAATCCAAGTTTGAAGAGGCGAATTAAATAGATTACTAACAAAATATGCCAAGGGGTTTAATTGTGCATGTGTAACTCATTTTTGTTGCTAACTAGTTCTTTTAACTCTTACAAGCAATATTGAATGTTCAATTAACAATCTCAGTTGTTAGTGTCAAAGCCTAATGCTATGGATATCAACAATGAAGTGTAAATAAACTTTTTCTTAAAACATAAACAATATATTACTGAAAATAGTGTTTACTCACCTATGGGACTAATATAAGAATATTAGGGCAACAACTTTCACTAGTTAAATAAATTATTACTTTTAATTTTTATTTGTAATTCATGAAATAAAAGAACACAGTGCTAATCTTGACTGAGGACCGACATGCCAAAAACAAACGTCGTTTGATTAAAAAAGGAAAAAAAAACTACTGCATTTAAAGTTTATGTACCTATCAGACCACTTATAAGAAGATCTACGCTACAACATTCGCTAGTTAAAATTTTAAAATAATAATTTATTTATCTGCAATTCATGAAATAAAAACCACAATCCAAACCGACAAGTCAAAAACACACTTTCTTTAATTACACAGAAAACATAAACTAGTGCATAAAATGCTTACTCACCTATTGGACCACTTATCGGAAAGTTTAGGCTACAACATTTGAAAGTTAGAAATTAAAAACAACAATTAATTAATTGGTAATTCATGAAATAAAAACAGCACAGTGTTAATTCAGATTGAAGTCCATTTCTTAAAAACCCAGTGGCCATGTTGTGACGTCATCACTCCGCAGACGTATTGCTGTTCACGAACAATAAATGATTAACTGTTATTCCAGTGTCTATAAATTTTAGCTGTTATTGAAATATCGCTCATCAGTAGTT